>OY744475.1:31196088-31581088 GCA_963556175.1 Tipula confusa
TACAGTTAATTATTTTAAAAATTTTGTTATGTTATCTAAATAAAATATATAAAATATTTCATTAATAATTTTGGTTTGTGATTATCTTTTTTTTATAAACTAATATCAATAATTTATATGTATTTATTTTTTAAATAAAAGTGCGCAATCTATTTAACTTTTTAATGTGTGTAGGAAATGAAATTAAAAATGATTCGGAAACGGGTAAAAGCAATTATTTTAATCAATTAATTTTTCATATTTATTTATTAAACAAATTTAGACCAAGATTTAGACCATCCAGGGAATAAAGATCTCACTAAATAAATTGGTCTCACATTTCGCCGCTGGATACAAATATCTCACAAAAAAATAGGTCTTAAGTATTTTTGTAGGACTAGAATTGTTGTCTACATTTTTAAGTTGCTATATTTTTGGTTAGGTTTGGATATTCGCTATTTAAACATATTTTTAACATTTTATATAGTTTGGCATTTGATATTTAACTTTCAATGAAAAGATAGGAGAATAGCTACTTAAAATATAAATGTTTAAATTGTTATACGCAATAAAAAAGGGGTTTCCTAAACATAAAATTAACATCGTTCGATTTCCTAATTCATTTAGTACCTCCGATCTAATTTTATTAATTGTTTCACAATTAGGTATAATTTATTTAATAATTAGAAATTTAAAATTGAATTGTTGCAAAACGATTTTCTACCCAAGACATAAACTAAATTTGAGATAATATATTGAGCGTATTTAACCCTTACTCGTGCATTGGGATCAAATTGACCCCAACCGTTTTAAAACCTTAAAAAACATCTTTTTTATCTTATGGTTATTTATAGTAATTACGATTGATTTAAAAAAGCAAGCACATTTATGTACAATTGGGTCAAAATGGCCCCATATATTTTTTGTACGATTTTGTAAACAATAACAACAAAAAATTTCTCATTATTAGTCATAAAATACAAAAATACTATACGAAACTACTATCTGATGAAAAAGACAAAGCAGCCAAGATCTCCGGAAGCTGATTGATAGTGTTTCAACCCCAGAACCATTTGACAAAGAGGAGATTGCCGAGCAGAAATTTTCTGGTTCTAAGAGAAAAAGATCTAACTGACCACATCATTTTTAGCATATTAACAATGTGTACCAGATGCATTGATAAACGTAAGAGTAGCTGAAACTAACACAAAAAGCTCAGCAGCTTATACCATAAATAGTAAAACATCAGAAGGGCTTCTGGCTTGGTATGATACAAATTCGTTAGAGATTTATGCTCTAATCAGAATTTAAATATATGCCGGAATCCATAAAACTGAAATGAAAGTATTACTACAAAGTGTTCACTGAGAAATTTAACTCAAGCAGCAGTCTAAAGATACATGACCAGTTTGAGTTTCTTTGCAAATAAAATCTAAATTTTAGGAAAGTGACGTCATTCAAATGGTAAAAATTGAAAAGACACACATCTCCAAAAGCCTGAACAGGCTCGACATCGACCAAAGTTTTAGTATTTACTTTTGATTTGGAAAAAGTTTTAGAAAAGTCTTGGCTTGCGTTTTTAAATTAGAAAAAATTTATTCCATTCTAACAAACAAATGTCAAACACCAAATTATCAACACCATCCAAATTACTATTCCGAAAAATCAGTAGCTCAATATTTTAAACTAAAGTGAAGCGTACCAAACAAACGCTCAATCGCTTCTGTTAATTCACATAAGTCACTACAAACATAGACAAATATATTATATGAAAAGAAGGTTCATGTTAAACAAAATAAAAAACCTATGTAGCGCTATTTACGATTTATTTTATAAACTACATTAACCTCGCAATCGGTTTGTGTCTTAGACTTATAAAAAAAAACTCATTTTTATTTGCTGAAAACACCGTGAAATGCTCAAAATGATTTGTGCCACAAACGAATCGCTTATAATGTATTTAAACCATATTTCTGCGTTTAAACTTTGAGTTCTTTTAATACTTTTAATAGAGGTATCAACCATCCAAATCGGACAACTAGCACATACTTTAAATTGTTTCTTTCAATTATGAGATTGATCAGACAGAAATAAAATATTGTAAGGTACAGTCCAGTCGAATTTTCATGAAATAAACTCATTTACATATTTTAAAAGTTAAATTGTTACTAAAATTGTATTTATAATTAATTTTTGTGACAGTTGAACTTATATTGGTTTGACTTTGATACTAAACTTTAAAAACATTTTATTAATTGCTAAGCGGAAATTTGTCTAACTTAAAATATGCTTTAAATCTTTTAAAACTTTAATAAGTGTTATTAAGGATTTATCAATACGAACTTCTAGAATACGCCAATCGCTATTAAATTTAACACATTAATCGACAAATATAACGGATTATATATCCGACTAATAAATCAATTTAAAAAATGTCTATAATAAAACTTAAAATAGGATTTATGTTATTTTGTGAATTATTTAGTGAAATTGCAACTAACATAGATGGTATAGGACAGTATCGTTGATTTCGATTTACATGTAAACATGTTTTTAAAAATTACTTAAGCGTCATTAAAAAAAGGCAGTTTGTACTATGGCAAACAATACAATGAAAAATTCTTAAAATTAACGTAGCTAATTTTGACATTTTTTTACTTTTGTGATTAAGTTACGCTGAGTTTTTTTTATACTTCAAATAAGAAGCATAGTAAATGTCTACAAATATTTTTTTTAAATATCACTTATTTAGTTATAATTTATATTCCGCAGTAATTTACCAGAATTTGTATGTTATATTAAATTGATTTTAAAATAATAAGAATTGTACAATTTTTAGTTTAAAGATAAATGAAATATGTATGATGACTCAAAAAAGTCATAAGAATTTAAAAAGATTGCGCCCTTTTCAATATAAAACAAATTTATAAAAACAATTAAAAATATTTAATATTGATATTAATTTATAATTATTATTGGTCACTAAAAAACACTAGCAATATCCCATTACCAAAAATACGAAAAAACAAATAAATAAAATGAACTATTTAAGTTTAAAAAAAAAATACTTATAAAAAAACCAAGCAAAACATAATGTGTTCTTTGAGTAAAGAAAAAATAAAATAAAATGATAAAAAGTCACACATATTAATTAAAATATAAATAAATATATGAATATATATATATATATATATATATATATATATATATATATATATATATATATATATATATATATTTATATATATATATTTATATATATATATATATATATATATATATATATATATATATATATATATATATATATATATATTTATATATATGTATATATATATATATATATATATATATATATATATATATATATATATATATATATATATATATATATATATATATATATATATATATATATATATATATATATATAAAATAAACCAAACCAATCAAAAAAATAATAAAGAAAATTAATATTAAGTGAGAGCAGTGATTTTAATTACATAAAAATAAAAAATTTAAAATTAATTACGCTTTTTCCAGAATTCAATTTTTTTTTGTGTATTTAATTAATCTATCGATCTATTTAATAACAAAAATAAAATTCATTATTTAACTAATCAAATTACTCAATAATAATAATAATAAATTACCAATTATTTTTGTATCGTTTTTTTTTTTTTTTAAATAGTCATACACTTACAATAATATTATAATTATATTATGTAAATAAGTATTTTTTCAGTACTCACCATTAAAAAAATAAATTAAATTAAAAAAATATATATATGTAACATAATGTATTACAATTACAAAACAATAAACAAATTAAAAAAAATATATATAAATATTTATAATTAAACTAATATAAAATGTCTTAAACGTTTTACTTTAAGAAAATTAATTAATGAAATTATCGAATATAAAGTTTTAAGCAAAAATTTTCTCTATCTAATAATTTTATATAAATTATCTACAACCCCATGCATTTAATTAAATTTTAATTTTTCCTGTTTGGTTTAATTATTTTATATTTAATATCAAATAAAATAAAGAAAATTATAAAAGTACAAAAATATTCTAATTTTAATTTATATGGAGAGTTCTTTAGGTAAAACCTGTAAATTTTTTTGAAAGTAAGCAACAAAGCAGATAGGAAATTATTTATTGTGTAATAGTTGTAGCTGGGAATATTTACCAAATCTTGCACAACATAAATATATTAACATATATGAAAAAATAATTATAACAGATTTGGTGAGATAGACTGACATAATCTGTATCTATTAAAATTAAAGATTTCACCATTGAACAAAATATATATTAGCTTTGAATTGAATATTTAACCAAACTAAAAATTATGAAATAACAAAAATAAGAATTGCCAATCATTATATAAAATAAATGATTTAGAAAGAGCATAATGAAATTCAATCATACAAAAAACACAATTTTAATTAATTATTTTTTAAGCATTAGGCGTCAATTTGTAAAGTCAATATTTTTTTCGTATATATGTAAATATATATATTAGAAACATACACAACATTAAAGGAAAGTTTATGTAAAATACATTCTTTTCACTAACATATTGATCTAATATTATTATGTTTTCTAATTTGTCGCTGTTTAAATTTTCTTAACTATAAAGATAAAGACAGAAATAAAAATTAAAATTTATATAAATATTAACCAAAGCCGTTTTTTTTCATTACACTCTCATAAATATATTATAAATATTGCTACATAGTTAAATTAAGAAATTTTTATTTTAATTAAAATGTGCATTGATTTTAATTTACAGGTCGTCGAACCGCATTGAAAATTAAATATTAATTAAGTCATCTATATTATTAGTCAACCTTATTAAACTAATTAATCTACTCAGAATTTAAATAAAATAAAATAAAAAAGTTTACTAACGTATGTTGGTCTTCTGAAATTATATCGGTCGTTCTCTTTTAGCCGGGGCTGAACCAAATACATGCTTTATTTAGCAATAAAGACAGTGTTTTTCTTATTATTTTTTAACAATAATTTCAAAGCTAACCAGATGTTGATGTCTTGTCCGCTCTTTGATTATAGATAGCGGGCCTTAAGTGCTGTGTTTTTGTTAAAATAACTAACCCTAACAACCACAAAACATGGAAATTTGATTTAATTTATGCATGACGGTTTCATATAAAAACGGCTTCTTGACAAATCCACAAGATATTTTATTAAGATTTTTTAATTAGATTTTCACAATGGAAAATTTAATTTGGATCAGACTAAAATATTTCGCTGAATTAAAATTCAGCTAAGCCCATATATACCAAAACAAAATGTATCGTTTCAGTGATGATAAAATCATTATATGATTTTATACACGATTGGTTTTAAGATAAGTTTGCATTTGAGAGCTACAAGTAATATAAATTTTCGAGATCACTCTCGATTTTAATGTCCACTCGACAGTATTGTTTAGTTATGCTGAGAGACTCCCGAGATAAAATCTGAAATGATTTTCTTTACCAATATTGCAAGTTACATTTTATGTAGATCTACAAGTTATATTTTTAGGTTATGTATTTATATTTTTAGGTTACGTAATTTTAAAACAGTGAAGCGCGATAATTAACAGCAAAGTACTGTTTTCGTTGTGTTAGGCGCAATTTAAAAATAAAGAAATTCTTAAATTTTTTTTTTTAAATTAATGCTTAGTAGCATGGAAAAAGTGGTGGGTGTACCATTAATAAATTAATTACGTTTAGAAGACATCAACAATAATCGAAATTAATTTTCAGATTGTAGGTCTTCTAATTATTAAAGAGGTCACCAGATTAAGCAAAGCAATCCCAGTGAGATTTGTAATTTTGATATTTCTAGCATCAGTCAGATGAAATTTTTTTTTTTTATTAATTTTTATCAACGTAACAGCTTTTTGCAAGTACCTCAGCAATATATAACGTATTAGAACCGTGCAAATTACGCTAGACGATTTTATTTTTCAAGACCGCTCTCAAACCCGTGTCCACTTCAGCGTTTACTTTCTAGATTTTACTGCTAAATGAACTTTTAGATTATTTATTTCAATAAATTATTAATTATTAATAAATTATTAATTTTAGAGGAATTTCTGCTAAATTTCTTGGAAAACGGTTAAAGCTACATTTTTATTTAAATAATAAATTGAAATCCATTGAAACTTTTTTCTTAATTTCATTTCCAAATCCATCAACTCAGTAAGGTTTTTGACGAATTTCTACCTTGGATTTGTATATATGGAGTTATTGTTGCAAATTGTCATATAAAATGCCGTTTAAGATTAATTGAGTCATTTTGTTCTAGAATTTTGAATTATCAAATATTAAAATCCAGATTACAAAAATTTAGAAGTAGAATAAGTTTGTGATTTTGTATAAAATGATGTAAAAAATATTAGTGACATACAGCTTTGTTAAGAAAATATTATAGCAATTTATGCACAACATTTCTTTTGATCTGATAATTTTTTTTAACCATCAAAAATATTTACAATAAAAATTATCTTCGGGCGAATATTTTAACATGTTAGCAGAACAAAGAGTCGCAAGGCGTAGCGAGAAAAAAAACCAATCGAACTCAATCGGTTCGACTCCTATTTTATAATTTTTTTTATATAACAAAAAAAAATAGCCACTCAACATTTACAATATAAATCTACATAAATTATATAACATAACATTAAGGAATTATAGTTATTTAGCATTTAGAATTAAAATTGAAATTTAAAAAAAAAAAAGTTAAATTAATAAAAACCAAACAAAAAACATTTTTTTTAGATGTGCCATGGTTCTATCTACCTGGCGGACACAAACTGTATTACTATGTAAAACTCGAGTTGTTTGTCTCGAATTTCGGACATCACTTCACTGCAGAATTTTTCGTTTATAAGATTTACGTTTTGTTTAAAATAGATTTTGTTTTATTTATATTTGGATCAGAGTTCAGAATGGTCACGCCATTTGAAAAAATATAAAAAAAATACAAAAAAAAAGAAGAAAATAGGCCAATTTAAATGAAAAGCCAGCGTCAAGTCAAAAATTTTATGTTATATTAATTTTTTTTTTTTTTTTTTTTTATTAATTCATGTGTATATTTTTTAATTGAAATTTAAAAACTTAATTTAAAATGTATTGTGTTTGTGTGTAAATTGATAAAAAAAATGATTGTTAATGTATATAACTTATAAACTATTTAATCATAAATAGAACAATAAATTTAATTAAAACATTTTCTAGTTCGTCGAATCTATATTTTTCTATTTAAAAAATTCTAATATAAATAATTTATATACACAGCATTGTTAATAATTTTGTAACCGCATAATGTTTTAATTAAATATTAAAGAGATTAACTAAATAAAATTAGTTAATAAAAAAAAATATATTTAGAACACAAATTAAGAATATACGATGGATTAAATATATATAAACAAAATGTAAATGTATTTAATTATTGATAAATAAAAAAAAAACTAATAAGAGAAAAATCAATCATAATTCCATAATTAATTATAATATTTATTCGAAAAATGTAAAAAAAAAAAAGTAAAATCCTAAATTAAATATATTTTGAATAATATATTTATAGTTGTTAAACTTAAAAAATGGTTAAACAAATGTATTGATTTATGATAAAATAATGATGAAATTTAAAAAAAAACTTAAGGATTTGTTGTCTTTAATGTTGAATTTTTAATTTCTTTACAGAAAGAAAGTAAAAAGGTTTTTTTTTTTTTTTTAAATTAATTTTAATTATAATAAGAACCATGCATACCTGCTGGTGGCATTCCCATACCAGGCGGTCGCATCATGTTACCACCAATTAATGCGGATGGTGGGCCTAATGTCATTGTCGGACGCATCATTTGCTGAAATTGTAATGGTGATGATACGACTGGTACCTGAAAGCGTGGATAAACAAAACGCTACTTTTAAAATATTTTGAGATTTTTTTCGTTTCCAATTTACCATTCCTAATGGTGGGGCCTGCTGTCGTGCTTGAAATCTTTGCATCATAACGGCACGATTTATATCTTCAAACTGTTTTTGTTGTGATGCAGCCGCTGCTTGGGCTGCCATTGCTGCAGCTGCAGCCTGCTGGTGATAATGATTCTAGAAAAGAGAAATAATTTAATTTAATAAAAAGAAAGTAATACATTTTTAAAATATGAAGTGAAATTAAAAAATTATGTAATTTCACGTAAATACCCGAAACACTGAGGTTTAATCGAGAAGTATCTCGTACGAATCGCAATGGGTGATGGATCTAAAATAAATTATTTCCACTTGATTTGGATTGGTTATGACAATGGATACAACCATTATACCATGTTTGAGGAGAAACTACATAGAAAGTGAAAGTGAAGCGCGAAAGAGTTTGTCGCCGGGATAGAGCGATGGTACAAATATCTCTGTATAACACTTCAATTCGATTATACCAATTGATGCAATATCAAAATAACAATACGAATTCTAAAACGTTTCGTCCAGTTTATTTAAAGATTGAGTTTTTATAGGGAATTATTTAAAAATAGTTTTTTTTTTTTTTTTTATATAAATGTTCAGAGCACTTAGGGTATAGATATGTATATTCTTTATATGAAAGTTTTAGCAACAAACACACAGCACTACTGCAAAAAGTAAGGATTAGGTAAAAGGAAAAAGGTAAAAGAGGAATAAAAGTAATAAAGGTTTTCAGTCTTCTAGTTGTTTACTTTTGATATTAAGTAAATTGTATTCCAAGGGAAACGTCTTGTCGTTCAGTTTCTTCCACATTCGCGTACTCCTAACAAAAAATAAGTTTTTAAATTTATTGGTCTTCGCGAATTTAATTTCCAGATTGTATCGGTGTACCAGGCGTCTTAAATAACGCGCGGGCTTTGACAAACCAGGCATAAATTCATAAAGTTCCGATGAACAATGACCATGAAAGTACTTGTAAAACACGCATAAGGCTCCCACATTACGCCTATGGGAAAGAGAATCAAGATCAGATAATAATTTTACGTCTTCAATCATTCGAGATGCTCTGTTTTGGAACCGATCGAGTGCAATTAAATGAGTTTTCGGTGCTCCAGCCCAAATATGAGAATTATACTCCAACCTGGGTCTTATGTAGATCTTATATATTGTAAGTATTTCGGATGGATTAAAGTAAAACTTACATCGTCGTAGAAATCCAAGACATTTGGCTGCACCAATCGCTGCTTTGTTAATTTGTTCAGCTCAAGATATTCTCTTTGATATAGTTAAACCGAGAATCTCAAATATGTCAGACGTAGCCAAGCCGGATTCACCAGTCAGAAAAGACGTTGAATAACCATCAGTTCGGCCAGAAAAAACACAGTTTTGAAATTTGTTGGGATTAAATTCAACTCTGTTGGCTTCACCCTATTTAAGAATGGAATTGAGATCTCGCGTAAGGCGGTCATTCATAGCCATTCTTTCTGCGAGAACATCGTTTTGCGATGAAGAAGAAGATAAGAGGTGGAAATTGAGCTGTCATCAGCATAGGAGTATATTGGATTGAGAGTTGCTGTTAGAAGATCATTGATGAAAATTAGAAAAAGGGTTGGAGAAAGGACGGATCCCTGAGGAAAATCAGGGTTTATAAGATGTTGATCGGAAGTCACATAATCCACCACCACTTGGATTTTGCGACAAAGAAGAAAATTCTCAATCCATAAAATTAACGAACCGTAAAGGCCAACTGCCCTCAATTTACACAGCAAACCCTTGTGCCACACGCGATCAAATTGAGATATCGAGTGCAATGACTTGAGATTCACCAGATTGATGAATGCATCTGTTCCATTGTTAAGTAACAACATTAATTATCACCTGCTGAACGCCCTCCCCGAAATCCATACTGACGATCAGAAATTAGATGATTAGCCAAATATTTCATCAGCTGGAAGTTGATTATGGTCTCAAGTACTTTAGACAGCACTGAAACGATAGCGATTGGACTGTATGTACAGGATGTATGTTAGCAGTTTTTTAGATGGAAGGGAAAATGCCAGAAGACATAGATCGGTGAAACAGACATGATAGTGGCTTAGACAAGGATTTACAGCAATATTTGAGGACAATTGGGGGAATACAATCCGGACCGGCTGACTTGTTAGTGTTAATGTTTGCAAGGACTTTAGCGACAACTCTAGATCTAAATCTAATGCGGCGCATCGATGAACTGGCTAGAGAGATAATCGGGGTATTAAGTTAGAATCAGGTAAATTAGAGTTTGTTGCAAATTTTCGGGCGAAAAGATTAGATTTTTCTTGAGCTGCAGAAAAAATATAGTCCCCATCTTTCAGAGGTGGTATTGATGATTTCCTACTGTTCAAGAAGTTTTCCTCTACTTTGCAGGACCAAAAGGCTATTGACCTGCTTTAAGACCTGCCGCAACACTTCTTGAACTTTTTTTTTGATATTTTCTTTAAGCTTGGGACATCGTTTGCGTTGCCAGATTTCTAGCCGCCTTAAATATAGCTAAATTTTCATTTGACGGGTTCTTAACATATTTGCGGTGAGAGACTTCTTTATTGGCGGTTGTTGTTCTACAGTCATGATTATGCCAACGATTGTCTGATTTATAGTGCAACAAGAATCGATAAATCTTTTTTAGAAGTTAATGTTCAATTTGAAAAGGATAGCTAAATTTGTGTACGACCTTATTTAAATAATAACAAATAATACCTGTATAATATTAAATTATACCTAATCCGTATGTTTCGACGGTCAACGTCAATTTGTAGATGACTTTTTTACATTAAGTATTTATTATGTTTTAAGCTTTATCAGAGTTGTAATACATCTTTCTTGCCGCCAACAAACTGCGAAATCGACTTTATAATAATACTCTTATAGTACACTTTATAATTGTTCGAGAGGAGGAGTGAATTTTGTTAAATCGTATCTGCCTACTGTCTTGCCGCTTGCTTATACAGTGTGATAAAATAAGGTGTCAATTGATCGCTTGAACCACCTGTATAGCTATTATGTCAGTTTCGCTTAATTAAATATTTTATTCATACAAACGCTCCAAATGACAAAATATAATTGTTTGTAAAATGACTCACATAAGAACAAGCTTCACTGTGAGTGATATACAATTATTTAGGGAGAAATTAATTTTCAGTCCTGCATCTAACGATTCCCTTATACGTTTGCAACCAATAAAAAATTTCTTCCTGGTACAAATAAAATTTTTAGTCTAGAAAAATTAAAACAAAAATTGACAGTTAATCGGTTGCTGGTATACAATGTACACTAATGAGATTCATACTCGTAATAAGAAAAGATTTGAAATTCAATTTATTTCGAGACGCAGTTGATGAATATGTGGAGATGAAAACCGAGAACAAAAAATAGCAAGCTACATATGAGCTTTTATGGTGCGCGGCATAATAGAGGATTGTAAAAATATTTTGAGTTTTTATGTTTTTGAAAATGCGATAAGATCGGATTGTTTAACCCAATTGATACTAACAAATTTAAATGTGTGTATACCTTTAGGATTAACCATAAGAGTTATTGTGTGTGTCAAGGTTTGAATTTAAAAACGTTTAAGAATTAAGGCGCTACGTCTACCGATCCATGTATAATGTGCGAAAGTTCAACGCCCGTGGTTGGAATATTCGATCCACCACATTTAATTAAGTTATTTCGAAATCGAAACGATTATTGGAAATCTTCCAATAGAATAGCTAGTTAGAAATTGTTGGCAAATTAGAGTTGGAATTTTCTACTCAAATGTATCCTTAGATAACGGGTAAATATGTCAATTCAGGTCATTTTGACCAAATGAAAAATGAACTTGCAACTAAAGTGATTAGTCGAAGCGTAGTCGCAGGACTTAAAACTGCTTATAAATTAGAAAAATTTTCACAAAGTCTCAAACAGAATATACTAGCAACCTGGATATTTTTCGAAAAACTAGATAATTTATTTGATCTTTTAAATTATAAATGTTTGTTTGATCTATCCGATTCAGATCAGCTTTAAAATATCAAGAGAACAATGAATTAATACAATTTCTTCACGATATAACATATGAGTGAAATAAAAGTAACTCGGAACTCCTTATTAAAACAAAAATTATTTAATTGTTTGCTTTCGAAAAATACAAGCACTATTACACTCATGTTTTGATTTATGCAAGCGTCAAATAGAAATTTTTTATAATTTTTTAAAGTTAATTCGCATGTTATTGGAATTAAGAGGCAAGTTACACAGCTCTTGCTGAATAATGAACAGAACAAAGCTTTATACCACAATATGCACCCCTGTTATGACCACCGTATGTATCTATACTAAATTTGATGGTATTTATAATAATCAGGAATATCTGTAAATGGATCCTAGAAAAGGAAAAAGTACAAACCAAATTAAAACGTTAAGGACCAACAAAAAAAAGGATTAATACAAGTTTAAACGATGTATGTGAAATTGTTATTTGAAATCTTAAATTCATGTTACTTGTAATATAAAAATAGATTGTAAAATACATATGTATGTACATGCAAAGTAATTCAGAAAATTCCTATAAATAAAGGTTTTTGTACAACCAATTTATAGAAATTAAAACAGAAAAAAAAATTACATACAATTAATTACTCGCCAAAAAGGTATCACAATCGTTTCGCCCGATGATAAAAGAAGAGCCCGAAGGTAAATATCCGTTCCTGTCCAAGTTCCATTTAAAAAAGAGTACATACGTCATGTCCGCGAATTATGACAGGTAATATTATTTTATTAAGTTTTACTTCATTTTACCAAAACTAAAAAAAAAAACGAGACCCATTTTATCCCTAAAAAACTGAACGTACGAGTACCTAAACCTATACCACAGTTATCGGGATCAATCAAAACATTTTTGTGTTTGCAAATATATTTGTTGCAAAAGTAAAAAAAAAAATTTTTTTTTTTTATCGAAATTGTCACAAAATGATCATATATACGAATTAATACAAATTAATAACAATGAATAGTGAGTATGTATATGTTGGCTTTGAAGTTTTATAGGACTGTGTACAGGATCGCTCTTATTTCCAATCATGTATATTATTTATAAGAAATAAATATCAACAATTCTTGTGTCGGTTATATAACATAATTTATGTTATATAACATAATTTCGATATTCAAGTTTACACAATGCACTCCAGTGCTACAATAATTTTTTATTTTCCATCGATTATGGCGGTTCATGTATTACAAAATCTCACTCCAATTACAAAATCTCACTCCAGTGCTACAATAACTTTTTATTTTCCATCGATTATGGCGGTTCATGTATGTGATCAAAAATTGATGGCGAACCAACCAATCCAATCAACACATTTTAATTCAGCCAATCAAATTACTACTAAAACACGTGTGCGAATAACAACACAAAGCAAAATCAAAGATAAAAATATTTTAACTTGGATTTTATTTTAAATCGCGAACATAGTTCATGCCATGTGATTAAAATTTGTGATTGGATTGGTTGGTCACGGACAATTTTTGATCACATACAAGGTTCGCTTTCTTTGGTTTTTGAAAAAAAAAAAAAATTATATTTTTCACTCCAATGAAACATGGAAGTAGATTGGTTTTTTTATACGTCAACAAAAAAATTGAGTAAATTTTACTCACACCCAGCAAGACAAAATTTACGAATGACAGATTTAAAAAGATTTTGCGATCTAGATCGTCAGTGAAAACCGACATAAGTCTTCTTGTATTTCTTATTTTATGATAATATGGAACCACCTTAAATTTACAAAATGTATAATAAATTTTCAGAAGGAAAAATTAATGATGAAGATGAATATTCAGCATATTTGTTTAGAAAGAGAGTTAAGACCGCAACCTGAAAACATGCAATGTTGTTCTCATGTAAATTACCTTTCTCTGAAACCAATAATTAGTTTTCTTCCATTTTGATAACTGCATGGAATAAACGAAAAGTTAAGGTAATATCTAAATGTAACTCTATTAATCGCGCTGTTTACTTAGGTCTGAGATCAAAATTTGGTATCCGTGTAATGAAAAATCAGCAAAATCGTATAACTAATTTTAGCTGGGGCTACAATACAAGTATCTGTTGAAACGAGTGTTTCCATGTTAAATTCGCCTTCAAAGCGGCGCTACAGTTTGTTACATGGAACGTGGTCCTGTAGTCACACAAAACCCCAAGTACTCTCTTCTTAACCATAAAATCTACAGAAATAGTTAGTATTTAAGAAAGTCGATAGCAAAAAAAAAAACAGAATTTTTGCCCCAAGAATATACATACTTGTAATTTACAGAGCAGATGATATCAGTTATCTCGTTGTGGCAGGTAAAACAGGCAGTTTTGAATTTTCAAGCAGTCGATAATCTTATATGTAAGCTACGTTTACGCATGTCATTGACATGACAATAATCTATATTCATGTGCTCACTGAAGTTAGGTAACCAAACTATTGAAATAGCGGAGCTACAGCCAATAATCAGTAAAAGATTTTACTGGCTAAAAAATAGCCATATTCCGGAAGATAAATTGAAAAAAATATAGTTCAAAACAATAAGGCTCTGCAAAATTAATTCGAGATGACATTGAAATTTCATCAAATAGTCGGGTGGCAACTGATAAAAGAGAAGTCGACCGACGAAATACGAAAGCAGAACTCCGGGAAGAACTTCTTCACTAACTCAAACAAGAATTAACTGAAGGCCAATGCTAAATTTAAAAATATTACAATATCTCACGATGGGAAGATCAAAAACGAGACCTTCATTTTATGCCATTGAAATCCTCGAGACACCGAAGAACAGAAATAACTCACGCAACTTTTATCGGCTTCAAGCACGATAATGAACAGCTTCAAGATAAATTGAAAAATGTAAATAAAAAACCGAACATTATAATATATGACCGATAAACGAAGATAAGAAAAATCATTATCAAAACCTCGTTAATTCGATTCAATAACGCAAAGTGTTTACACCGCCAAACGAAATTGTTGACCAAAAAAATCGTAAATAGTGGAAGGCTCAAGTCTTAAGAGTACAAGAACTCAACTATTGCGCGGTTCACGTTTCTTTAAAATAATCATCGGTCTGCACCATATGTGTAGTCCTAGATCCATTGCCAGTCGGGACCATTTCTGATTTAATTTTGTTCAACATGAGTCAACTACTCCTGTAGGTGTTGTTAAATACAAACAAGTGAGATATCCAGATAACCCTATGAGGTAGTCACCCTAAGCAGACTGAAAGTAACCCGTTTTTCTGTGGTTGATTGCATTAATTAAAATCTTTTGACATTCAAAGATATTTTGTGAAACTTTTTCGGTCTAATTTGAAAAGCGAAGTTATGAAATTGAAGCTTGACGGAGTAATATAAGTTATCGGTAATGACATTTGAGGGACCAGTCATTCGCATGTTAAATGGCCCCAAACTGTTCATATAGTCAGCATATTTGTGTAAAAAGTAAGCCACTACACTGTGTTGGTCACATTCTGCAAGCCTATCCTAAACATATGGCGCGATATGATTTCTGAGACAGAGCCCACCATTTGGACGTTCCCTTTAGCGTCGATGGCTTTTTGAAGTAGTGACTTGGGGATTGACAATTTAAATGATCCAAGTTTAATGACAACTTAAATTCTTAGCATTTTCTGGAAGGATAAACCAAAACATAATATTCCAAAATCCACCTACCTCATGTGCAGATGAAACTGTGGTATGTGTTGTCATTGCTTGTGACGTTGACATTGCATTACTAATAGGAAGAGATGAATTTATGGACGATGTACCCACACTAGACGATGCCGGTATATGATGATGTTGCATCCTTCTCTGGTATTTCGGTTTTCTAGCTCTAATTTCTTCTAAACTAACATCCTCAGGCGGATGCATAATTTTGGACGTTGTACTTGGCGGTGTTATCATTGATTTTGATGATTCTCCACTTTGATTTGCTATTAACGTATTTGTCCCTGAAGAATTATTGGTTGTTGGAGGTGCACTAATTGTTGCACTGCTGTTGATAATTAATATTGTAAATATTATGACAACATTAAGAACATTTATATATAAATTTTCACCTATATGCGGGAAAAGTTGGCTTTGATTGTGCCACTGAGGTAACAGCACTTGCGGCAGCCGGGAATAATGGTCGTGGCGGTCCCATCATATGTTGTGGCATCATTTGCATTCCAGGTGGTGCGCTCATATACGGTGGCATTGGACCCATAGGCATCATACCCATGGGACCAAATTGCCCCATCATATGAGGTGCCATCATATTAGCCATCACCATATTCGGTTGTCCGGCCATCATACTCATTATATTTGGATCAGGCTTTTTTTTAATAGCCGGTTCATCGTCATCCGAGTCTGAACGATTACCATTTTTCTGTTTTTCATGTTCTTTTAAATCTTCCGGTGGGATACCTTCCATACCATATATCTCAATTTCTATGTTTGACCGATTTGGGAGTGAATTTGGTACCTTAAAATAAAAAAGATTAAACCAATGACATCCAATATATAAGCACTAAATACTAACCTTATCTATCGCTTCTTTATGAACTTGCATACAATGTATCGATAACCCCGGACCCGTGTATAATTTTTTATGGCATATATGACATTTAAAATGTTTTGCTTTTTGATGTTGAACTAAAATTTTCTCGTCGTCAAATTCTCTATTACAATACCTAAATTTTAATATGTTTCGTGATAATCGATATTAAGGAAAATTTTTGTCGCACACAAGATTGAAAAACACCAATCACATTAAATTACATAATACTATAGAACATTTACATAAAAAAAAATCACAAGATAAAAATAGTTTTACTCATTTCGTTTCGAAATAAACAAAACGATAAAAAAATATGGTAGACCTATCATCTAAATACACCGCAAAATAAAAATTTTGTATTTTTTATTAAAAGGATACCAGCACCATGGTTTTGACGCCTTCTTCTTTTTCCTGCCCATTTTGTATTTTTTGCTTCTTGGTTTTTGCTCCGCTTAAATATTTATTTTTTCTTCTAATCGAACAATCAGTATTGTTATTTATTTATATCACAGCTTAATTAATAGTAGAATAGTTTAGGTATTATTATTAAAACTTATTCCTCATTTTAATAAACTAAAATAAAATTACTAGACTACAAAATCTTTTTTACAGTAGAATTGTGATTCGTTTTGATGTACTTTTGTTGAGTTTTTTGGCTAATCAAAAAGCGAAAAAATATATTAAAATGGCGCAGTAGACATATCGATATCGATCAGTTCATGCGTATCGAACAGTTTTTTGAGTGCGTTCGGTTTGCGGTAATTATTTTCTTTCGGTTATTTTTTTAATTCAAATTTATTGTATTTCCATTTTAAATTGAATTTAATATTAAAGATAAATATAAATACAAACATTATCCTTTTTAAGATAAAACACGCAATTAAAAAAAAAACTATAATCAAAGAACTGGTGCATACATATTTAAATTGATGAACTAATTCGAACTATATTGGAAGCAATTTTCCTTACAACTGAGTAAAGTCAACTATTCGAGTCTGAATTGAAATTCACACTCGAACAGTCGCCTTGAGAATGTAGCATTTCCACATGTAATTTTGTAATAAACTCAAATTTTAATTTTTTTATTTATAAAAAATGTGTTGATCATCTTTAAAGTTAGAGGTAACTGCCAATGACGGCTGGAATGGAAACTCCTTTTAATTCATTTTCCGTTGGTGATCAAGAACGTCTCCGAAACAAGATATAATTGTTGCCCTTTTACTTTATTATTGGGGATAATGATCATGATTTTCAACAAATATCTAAGTTCGATAATTAGCGCCATGATTATTTTTATAAAGTGATTGATGATTGTTTTCTCGAGACCTCTTTTTTCACCAGGATAACTTCACTTCGCTATGCTAATCGAAGATTTAGTAGAAGGATCCTTCATTTACTAAAGGATCAGTAATGCTTGTTATCCAAGAGACTAGTATAAATTTCGTTTAAGATGTTCAACGAAAAAACCAGAAATGGTTGAATGCCGGAATTTTCATCAAACGGTCATCGTCACATTTGGTACATCATACACTTAACTCATCTCAAATGTCATCAGCCACCTCTCAAAATCATCGGTTACGGTCTCACTCTAACATCCATAGATAGCAAAGGATCTGATCAATAATTTATGCAGTTTCAGCTTGGCGACATTTCCAGAGAATTAAAAATTAAGCAGTTGGCTTAGGGTATAAAATTCACGGTTACAACACGTGCGTCTCTTCATTATACCTGGGAATCGAACAAATCGATCGAAATCGACCCGAACAAGGTATGTACTCTTAAACCGTTGCCATTTAGTCCAATTACCCTAGAGTCATCTGCATATTTCATATGGACAACCATCGTCCATGTAACTTCAGGCTGACTGGAGCAATGCAATGTGCAGATGGATTTAAAATCGAACTTGTATTCGTGCGTCCTTGATTTGGCTAGTGACGGCATAAGGTAGGACGTTAAAAATTAACCGCGAAAGATTTGGAGAGCTCCGGCCTCAGAAAAGATTGCAGGGGTAAAAAAAACAAACAAAATGTCATATGGACAACTCCTGAGGTAATTGCAAAAATTTCTAATAACTTGTTCAGTGTTCTCATCTTTGTCACAGCGTTGTGACTTCACTTACATTTTACATAAAAGCACATATTTTTCAGGAATTGCCAAAATTTGCAAAGCACTGAATTATGACTAACTCCTGATTTATCGCAAAAGTTTTCCCTCCAACATTATGTAAGACAGTAATTTGTAAGCGGCGCAAAAGAGAACTATTCCGCCATAGTTTCCACTAAATATCGCCTATGAAAATCAAGAGCTTAACGAAGTTAATGCAGTCATTCCCAGAATAACGGTTTCTTTTTAGACTATGCATGACCAGTGTGAATCCCCCATAGAAAATGAAAGAAATGCTATAGAATTCAAAGAAATGCTCTTTACTCGTGTCGCGTTGCGTACCGCATTGATGTTAAGACGGAATTTTCCATCCTGGGCCCGAATTAGACCTAGGTCTGCCATTTAGCTTTGCAGTATTTAAATGAGGACCACATAGCCTACGAATTTGGTAGCCAACCGATAAGATCTTACTACCTACCGGTAGTTCGTGTATGGCGTTCGAGCCTATATTTTTGCATAAGTCAGTATAGCTTTTGCCAGCTCAAGCATTAAAGCCACCAACACTATTCTGACGTCATGCTCTGGTACGGTAGGGAAGTAAACAGGAAACACCTGGCCAAGCATACTACATAACAACAAATAACCATGACAGTGCGAAAATGTTTATAAGCTCATTCTCTGTGACATTTTCACGAAGGATTATCGAAAACTTTTCATAATAACTATTCGTTTGCTCGTAGTCAAATCGAGGTCGCGAGAATACAGGATTGTCTTTATCATTTATCTTCGACTTTTTGTATCAGCAAAAATATACTGTCGTGAACGATTAAGCCGTTATCAAAATGAAGTGACTTCCTTTTTATCCCTTTTGAACGACGCTTTCCGGATCTTTCACCCCTAAAGAACAATGACGGTATACAATACCCATTTCTCATAGTGTATGGGTTTTATATGGGTGAATGTGAACACTATGAGTGTATGTGTTTTATTGCACAATTTTGGCAACCTCATAATTTTGTGGGCTAACCCCTTGTTTGTTCTTAATGCTCGAAAATGATTTATGGAAAAGTGAAAAATCTTTTATAGCAGTATTTATGGTGGTACCGAGAGCTTTTGATTACACTCAGCAAAATCAAAAGCTTTAGAAATATCTAGCGATATGAAATTTTACTCAGCATAGGCGTAATAAAATCGCCCGATGAGCGATTCTCACAAAACCCATAATATTTTGCGTACATCAACCATCATTAGGAATAATTCTTAAGGGTATCGACGTAGATGTATGTTTTAACTATATTTTACGAGTATCCAGTATTATATAGTTACAGCACTTGGTAAAGTGATTAAAGCTGAAACGTGAATATTGGTTCGAAATGCAATGGAGAAAACATGTGAAAGGGCGCTAACCTCTTGTTTAAATGCAGAAACTATAATACTGGAGTAATCCAAGAAGCAGATAAATAGTTTTTGCAGATAAATCGGTTTTCTAGAATTCTAAATTGCTTCAGCACCCCAAAAAGGGCATGGAATAAAAGATATAAGAAAAAAATAACAAAAATCGAACATTAAAGTATTTTAAAGTTTTACCTAATATGTCACCAACTTTTACACACGTGGGCATATTTTTTAATTTATGACTTTCAAATTAAACAAAAACAAACAACTCTAATTAAAAACTTTTCTAATTTTACATCTATTAATAAAAGATTGATTTGAATTCTTGAATTTAAATTCTGATTTTGATATGGGTAAAATGATAATAAGAAATCATAAATAAATTATGTTGCGCTATGTGAAATCTGTAATTTAACGAAATTTTGATTAACTTTAAACTGTGTTTGGGATAAGTAGACATTTGTCATTTGGACTAACAACATGCAATAATAGAGTATTTTTTGGCTGTGTAATCGTTACAAAAGAGCCATTATTTAATAACACTCATATCAATATATGAGTATATATAGAAATTTGCCAAACGTCATTTTTATACTGTCAACTTTTCTGTCTGTAAGTACATAGTTTAAAATTATTTTGTTTACAAGCATGGTAGATTTTAGAAACCTAAAATTTTTAGTTCATAAAGAATATATATATATATATATATATATATATATATATATATATATATATATATATATATATATATATATATATATATATATATATAAATACAATACTGACCAGTGTCAAGCTGATTTTCGATGATATGTCCAACTGTGCATAACATGAAAATTCGCTTTGCCATCAATTATATATTTTTATTTTTAAGAAATTAAATAGACGTTTTAATTTTTATTTATGATTTTAGTAATTTTTTTGCTAAAGTGTTATTTATTATATATGTACATATATGCAGTGGAGTCCTGCAATTTCATCTTCCCATTCGATAATGCAATGTTGTGTGTTATTTAAAATAAAAACATGACTGGCCACTGTTTTCGATTGAGAAA
The DNA here is from genome assembly GCA_963556175.1 of Tipula confusa. Lineage (NCBI taxonomy): Eukaryota > Metazoa > Arthropoda > Insecta > Diptera > Tipulidae > Tipula > Tipula confusa. The sequence continues at coordinate 31,217,209 of OY744475.1, forward strand.
GGTTAGTATTAGACTAAACTATTATATTGTGACGGCTGGCCTTACTGTTAAACCATGGATTTGTACATATTTGCAATCGACCGAAATGGTGTCATAGCTTAAATTTGTCTGTTCAGCATATATGCTTCTAACTTACCCTTTTTAACTATACTATGGATCTAACTGGAAATAATTTGGAAATAAGTCTCACGTTTAACTTTCACCTAGCTCAAATTTAAGACATTCGTATTTAAGTGAATTTTATGATTGATCTTTTTAGTAGGAATCCATCAAAGTAGCTCTTCGAAACAGCGTGATATAACATTTCAATGTCTGTTGGTTAAAGTTGTTGGGAACCATTTGCATGTCTACTTAAGCACATATACGAACATGAAATCGTTACAATTCCACCATAGTGTCCTTCGGCTAGAGCGTAAACAGCGTGTGAGGCTTATGTTGGATGTACTTGCTGTGGAGTTGATTTTTAAAATTTTATTGAAATTTGGAATTTTGGATTCTTTGGATGATGGGTGGGGTCTTTTGGTGGTTGAAGCGATGTGATGGTTGCTTGCATCCCGACTGGATCTTTAACTTCACTATGCATTTTAACTGGTTCTTTGACTGCACTGCGGGAGAGATGCCTATTGTTTTTCGAGGTTAGGACTGCGGTTGGAGAGTTTTATTAACATGTAATTTTATAAAGGCAATGCATCTGCACCATGCACTTCCATGCACTTACTTAGAGATCTATTTTCATTATATTAAGATCTATTTTCATTAATTATTTTCATTTGATTGTGATTTAAAATCAATAGAAATGGCGTCTCAAATGTCAACAATTAGTTCACCGTCGTCGCCAAAACAAAGAATTCCACTAACATCGCAACTTCTGTCAGAATCCGAACCATCTAACGATTCTATAGTATTCCAAATATCCTGCCGTCTTCCTTATCTATGGTTATGAAGAAGGATGGACAACAGCTAGCAAAAGGGGTAGAGGCACGGGCCTTCTATCCCTTATCAACAGACGCAAGCAAATGAAAATCAACGACTACTGGTTAGCTCAACCTACAGTGCCTTTATTGGTTTAATTGTTTGCCCGAGGAGAAACTAGACACACCACCACCAAAAATAATATTAGCACCTCCAATATTTGTGTCTGGCGTAGAAGAAATCAATCCTTTGACTGTCTTGTTAAAGGAATATACAAAAGGCAAATTTGACTTAAAAGTAATAGCTGAGGTATACGCAGCCCTTATTAAAGCCCTAGCGGAACGAAACACCGAATTCCATTCGTTCCAACAAAAGGGGAACAAAACCTACGAGGTGGTCATATGAAACTTACATCCGTCTATTAACACTGACGAATTAAAAAGTGAGTTAATTGGCTTGGGCCACAACGTTGTTAATATCTCCAACATGAGGCAAAGTGTACGAAAAAACCACTCTCACTCTTTAAAGTCGAGCTACGAATGAATGAAACCAATAAAGACATACATTCGATCAGTAGATTGATGTACTCAGTTGTGCTGATCGAAAAACCGCATGTGAAACGAGAAGTGGTGCAATGCACTACTTGCCAAAGGTACGGGCATAGTAAAACGTACTGCAATCATCGACCAAGATATGTGAAATGTACAGGGGAACATCTCATAAATGATTGTGATAAGAAAAAGTGGTACAGAGGTCAAATGCGTGCTCTGTAATGGTAGTCATCCAGCCAATTACGCAGATTTCCCGCTCTAAGAGAAAAAATAGTGGATCGCACCCATCCAATCCGGATTCATCTTATGTAAATCCAAATCCATCTTATCAGCTTGTTAGTGGAACAACATATGAGCAGAAACTCAAAGATTCAATTAAAAATCAAACAAGAGCTACGAGATAAGGGTATTCGATTTCTTACCTACTTATTCAATGCAGTACTTAAAACTGGATACTTCCCAATACAATGGAAGGTTTCACAAATAATACTGATACCAAAACCCGGCAAGCCTCCAGAAGAAGTAACGTCGTATATACCTATAAGCATGCTACCAATAATGTCTTAATGTCTAAGCTATTTGAAAAACGACTACCTAAGCGCCTAAAGCCTATATTGCTGGAAAAGAAGCTGATTCCTGCCCATCAGTTTGGATTTAGGCCAGAGCACTAAACAATAGAACAAGAACATAGATTAGTTCAAGTAATTCAAGAAGCTCTGGAAGAAAAAAGATATTGTTCTTCTGTATTCGGGGACATAGCGCAAGCTTTTGATAAGGTGTGGCATGTGGGATTAGAATATAAAATCAAGCAATGCTTACCACATGACTTCGTGTCAAACGATATAATTTACAGAGACCTCCAGGTCCCAATACAATACGGGAAGAAATTAGGAATTCCAGTGCCAGGTATCACTCAAGGAGTCAAGATTGACAATTCATCCAAACGAACTATAGTGAACAAACTTCTCACTACCACGACGAGGGAAAGATTGAAACGTCGCAAAATTTTTGATTTGCCAATCAAGGGTCTTAGATACACTTAACTATAAACTTTAATTTTTCAAACCTCTAATATATGTATCGAATCAATAATAGTGAAATGTATGTCTTGTATCAATTTATACTAATTATATGTGAGTGAGATTTTAGAAATGGATAAAAACACTCTAATCATGACAATGTAAATAGACAAAAAATTTACTGAATGTCTCTTAAGTAGATATATTGTAAAGGCCCCCGATCGCAATATTTCGGTGCGTATAGTTCAAACCTTGACATTTTAGCATTGAAGTATATTAGCCTCGTATTCCTTTTTGTGGTTCGATTTTAACTCTCATATTTAGAATAGCTTTAATATGTTGAAGTTATTTTGAACTTTCTCCTTTTTATTTAATGTAAGTATGAAAAGTGAAAGCCCCCTTTTTTAGCTTGATTATTCTCAGTTCTTACTGCATCTTCTATTTACAAAACTTTCGCATTTAAATCCTCTATAATGTCCTTCCTCTTACAAGTGAAGACCTCTCGCCATTGCTCGTTCATTTGTTAATATTCCGTCAATGTTTGAATCTTTCTATGATATTTTATTCTATTTGCTCAAAATTCCACCCAAATCACCAACAATGAACACCTATCAATATCTCAATAGATAAATAATATCTTTTGCGACCATAAATATCATAAATAACAGTGTTATAACATGTCCATGAGTCATAACAATATTTTCCGATTCTAATTGAAATTTGATTCTTCTACATATGTATATGCTTTTCTTATGTTGTTTGTAATTAAAATAAATTGAATTACATCTGTATCATTTTCTTATGGCACATTATGGCTACAGAATTTAATAATTATTAGAAAGGACATCTTTGATTGAATCAATTCTAAGAATATAGTTTTAGGTAATAAAATCACTATGACTTAATACATAATTGCGTATTAACAACTATTGTTGCTTCATTATCTAAATTGGAGGTGACACATGTTATGATGGTAATGGTAACTTTAAGTTATTCATAATTTTATTATTTTTCCAGGAAAATTATTTATCTTTAGTTCCGAAGTGAAAATTTTATCACAAATCGAAAATTTATAAAATTCAGAAAAAATATGATGGTTAACCCATCAAAAATGTCAAATTTATGCCACAAAACGATAATTTCTAAAATCCATTTCTTTAACAACAACTGAACAAGGGTTTAAGAACCAAATTCCAAATCTGAGTTTCGAATTTAAAATTATTTCAGAATTAAAATTAAGCTTCGTCAGGCGTTTTAATATCAGTGAAATATGTAAATATATGTAACGCACTTTTCCCACCATTTATATTTAATAAAGTAGACTAATTAAAAAAAACCCTATGCCAACGATAAAATCCTTGGAACCGTTAAAAATCTTCGTCACAGATAATAAAACGAAGTACTTATTGAAAATTTTTTTAATTGGTCATAAAATTATGATATTGCCTATAGACCACCCCCAATATGATTGGCACAACATTCATTTGGATTAATTTAATTGACGTTATTAATTATATAAAGTAGCGACAGTACATATTTCCTATCAATAAATATATAATAATTATCATAGTAATAATTATTTAACGTTTTAATTGAAAAAAAAAAAAAAAAAAAAAACTATCACAGATTTGTATGGCCTATATATATATAACAAATTCATTAATTGCAATAATAAATTTTAATGGATATATGCAATAAAATGTAACTAAATATAATATAATTCTGCATAATATTGTGAGGTGTGGGTGGCGTGATATCTATATAAGCGGTAGAAAAATATTTTTTTTGTCTTATTACAATTTAAAGTTTTATCTAAGCCCTTGAGGATATTTATGATTTTAATGAAATTTATAAAAATTTTAATCGTTTATTGACATCATCTCGCGGTTTATTTTAAAGCGAAAAGCTTTAATTTTAAAATCATAAATATATTTTAATACTTTACATAATACATTATATTTATGAATTAATTAACTGATAGTATGCCATATACTATTCATTTTTGAACGTGATAACGTTTTATATCGAAGCAAGATAAAACAATAGAATAAACTTGGTTTCCTAGGCCGGATCAATCGAAACCTTATTGGCATAAATTGCGACCTCTTTGAGATTGCAAAAATCCATTAAAAAAGTGAGCTATATCAAGATTTTTAATTACTTCGTCAAATGAGACGAATGATGTTGATGAATGGCATACCAGTTAGCCAAAATATGATAACTTATATGACTTGGCCCTTGCGGTTGGAGAGCACTCCTTAGAATTCCTCTACTGCATCCTTGGCTTGTTGTAGGAGGTGGCTAAACAAAAGTTGGATCGCTGGGTTGACTATTCGCATCCTTAAAAAATATCTCTGTTTAAAAGATCGTACACGTTCACCCTAGTATAAATACACATAGTGCTACCATCATAAAAAAAACAGTTTACCCATTGATGTTCTATATGTCGGGTCGATAGAATTTCGTCAACATTTAGTATAAATATATGACATTTAGGCGATTATGCATATAAACATATTTTGATTATTTTAAAACGATACCAGTAGCGACATCTATCAAGCCAATAGGCTAACATACCATGGTAGTACTATGTGTATTTATATTATGCGTACACGTACACGAACACGTAGATTAGGATTACGCGGAACGTGGAGTCAATTGAAACACGTTGCTCTCCAAGAAACACGATGGCCAAAATGTGGAGACCATGTGTCTCAAGGCTATACATTGCTTTATAGTGGAGTTGCCAACCCAAAGATAAAGACTCATTTTACAACAATTTGGATGATCTGATGGGATCCATACCGGTGCACGACGTCAGAATAGTGATTGGTGACTTTAATGCTAGAGCTAGCAAAAATCAGAATGATTTATGTGAAAACTTAGGTCCGTACACCCGACACGATCTAGAATGGGGAAATAATGATGTACTTTACGGTCGCGCACAACCTCTTTGTGGCTAGCACATTTTTTCCTCATAAAAATATCCACTTGGAAACATGGACACACCCTCGTAAGACGTCCGGAAGTCAAAATGACCATGTTTTAATTTCTAAGGAAACTTCTCGGCAGCAGAATATAGTCTATAAAGAAGTGTGAATGCGTTTTACAATCGCACGGAAGAACAAAATGGTCCTTGCTAGAATCGCCAAATGAATTTGTAGACAAAAAAGCGTAAATGGTAGAAGGCTGAAGTCTTAAGCGTACAACAACTCAGCACGACTCTTCGAAGGAGCATTTTTCTGATTTATTCAATGTTCAAAAAGTGTCAACATGCTGTATTTGAAAGTTGTCAAAAACAGACTGCGGGGATGTGTCTATAGAGGAGCCATCCTACGAGAGAAATTCTCATTGGCCATACAGAGAGTAAAACAAAACCATTCGTCTGGGGTTCATTGTATTAATTTTGAGCTCTTGATATTCGGAGAAGATACTTTGCGGAACAATCTTTGCGACCTTATTCGCTTAGTATGGCAAAGCAAAGTTATGCGTGATGAATAAAAAGTGGCCGCTTTGTGCCCTATCCTTAAAAAAAGTCGCTCAAAATGCGAAAACTATCGCGGCAAAGCTCTTCTTTGCACAGCATACAAATTACTTGCTTACATAATATCACTCCCTTGGCGTAGGTGACTACGAAGGAACAAAAAACAAAAGGTATTATTACATAAAAAAAATATGAAAAGGAAAAAAATAAAAAGGGTGAGAGAACGTGCAACATGACGTGGAATCCATGACATTCTCTCCCCAGTAATTCACTCTGGTTGATTCAATTACTCTCGTTGAACATCCAATTTAACCAATTTCGTCACTGGTCGCTTAAAGTCTTAATGTCTTGTTTTTGTCTTGATGTCCACAACTCGCAGTCGTCCATCTTTGGCGGGGTAAACTTGAACAACAATTCCCTTTGGCCAACAATTCGGGGATTTTCCGGATCCATCACGATAATGAGGTCTCCTAACTCAATGTTTCGGGACTCGGTCGTTCATTTGGTGGAAAATATGATGTGCGACAAGTATTCTTTAACCCATCTTTTCCAGAACAACTGACAAAGACCTGATTTAGGTAAATAAGGTCTTTGTCAATTGTTTATGCAAACCGGAAACTGGCATATGACGGTCCAATCAAAAAATGGTTTGGCGTTAATGGTTCTGCATCGGCGGAGTCCAATGGCACATTTGTCAGCGGCCGGCTATTTAAGATATTTTCGATCTCATAGAATAGTGTTTTAAGCACATATTCATGGGGATGCCCCTCCTTCAGCATTTCGAATAGGTGTTGTTTAATTAATCGTATAAGACGCTCCCAGGCACCACCCATGTGTGGTGCAGCTAGCGGATTAAAATACCATCTTCAGTTCTTCATGGTCAACGTCTGTTGCATTTCGTCGTGATTCCAATTAGCAATTGCATCGGCTATTTACTTTTCGGCTTTACTAAAGTTTGTCCCGTTGGCTGAGTACATCTCTTCAGGATATCTCTTTCAATCCTTGTCGACTGCCGAATAGTCGAAATACAAACATGAAATCGTTACTTGATAGGTCGTGTGCTATTTCTAAATGCATCGCACGTGTGATCATGCAAGTAAAAATTACACTTGGCTTCGTGTAACGGTGACTTCAAACGATCCAAAGTAATCAACACCACATTTGATGAAGGGCCTGGCTGTTGGCTCCAATCGGCATTCCGGCAGTTGTCCAATGACTGCGATCTCTGGCATTGCCTTTTTATTTTTGCAGTGTTGACATTCACGGGAGAATTTTCTTTAGAGTGTTTCTTAATCGAGGAATGATAGTGTCAATTCCCACACATGATTATTCTTTGCATGGTGCCATTTGATGATTAATTTGGTAATGGGATGATATTTCTTGTCATCAAGGTTGGAATTGTCTAAGCGATCCTTTAGCCGAATAATTCCGTCCATATCAACTACACACGGAAAACGTTCCAAACTGCTAATTTTCGGAATTGACTTACCAATTGACAAAGTTGTAATTTGGAAGAATAGCTGTCGGCTTATATTCGTCGAATCAATAATTTTTCGGCTTTAGCAATGTCGTTGGGTTTTAGAGCATGCTTAACCCCATGTGCACTTTGCTTGGTTTTACATTGGGCGATGAAAATTAGCATCCAAATTTTTTGACGTCAGGAATTGGGAGGATAGCAATGTCGTTGGAGACGACGTTGACGTACTCGGTTTTTACTTCTTCAATTTCCGAATCGTTAATTGCTGGCCGAATTTTGTCTTGTTTTAGCCATGCCGTTGTCGGACCGTACAAAAATGGGGGCCCTTGAACTACCTTGAATTGTTGTCGAATTCATCGTAACTTTTTCTTTTGTCGCATCATCTGCTACATTATTGGCTGTCGGTACGTAACACCATTCGGATGCGTTTGTCAACTCCTGAATTTCGCCAACTCTCTGAGCGACGAAAACTTTGAATCGTTTAGCGTGTGACTTGATCCAATAAAGAGTATTTTCTGAATCACTCCAAAGATAAGTCGCATCTATGTTGAGATTTAGCGATAATCTTAAGGACGTGGCCAACCTCGCACCCAAAAGAGCCGCTTGTAACTCGAGTCTGGGAATAGACATCGGCTTAAGAGGTGCCACGCGGGATTTTGCGTTTACCAATGCACATTGCACATCGTCTTCGTATTTAAACCGCAAAAATGCAACAGCAGCAAATGCATCTTGAGATGCGTCACAAAAAATATGAAGTTTTATTTGACTATCGGTTATTGAGAACGACGTGTATCTTCGAGGAATATGTAGTGTCCTCACCTTATGTAGGTTTGTAACCCAATTTTTCCACATGTCATACTGTCGTTTAGTGATTTCGTCATCCCAGTTGATAGCACTTTCCCATATTTTTTGAATGAGAATTTTTCCGCCAGTTAGAATTTTTGGCAGGAGTCTCAAAGGATCGAAAATCGACATATTTATTTTCAATACTTCTCGCATCGTCGGTCGTCTCGACAGGGTGATGATGTCTGATTGTATTTTGGTGAAGTTTAGGGGTACTCAAAATTAAGGGGTACTCAAAATTATCAGTTTTGTAGTTCCACCACATTCCTAAAATTCACTCTATTTGTCGGTTGTCATCCAAATTTAGTTGTTCACCATTGTCTACAAGTAAACTACTGTCGATAGTTTCCAAAACAGATTTTGGATTGAAAACCTAATTGCAAATCACAAAATTGAATTTTTTGTGAACAGCAATGACGTTGAATTAGTTGAATCGCTTTTGGCTCGTCTGTTGCACCACCCAAATAATCGCCCATATAATGATTTTTAATTATTTCATTACTAGCTTCCGGCTACTCCGCCATTATCTCGCGGGCATTTTAATTTTTTCGTTTCTGAGCCAGGCACGGACCGCATGTGGAACCAAAAAATACCACTTGAATCTCAAAAATGTTTGGCTCTCGATGTCAATCCATTCCCCTCCATACCATTTGTTGAACTGGTCGGTCTTCGGCGTGAACTTTGACTTGGAGAAACATTTCTTTAATGTCAGCGACGAATGCGACTGGTTGGATGAGGAAATTAATCAGGATGTTTGGTAATGAATTGTACAAGTCGGGTCCAGATAATAAGAAATCATTTCCCGTTGGATTTGGATGCAGCGTCAAATAAGATCCGCAGTTTGTTTGGCTTGTTTGGATTTACCACTCCGAAGTGAGATAAATACCATGATTTTGGATTTGCCCTGTCGATGTCATTTGTGGATATTGAAATATCCTTTGTCGATGTACTCATTCATTTTGTAGGAATACAATGCTGCATAATTTGAATTTCTATCCGCTTTTCCTGAGTATGTGTCCTGGTATGTGTCCTGAGCTTAGACACGAAGAACAATGTGGGTTTTTTGTGATAAAATCCCATTTTCGATTGATATCAGACTTTTGAAATTTGGCACAATCACTTAATTTATGAACAGTTGTCTTACGCAGAAATGACATGTTTTAGGCGTTGTCGTTGACGATAGTATAAGTCACAAAAAATCATATAAATCAACCAATGTTTCCGGTCTACCTTCCTTGACAACTGGAAGATCTGATAATCTATCCAGTAAGTGATTTACAGTAAAACCGGACCATCCGAACCGATTTCGTTATATTGTTAATATCTCATTGACTTTTCCTGGCAATATAACTAAATTATCGACGGTATCTTTGGTTTTGGCGCGAAGACATTTCCTTAGTCGATCTTGATTTTCTGAATTTGAAAACTGGCAGTCACGTGTTGAATTTTCGAATTTCGCAATAAAATGAGGCCATCATAATGGCTCTCCACTAAATATAAGTAAGTCGTGGTTGACTGACCGTCGAGCAATGAATTTTTCCATGAAATTTTCATTTTGCCTTGTCTCTTGTTCAAAATAGCAAGGATTCACACCGTTGTCACGTTGACGTCGATATTTACTATTTTCATTATCGACCATTGATTGTCGTCTTAAATTTGTTGCATTACTGACAACGGATACGATTCATGGTTTGAGTTTTGGCTGTCGATTATATTTTTTATAATCTTTAATCCAGTTATCTACCTTCGTCGCATTACTTGTTACGACTGATGATAAATCGCTTGCTTTGCTACAGTTGTCGTCTATAATTTTTGCAATAGCAAGCTATGTTTGCACCTCGATTAATTTTTTTTGATGGCTTCTATTTGTTTCAGAACTACTTTTTTTCTGTAAAATTTGCATCCTTGATGTTAATTCAATTTGCTTGATTTTGCGATCGCTGGCAGTGGTTCGCTTTGAACCTTTTGACTGTGTACTGGACTGTATTGTATGTCTTCTGTCACGGGCAACATGATGTGGAATCCATATCAGGAGGATTTTGTTTCGTACAAATCGATCAGTCACTGATCAAGTTTTTTCGCTGAGGCTGATTCTTTCTAAATATTAGAAAACATCTCGTGGCATACATCAGATATTCTTGGATTTCAACAAGCTTATGGTTTGCTTTGCGATGTCGGGGAATACCTGAAAAATATGTACGTTTATGTAAAATGACAGTAATGCAGTCACATTGTTGTGTCAAAGTTGAGATCAGGTAGTTTTGCAATTAGCTCTGGTGTACGGCAAGGAGATGCTCAATCCTCGATACACTTTAATCTAATTTTAAAATTTATTTTTCGTAAAAGTGAAACACCTCAGAACAACCGATTATTATTATAATAATGTTTATGGATATCGAAACTTTGAGCATCATACCTGACAGCTTCAAATAATGAAATTAGTAGATTTTTCAACTGTGAAAATGTTCACGTTTCAACAAAACGTTAATAAACAAAATGACTGGCCCAGACAAACTTAAACCTGGATAGCAACTCTTAACATTAAGTCCATGAAAATCAATCATTTTAGAATTTATGCACTTTGTGGCTCAATATACTCTTCCTCCAAATTTTAAAAAATCCATAAAATAGTTCATTATAGAGCAACAATTTTGATTAGTTGTCAGCTGACATCAGCATCGTGAATTATTTGTCAAAAGATGTATAAATAGCCTTACGTATTATCTGCTACGTAAATCTGTGACAACTTTTAACATGAAATGCCATTCATGATTCAAATCAACCTTAATTATTAAAGCCGGGTGTTTCAAAAATACTATAATTTTATATTACTGTATTTATTTAGGTTCTGCGGTTTATAATTATGTTGAGCATTAGACCCACCTGTAATTACTTGGTCTACTGACTAAACCTGGGTAGTACAGTTGTACTTTTTTACCTGAGGCTTAAAAAACCTAGATTCCTCTAGAAGCCTTTTCACACAGATTTCCCCGTTTTCGGATTATTCAGTTGTCTCTTGTTGACAAAGGACCCACCCTGTATAAAACTCCGGTTCCACTTTTTTTATTATTAAAACATCCATTGCATTAAAATATGAAACAAATTGTTAACATCATAATGACAACCTAAATGTAATAATTAAATAATTTTATCACATTTCGGATATGGGATTAGTCGACGTACTTTTATACTTTAGTTGTGGTGACACAAATTAATAATCACGAAAAGTTCTAAGTCATAAAAAATTAATTTGTGTCTATATATGATGCTACTTAACGTCATCGCATAATAAATTATCGTACGTAATATACTCACATACAAGGGGAAAACTATATTGTGGTGGTTATCAGTTCTTGAAAACGGAAAATTAAATTTTCCAAAACGATAACAGTCTGCGTGTGTATGACTTAAAAAAAAAACATGATATAATCCTTATCATTTTCGTAATAATTTGGATTACATACGAGATTATTAAATGTTAATGTATTACATGGTGGTGAGCTGGTTTATTAACTTACTGGAGTATGCTGATTTGGGTAGAACGATACGAACTTTGATTTACTTTCGACAGCAAGATAATTTTATTTTTGTTTGTCGGTTTGTATAATGATAATGAGTTAATTGATTGTCGAGTCATTGTGATATGAGTATTACCTAAATGTCGTTTTCGGCAGTTTAAAAAATGGGAAAAAATTATATGGCATTACAAATTTTTGGTAGAACATTTTTTTTCTCACAAATATGTAGACTTACGTGTGGCATAGTTTAATTTCAGCCGTTTAGAAACCTTGACCTTCCTATAGTTAATAGGTTTTGGGTGTAGCAAAAAAAAAATTTAACCGGCCATAAAATTATTTTCATAATATGATTATAACCAGCAATTACTTATTAAATATAAACCATTAATTTATTTTTAATAATTAATCTCGAATGTTGATCTTTAATCTCGAGGCCGCATTAGCAATAGTACCACATTGAGATCAACAGGAGACAAGGGAATCCGAGCGGCAAACCTCTGATTCGAGCCATTTATTATGATATCCGAGGGAACGCAACTGAGCGAACCAATTCTAGTGTCAAATTTTGCATTAAAAATAATTTGAATAAAATTAAAATAATTAATATTTACATAAATTCATTATAATATAGAAAAAAACCTAATTTATACAGAAACAATTCGCCTGAATGTTTTTCTAAATGTCATATTACAAGTTGTTCATTTTATGTTAGGTTAGCATTATAAATATTAATAATGCAAACATTGAGGCGTAATCCATAAAAATATGTGTTCATTTTTCACTGAAATACAAGAATCGTTCTCTATGACGATATTATGACAGAACAGTTGAAATTTCAAAATTAAAAAAAAAAACAGAAAAAACTGCCTTCGATGCAAATGCAATTTGTATTTGTAATTATTTGTAAATAAAAATTAAATAAAACAAATAATAATTAAATAAAAATAATTAAGGTAAAGAAAAGTAAATTTGCAAATATGTACAATGAAATATAAAATAGTGTTTGTTAAAATTAGTTTATTTATTATATAGCAATAGCACCTTAGAATAGGATGACAGTAGCGGTAACTAAATAAACAATACAACATACTACAAAAGTTCTATCCACACTAATACCAGCAGTTCAGACAACAGCAACATTTTATACGAAAAAGTAAAAAAATAGCAAGATAAATTTCTAAAGCTCAAAGAGTTTAATTCAAAACGCAGATCTCAAGCCAACTCCCGTGATGGCTGCAGTAACAAACATTAACACAGATTCACAGAGTAAATGCAAATGGAGCAACATGCGTTTTAAATATACCATTTACTGAAAGATATAAGTAAAATCACTGCGAAATACATACAGACAATTACAAAACGGACATATGCAGCGAACGACAAGCCTCTCGGAAATGGACAAACGGTCAATGTCCAGCAATAAAATACCCAGCCCGGCAAAATTAAACGGATTCGTATATACATATAGACAGACCAACCGTTCTACCGAGATTGGATCCAGTTAATATAAGCGTGGACTGCTTACCTAGACAGTTGGATGAAGACAAGACAATAAATGTCAATTTAAAGCGCAACATAGCCCAGAAATGTGTGTATATATCAGCAGCTACGTAAACAAGCGAACAACGCAATAATTGCATCCCAGTCTTTTTGTTTTCTTATATTTAAGAGATTAAAGTGCACTTTATTTTCTACATATACTCATTACAATATTACATCCGATAAAGTTAATAATAACAATATTCGGTTTTTACAGGCCATTGCTGACCCATACCGTATCAATATTTTGGCTCCATTGAGTTCGATTCCAAGCTTGTTCTTCGAAATTATTCTAGACAATCCGAAGAAGGCAAGTCGTTCTCTACCCAAGGAGCCATCGTCACCGACAGTGACCTATGTGCCTGCCAAATAGTGGCTCTCCTTTCAGAGATCGCTGAATCATTCGTTTAGGATCGGCTCTCAGAACCTGACCGAGCCAGTGTACTTGTTGTCCTTTTATTTCATGAACAAGATCAGGATTTTTGAATAAATCCCTGATCTCGTGGTTGAATAAAAATCGGTTAATGTTATCGTCGCGTTTGGAGCCATGCAATTTGGTTATGATCTCATTGATTTTGAGACTAACGGAAGCCGAAAATCATACAAGTGTCCGTTTACACACACGCGCATATTTGTCAGGTATTATAAGAAAACGCAATGCGAACCATAAGCTACCGCGATGGATTAAGTCATAGGCTTGTTTGAAATCCAAGTAGACCTGATGTATAAGTCACGAGATGTTTCCAAAATATTAAATAAGAATCATCTTCAGTGAAAAAACTTAATCAGTGACTGACTGATTCAGTCGCCAAGGAAGTGATTTCTCGTCTCCAATATTGTGTACGGAAGTAATTTGTATGCTGCGCAAAGGAGAGCCGCGACAGTTTTCGCATTTCGAGCGATCTCCTTTCTTAACGGTGGGATACAATGTGGCCACCTTCCATTCAGCAGGCATAACTTCGTTGCTTTTTAATCGAATAAGGTCGAAAATATAGTTCCACAAAGTATCCCCTCCGAATATCAAAAGCTCGGAATTAGTGCACTCAACCTCAGAGCAATGGTTTCATTTTTGGTCTCTGCATGGCAAGCGTGATTTTTTTGTAGGATGGGTACTCTATGCACTTTTTCACAATCTGTATATGAAAACTTTCAAATACAGCATTTGACACTTGTTGAACATTGAGTAAATCAGAGAAATGCCCCGTCCAAGTGTCGAGCACTGCATCGATGTTAACACTAAGGTTTCATCCCGAATGGCGATATACTTCCATACCGGGTCTGAAGGTATAGTGCAGTCCGGTGACTCTTTTAAAGAAGTTGCGAGAACTGTGATCGTTTTTGAGTTGTTACTTGTTGTATACTCTTAAGACAGCAGCTTTCTACCATTCACGCTTTTACCGTCTACAAATTCGCTTGGCGGTGTCCTTTTTCATCTTTGTTTAACATACCTTCACAGTTGAAACGTAAGATTCGTTTTCCTGTAATCCCTGAGTTGTATGTAAACTGCCATCTTAGCTTTGCAGTGACCAATTAATGATTACTACCTACAAATTTGGCAGCCGACCGACAAGATCTAACATCTTGAGTGACCTGAGGCCTTCCCTGAAAAATTAATACATTATCCTTTATTGTTCAATCACTTACCCGAAAAAATCAAACTAATTAGCAATAAAAAAATCTTTTTACGACAATTAAAAATCTGGCTTATTAGACAACAAAGCGTAGAAAACCTATTTAATGTTATCGCGTAACATGAAACATCCAAAAATTTAAAGCTATTTAGTGTCAGTGGGGCAAGAGATAACGCTTTTATCATTTATGAGTGTGGATTTTACCAATAAGGTATAATTGTGAACCGTTTATGCTTCAGTGTTTTGATGTAAATAAAAATAATTTATAAGACTTACCACCGTTACGCAACACTAATATACACACTTTTAAAATTGGATGGATCGAATTGAAAGACCAAGCTCCCGGGCAATACCGGCCTAGTTCCCATAATCCCACAGCACCTCCATACAAAACAATCCGTAACGAAGGGGAATATATCACTGAAATAGAACCACACTTATGCAGACGCCCGAGCAGATAGATGCACATGCATACAAGAACACCCATGCACGCATGTATACACACACACGTATAGGGGATAGAACGACACCACAACGATCGAACGGCATAATAAAGCAAACCTCAAACCACCTACAACCACCGCTTTCAAGAGCACCAGGACACTTCCCAAAACTTCAACCATCAACCAACAAATCACATCAAACACATTTCCAATGTTCTCGAAACACCAGCAAAATTTTGAATCCACCCAAGATTACCGCCTCTCAAGACCATCCTCAACCGATGCGGAACAGGATGCCATTATTCATCCATTCAGGAGCACACACACGCAAAAAAAACGGATTCACCCATTCATCAGGGTGATACTAAATTTCCTAATCCTAACCAAAATTTCTGACAACTACTCGTAAAACCCACAAACACAACACACCACACAGATCTGATCAAAACTACCATCAGTCCAGCCAAACTTCAATGCAAATCGACTTCTGCAAACCTGCCACAAATCAAACACATTAAAACTGCAATCCAAGCTACAATCACGTACTGAGACGTTGTTAAATGTGAAGAATCTTTCAATTGATAAGCACCGCATGTAAACATATCTAATTATAAATATTATATTAGCTGTTGTGCTCGCATACTTTTTATAAAATTAAAATATTTAAATTATATTATAATAGTTAAAATGTAATATTTAAATTATAATAGTTAATGAGAATACGCATTAAATTTTTTAAATGCATTTTAATAATCGTGCTTAAGATTTCATTTATATTTAAATTAAAAGTGTCAGCTCCACATTTTAATTATTAAAAAATTATTCATACACTCAGTAATGAAATTTGATTTATAGTTCAAGACTACAAAAACGTGTGGAAGTGTGTTATGGTTTATATTACGAGAGTTGGAAACATCAACATCTCTTTATTTTACAACTTTCAACAGTATAATGTATGATTCCATATTACGAGTAAAGCTTTTTCGTTTGTTTTAGCCCAATAAAAATAAAATAAGCAAAATCATCTGCTATGTATACTTAAACGAATCGACATGAGAAATGACCAAACAAAAAATTCACATGTGGAAGAGATTTTTTGAATTTACTATACGGTCTCTTTACTAGTCTTTAAAGAGTTATAAAAGTAATATATTAAAGTTGTTCGCCCACACTTACTAATCAGGCACAAATATATGTTCCTCTACAAACATAGGCACTTTCGATTGACATGAATCAACAGAATTGAAATTGAGTTACTATTTAGATAATTCAGTTGCTATTTTGATAATTGAGCTACTGAAGTGATTTGGGTGTTCGAATGGTATTTATCACTTCAGATAAATGTCAAAAATACAATTTAAATTTGGCTTTACTACAGCGCGAATGAAAATAAAAAATAAATACATGCCTATATTAAAATCATTAGAACTTGCTATAAAACACAAAAAAAAAATACATTATATATATATATATATATATATATATATATATATATATATATATATATATATATATATATATATATATAATTTCAAAAATTGAACGCGAAACAAACAAAAATTCAAAAATACAAAAGCAACAACCTAAGTGAATTAACTCCACGAGCAAAATACCCATTCAGTTAATTCAGTTGCTCAATTTTTTTAACTGAATTTACAGGTCCGAATCGAACAGTCAAATCATTTCAGTTGATTCAGTTAATTCAGTTAATTTTGTTTATTCATATCAATCGAAAGCGCCTCATACTATTACGATTTCTTTAGAGTTAAACCTAGAGACATCTATGAAGCAGCATTAGTACTAGTGAAATACATATAATTTTGGTATATATTTATATTAGCAGCGGTTCGTTGTGCGTAGAGTTGGGTTGTGTTTTAAACTCGAAAGAGTTTAGATTAGTGTCATAGCCCAAATAATCTACTGAAATTAAAATGTTATAAGAAGTGAATTGTTGTTGTTATAGGCAAAAACGTAACAATTGGTGACAGTGGTGGGATTGTGAATATTTATAGTGATTATAGACAAGGTAACGAATAAATGATTGAGGAAGGAGTTGGCTCTTCGTGATTTGCCAAATTAAAACCTCCAACCTTTGGACCCAGAAATAGTTGAACTGACGAAGTTTACGAGTATAGAGTAATGGAAATGTTGGAGCATGCATATGGATCATAAGCGAGAACTTTACAGAATGAAGCTAAAAGTTCGATATCAATCTTAAGACATTATGTAAATTTGTGAAGAAAACGATCAAGAAGTTGAGATGTATAGGCCACGAAATATAGGTAGGAAACGTCGGCGTCATTAAACTAAAGCGAGTCAGTTTCAAGGGGCACCTCCTACAACCAAATGCTCTATAAACTCCACCTCTTTTCTTAAGATTCGCAAGAGGTAAAGTCACGCTGGATATAGATACAACAAAAACAAAAGTGCGCAGCGAAATAATAGTAAGCGGGAGACAGTCAGTTCGAAGTTTGAGATTACAAACGGTTACTGGTGAAAGTGCGGTAATCAAAGGCAAGAAAGTATAATTTGGTTATGGATTAGGAACACCAAGTTATACCATGAAGTGTTCATAGCCGATATTTTAGATGAGGTAATCTTGGGCATCTTGACACAGGAGCGGAGATACCAATACGTTAGACGCCGAAAAGCTTGCCATAACCGAGTTTCGTAACCAAAAAGAAAACATTGATGGCTTTTAAGGAATCAATCAGTCTTTAGAGTTCACCAGTAGTACTGGTGGAAAAGAAAGATGGCATATATGGCTGAGCACCTAAGGAATTTCAAGGAAGTATTCAACAGGATTCAATATTGAGTTCAAAGAAGTGTACATTATTCCGTGACGAGATCAAATATTTAGGGCACAAAGCAACAACACATGGAATACACATGAATGAGGAAAAGATGTCAGCGGTAAAGGACCGACCCAGACCACAGAATCTACACGAATTAAGAAGTTTTATTGGAGTTTGTACCTATTATCGACGATTCGTACCGAGATTTGCTGATGTTGCCAGGAGTTTGCATGAGCTAAGCAAAAAAAACAAAACATTTGAGTGGGCACAAAACATTCGAGTGCGGCATACCCAGTACCGAATAAAACCTTTATTATGGACACCAATGTAAGTATTAGTGGATTGGGAGGTGTCTTATAACAGGAGATCAAATCTTGAAATAGTTATTGAAGTTTAAGCACCCAAAAGGACAAGTAGCGCGTTGGGTCGAGCAACGGCAAAACCTGAGGAAATTAGAAAGAAGCAACTGGAAGACTCGGACTTATCTCGGTAATAATGAAATACAAAAAATATGTCCAGTAACAAAAGTATATTGGGTTCAATGGGATCATTTACGGATCGACGATGGATATTTAAAGCGGATTTGAAAAGAGTTCAGAGCCAAAATACGAAGAAGATTTCACCGGGAGGTCGGGAGTCAGTAGTAGTGACAGTGACATTGGAAATAAATATGTGCTTGTAGGAATGGATCACTTTAGCAGGTGGCCGTAAGTATATACGTAATACCAAATCAGGAGACAACGTCAGGAAATTTGTCAAATGCTGGGCATACATAAAAAACGAACAACACTTATGCATTCACTATCAAATGGAACGGTGGGCGATTTAATGCCACATTGGAGGAGTACATCGCAAAGACTGTGGAGAATAACCAGCGCAACTTGAATCAAACGATGAACGGTGCACGAAACAACAGGAGTTACTTCAGCAAAGATCGCTTAGGGAATAGTAGTTTGCGGCTGCCAAGAGACTTGAAGTATGATATCGTTCCAA
This sequence comes from Tipula confusa, assembly GCA_963556175.1. Lineage (NCBI taxonomy): Eukaryota > Metazoa > Arthropoda > Insecta > Diptera > Tipulidae > Tipula > Tipula confusa. Next base: position 31,236,414 of record OY744475.1, read on the forward strand.
CTGCAGCTTTATGTGGCCAGGAGTATGTACGAGAGCAGATACCACTATCCAGTGATAAGATGAAACCTCGATATGACGTACAAGCCAATAACAGAGGATTTGGTATGCCTTCACAACCCATAACGAAAGAAGGGTTTGTCGCCAAAGGTGCAGTCTGATTGAGAACGACCCTACAAGGTTATAATAACGAATCTAGTAAACCTAAAGTAGTGCACCTAGAGCGATGGGTGCTCTACCGAGGAAGTGCGTTGTGCTGTTAATATCTGATTAGAAGATTTCTAATTTTATTTGATTTTTGACATTCAAGTAACATCAAACCTTTTTTATGGGTGTGTCAATGAGATTCCTAACATGTATTAACAGAATAAACAAACCAAAACATCAATTAAATTTCCACCATAAAACATATCGACACATTAAAAAAGCTTCAATTCGATAAAGTTGATTTTTAATTTAAAACTTTTTTCAAACCCCAAAATTTTATAATTTAAATTTATACACATATTTGTGTTAATTAACCCATCTAAATCGGTACTATAGCATAAAAGGTATACACTCATCAACATAAATCGAATTATGTGAGTTAATTTTTTTTTTACAAAAGCTCAACATGCAAGACGACAACGATTATCAAAATCAAACTACTATGAGTATAGTACTATCATGTTCAAAATAAGATTTTGTTGTGCATTTTCAAGAGCGGGAAATGAAAAACAAAATTGACTCTCGCACCGTAAATTTTCCTTCGTTTTTCGCTTTTGTGCTTTTATGTCGATGTGTATATTGTTGACGTCCACATACAAAAAAAAAAAATAATAATAATTCTGCTTTTACTTGTGTTTTAATTTTTTCGACTTTTAGTCAGTCTATAAAAGATCGTATCACTCGGCTGTTAGATTTTAGATGATAGTGAGATATCAAATTGTAACGGTTAAAAAAAAATTATTAAAAATTAAAATTAAATTAAATATTATTGTTCGCCAAATATAAATTATAGTTTCAAAAAGTTTATAAATTAAAAAAAAAAAAAAATTAAAATGATTTCAATTAAAGCTCACATATTTTGTTGTGTCTTGTTAATTTTTGTTGTATTTATACCGAGGATAACTGAAAGTTTTGAAATAAGTAAAAGTGATTTAAATGATAGTAGTAACGATAATAAAAATATAAAAGAAAATGTAGTCGACGATGATGGAATTATATTCGATAATTATCCGGTAAGCTTTTATCTGTAAAATATGTGAAAGTGTGAAGTTGAGTAGTCTGCGTTAAATCAACAGGTTTTGTGCCATATATTTTTTTATAATTATTATTTTTTAAATCACATATTTCTAAATATTTTATATAAATATATATTTGCAATAAACAGACATAGTGGCGAGCCTGTGGAGCGTTTCCATTAGCACCCCCATTAGCTAAACCAATCTATATACTATATATATACATTTATGTTTCATTACATACATATTTGGCGCCTATTTATGTGCAATAAAAAAAATATACAAATATATTGACACTTTATACATGTACACCATGTATGATTGACGAATGAACACTTTTCTAATCAATCTCGCCATGTGGCACATCACACTAAATTGTATAAATCAAAAAATAAAATCAAACATAAAATCTACATTGGAAATTTACCATGATGAGTAATCGAATACATATTCCGGGGTGGCCTTACACAATTTTCACGTTGAAAATAATTTACTAAATTTTTCGGTTTTGTTTATATATTTTGTTGACAGATTTGATTGTTTATCTAATAATTAGAGATAATGTAATCAATTTTATGTATGCAACATTTACTATCCACTTAATTTAGTAAAATAGTTTTAAAACTAATAACAACTCCGTTTGCTTACGCTTTTAAAAGCTTTTTAATATTTTTTACTTGTAATTCTAATTGAGTTTTCGAATAAAAGCTCGTCATTGCTCAGTCCTTTGAAGTTTTGGTTTTTGCTATGGGACGTCCAAAATTTTTTAAAAGCTTAAAAATACCTGTTTAAACATACAATTTGATCGAGGGATGTTTTGAATTGAAAGTCTTGTCAAAAAAATCCAAAAAAACAAGTATGAAGTTTTATGCAAGTAAAAAATACAAACATTATGAGCTTTTAGCAGGTATACTGCATTTAATTACCAAGGAATTAAATTTTAAACTTTAAACTGTAAATGCATTGTAACTTATTGTAATGTCTATTCATTAAGCGTTTTAAATTAATATATCTTATTTTCGAAAGCTCTCGGAGCTTTTTTTGCTAAAATCGGTGAGAATTAAACCATCAAGCATTAAACTAAAGTGAAAAATCATTTTAAATTGTGTTATTATTACTAAGTAGCTTTATAATTATAATTTCTTGAAAAAGCTTTAAAATTAATGCTTTATTAAACTGTATGTAATTAATTCTTTGAGAATAACAAATGTAAAGCCTATCTAATTATGAAGCTTTATATATTTTCAGTACTGGTTAAATTTTATTTTAAAGGCTCAAAGCTTTCGTATTATGACTGTCTGATATTTGTTAAATATTTAATTTGTTATATTTGATAATTGTTTAATTATTTTGTTTTATGTAAGGCTTTGTTTCCAAAATTTTAGTCTTAACCAATGTTAATACTTATTATTAGTGTGAACCATTTACTTAATTTATAAATTCAATAGTCCAAGTGGATCAGTTCTTCTCTGTCGTCTGTATCTCGGTTGTTTTAGAATGTCCCGGGCCAAAGCATTGGGATGTGTCTCTAGTTTTGAACGATATCTCGAAATATAGGTTCTAATTGTATCTTTAATGGTTAAAATACCGAGTTCATGATGTATGTTGGTGTTTCGAATATACCAGGAAGCATTCGTGATCCTACGAAGTATTTTTGATTGTGTACGTTGCACAAATTCTCTATTTGATGTGCTGGTGGATCCCTATAACTGAATACCATATGTTCATATGGGCATAAGTATCGCTTTATATAGTAAAACTTTATTATCGAGTGATAATCTTGATTTTCCTCCTATTAGCCAATACATCTTAGCAAATTTTATTTTTATTTGATTACGCTTTGATTCTATATGCTTTTTCCAAGTCAACCTTCTGTCTAGATGTAACCCTAAGTATTTGTCACTAGATTGCTGTGGAATAGTTACACCGTTCAATTTAACTTGTGGGCAGGTGAGTTTGTTAAGTGTGAATGTAACATGTGTTGATTTATTTCCATTGACTTTTATTCGCCAAGTCTTTAGCCAGTTTTCAATTTTATTCAGATGATTTTGAAATTGCGTTGAGGCAGTTTGAGGATTTTTACAAGACACTAATATGGCTGTATCATCAGCAAATGTTGATATTATAGCTTCATTGCAAATGGGCAAATCGGATGTATACAACAAGTATAAAATTGGTCCCAAGACACTTCCTTGTGGAACACCTGCGCTAATATCATTTAAACCAGTGGTTGTTGCGTTTTGTTTAACCAAGTATTTCCTTTGAAGAAGATAGTTTTCAAGAACTACATGGAACTGCTTCGGCAAAAGTTCTTTAACTTTGTATATTATACCTCTATGCCAAACCTTGTCGAAGGCTTGTGCAATATCCAAGAAGACAGCAGAACAATATTTTTTTTCTTCGAAGGTGAATTTGATTGCGTCGACAATCCTGTGAACTTGCTCTATAGTGCTGTGCTGATTTCGAAAACCAAATTGGTGATCTGGTATAATATGCCGTTCTTCTAGTACTGGTTTTAGTTTCCTTAGTAACAATTTTTCAAATAGCTTTGATATCGTGGAAAGCATGCTTATTGGACGATATGATGAGATTTGTGTCTCATCTTTTCCAGGCTTATGTATCATTGTAATTTGCGATATCTTCCACTTTTGAGGAATGTAACCAGTTCGCTTGATTGCGTTGAAGATGTACGTTATTAGTTTAATGCATTTGTCTGGTAATTCTTTAACCATTTTCCCGGTAATAACATCATGTTCTGGTGCTTTTTTCGGACTTATGAAGTTTTTTATTGTGCTCTTAACTTCCATCCACTTGAACTTTATAGGTTTAAAATTTGGATCGTTCACCGTTTGGTTTGGTAGCATGTAGTTGTTAACTTGTTCATGTGGTGAGAATACGCTTTTTAGATGAACAGCGGAAGCATTGGCTTTTTCTTTATCACTTCTTGCCCAGTTGCCACTTGGCAGTCTAATGGGCCAACACGAGTTTGCCGGCCTCTTAAAACTTTTAGTAGCTTTCCATAAGGAATAGTCTGTTCTCTCTGTTGCCGAGAGTTTACTTAAATAGTTTTGTATACCTTCATTTTCTTCTTCCCTCAGAGCTACTTTCAGGGATTTAATTGCTCGATTTAATTTCCATTTTAATATCGGCGATCTTTGCTGCTGCCACTGCCATCGTTTGTGTTTTCACTACTAACTGCATTAATGTGTTCATATTTTGCATCATTAGATCCATGGTTCTCTCCAACATTGACATAAAGCTTTGCATCATATCTGTAAGCTTGTTTAACGCAGTTGAGATGTTTCCTTCTTCGTTAGTTTGAACTATTGGAGATATGCCTTTAAGTATAATTGCATATGAAAAGTTTGGATGCACAGCACTATTGACGGTCGGCTTATGGTTTCTATTAGTATAAACTTCTTCTGGTTGCACTTCATATATTAGTTTGATGTAGCTTAAACATGCGTTGTTCACCCTCTATAGTTTGCCGTATGATTTCCAGCTCAAAACTCATCAGTTTTAGTTTTGTTGCATTGTTTGGAACTATTAAGTTCACCACCAACAACACACACAACATTTAGCGTGCAGTAAGCTCTAGTGTGCCCGTATTCTTGACACTTTACACACTGTACTGGACCGGTTCTTTTTTTAGGTTCTTCGACAGTGATGCGACGATGCAGTAGATATCATAAGTTATATATTCTATGCTTCCCTTTAACTGGTTTGTTATCAGTTTCTAATTCGATGCGGAACATTGGCTGTGGCACCTTATCTTGATTGATGAGGTTGGTTATTACCTTTGCAAAGAAGCCTTCAGCAGTGAGCGCAGCATGAATATCGTTAGTGTCCACGTAACTATCGATTCCTTTTATTATAACGACTAAAACTTTTTGACTTTTTAGTTGATATGTATAGAATCGCTTACCAGCCTTATCAAAATGGTTGATTAGCGTTCTGTAAGCATCAATGTTTAGTGGTTGAATTTTAGTTTCTTTAATGTTTCCTCTTTTAATCGAAGAAACATAAAAGTTACCCTCCGTAAGCACTTCAATTTTTTTTAGTAAGTCTCTATTTGAGTCTTCTCTCAAATAGATTGGTGGCGGTTTTTAGGTTTTCACCTTGTTTTCTGTAGGTGGATCTTCAGAACTAAATTTACTTCAGATCATTTTATCCAAATATATTATTTGCAAAAGCTCATAAATATTTATCTTTTTTGGAATCGATAAGCAGCCAGTTTTATAATTTATTTATTTGTAGTTGGCTGACTGAGCTTTTACAAAATAAGTAAACTTTTTGAACTTTTAAAACAACAAATAAGGTGGATTTTAAGCTTTCAATTTAGTTTAATTTCAATCAAACGACTATTTTAATTGAATCTATGTGCAAATACAAAGTATAGTCGTTAGATGATCTAGACTATATTGGTTTGATTTGAACTGCTTTTTTATTTGTTATATATTTTTTTAAATATGAGCTTTTTCAAAAAAACTTTGGTTTAATGAATAAGCATTTAACTAAAACCAAGTAAAAAGCGAGTTAAAGTATTTTTAAAATTATTAAAAGCTTAATTTTTTTAAACGTAATAAGTAAAGCTTTGATACATATAAGTATGAAGCAAATCGAAACGTAAAGCTTTAATAAATTCAGTTTTGGCTGAACTTAAACCACATGAGCTTTTTGGAGGTATTAGCCTTTTTAATATCAAAGCATTAACAATTATAAATTGAATCAAAATTGATTGTAAATTATTATAATGATTGCTCACTAACCACAAATTTGTTACATATTTTAAAAGCTTAAAATCAGGAGAATCTGTTCAAATATATAATTTGATCGAGAAACATTTCGAATTGAAAGTTTTGTAATTGCCGATTTTTTACCAAATAAGTAAAACATACAAACTATATGAGCTTTTAGGACGTATCCATCATTTAACTGCTAAAGCATTAAATATTAAATTTTCTGAGGGCTTTTTTTGAGACTTGAAGGCAAATATTCGATTTATATAAATCTCTAAATGTTATATCAGGATATTTGCAAAAGCTCATAGAGCTTTTTTTTACTGAAACCAGTATAAAGTCAACCATTAAATATTAAACTTAATTTAAAACTAATTTGTAGCTTTATAACTAAAAATTCCTGGAAAGCTTTAAAAATAGTGCTTTATTAAATTGTATGTAATGCTTTAAGACCTACAAATGTAAAGCATATCGAATTATAAAGATTTAATGAATTCATTTTTGGCTAAAGTTTGAAAGCTCATTAAGCTTTCTTATATGACTATCTCACATTTGAACAATTGTTTATATATTATGTTTTTATGTGAGGCTTTAGCTGTAAAATCCGATTTATATATTTTACCAATATGTGAAATAAATCATTAAAAGCACACATTCGGTTAAAATATATCTTAGAGTACTTTATTCAAATAACTGTTTTGCCAAAGCTCGTAGATATTTCTCTTTAAATTGGAATGAACAATCAGCGAGCTTTTAAAATAAAATATTTAAACATTTTTAAGGACTTTGTTTACAATGGTTTTGGGTCCTACTTACAAAATAAGTTAAATTATAGAACAACATAGATGGATGTTAAGCTTTCCGTATATTTTAACGTTAACTAAACCTCAATACTATTGCAGTTTCAACTATATGCATATAAAACCACACCGCCTATATTTATTAAACAAAATATGTACCGCCAGCGCAAGGCTAGTTTTACCATGTAAAGTTCATAAAGCTCTTACTAAAAAATAATTAAGTCAGTGAATTTTCATGTTTAAGATTAGTTAAAATTAAAAGTGTAGTTCAACATGATTTAATGTTTATAAAATCTAAAAAAATATGATCTTTCAAACAAAAAGCACAACTGGTATATTAAGCTTTTTGCTTTAAAAAACTATAATTGGTCTATTATTTAGATTTATGCAATGCTTTGCAACCGATAAATATAAAGCCTATCAAATTATAAAGCTTTATATAAACCCATTGCTGATTAAACTTGAATAAAATAAATTATATAATCTTACCATACGAGCTTTTTGTCATTTACATGAATATTGTTTGAAAACTTTTTTTAAACTTATTAGTTTTAATACGTATCAAACTTTGAAACTAATATGAGCTTACAAAGTAACTCTTAATGATAGTCTGATATTGAATCTTTTAAATATTAACAAAAGCTTTAATTAATATTAAATTTTTAACTTTTATTTTAGGATTTTTTATTGATGGTAGGCAAACCATTATTTTTTCCGAAATTGATGTTGATGTACATTGAAAGCTTAAAAAAGTGGTTGATGTAGAATTTGAGGATTACCAATGTCTAATTTGTATGAAAATCTAGTTTTTGATAAATTTAAAAGCTTCTTTTATGTTAATCAAATAAATATAATTAATAGTCTTCATAATCTGCATAGTTCGAGCTTTTGCCAAACGTTTGTTTAAACTAAAAAAATTAAATTTCTCAAACAAAGCTTTTAACACGTACCAAGTTATAAAGCAAACGGTGATCCAAAGTTTAAAAAAAATGGAAAATGGATTTTACCAATTCTTTAAAGACTCATAATTAAGTAATTCGTACCATGAAAATTTGATTTGGTATAAATTGAAATTTGATTTTGTATAAACTTAAAAGCTCTTTTTAGTCGTTTAAATAAATTTAACGTTTTTCTTATAATTTTCCAAATGTGAGCTTTTGAACTAAACAAACTAAAATTTACTTAAACTTTAGTTTTAATTTTAAACCTTTTGAAAAATGATAAAGCTTTATGAAAATCTCAAAATTGATTAAGTTTTATGTGGTCTTATAAAGTCATATATTTCATAGTTTTACCTCATACAGTAATGAGATTTGCATATTAAATGCTTTATAAAACATGTTCATTTGACAATTGTGGGCTTAGTAACTAAAGTGAGAAAGCTTTATTTTGTTTAAACTACAAAGCATGACTGAAAAAAATAAATTATCGTTTACAACGATATTATTTACTGAGATATTTTGCAAGATCTTTCAGACCCAGATTTTTACAATTGATGATCGTTGTAGGTGATCAGCCCAATGAACGGTCAATTGCGGTCAGCGGCGGAAATCAAACTCACGACCTCGGTGTGTTTAGGCCAACACCTTAATCATCATTATAAGACCGGTTTTAAAAGTTTAAAAAGTTTTATGAAAATTGATATTTTAAGTAATGCTTTAATGTTTCAAAATTAGAAACCAATATAAAAATGAAATGAACCAAGTTTTTTGTTTAACTTAAAAGCTCTATGAAGCAAATAAATTTATGTTTCGTATTTTAAAAATTATTAAAGCTTTGAAAACAGTACAACACCAAAAATTATTGTGGACTGTATCTTATCCGGAAACCTACGTGCGCCTAATGGCGCCCGCATGTATGTGGATAAATAATTATCCGCGATTTCAACCAACCGAAACATTACAAATTTCCCCTCCTGAGTTAAAAAATGTTTGTATTTGACCAAATCTATAAAATGTTTATCCGCAAGCATCCTACTTAATAAAAATAAAAATAAAATTATGAGCAATAATTTTGTCTGTTGGGCACATTATTTTTTGCTTATTTGTGACATTTCATGTTTAGTGAAATTTATTCGAATTTACGACATTTCTTGGTTTTATTGACGTGCTTAATCATATCCCGTGTCAAAATACCAATATTGTAATTTCTTAATAATGATATTTTTAGTTTTTATACCAAACGATAATTGACAATTAGCGAAAGGCACGCATTAACTGATACCAGGCGAATTTTTGAGCTATTTCAATATGTTAATAACTTCATATTGTTGATAACTTATTATCCGGATAGTTATCTGCATACATGCGGGCGCCGTAAATAACTAACATCATTCCTGTTGTTAATTACCTCAAACAACAACCAATTAAAAACAAGAAACCATCATTGCCGACTATCATTTTGATTTAAACAATCTTGTGGCAATGATTGGTACTACATACTTTGATCGTGCTGCCTCTTTCGGAAAACATGGCATACTACATACTTTGATCGCGCTGCCTCTTGTGAATAACACAATATAGTAAATATTTTGATCGTGACGATAAAGTGTAAATCTCCGTGGCCGCACTTATTATTTCCCCGAGTTTGGTTTTAATGCATACAACACGGACTAGTCCACTCTGTCCAGGAATTGCTTTAACTATTCGTCTCATAAGCCATTTAGTTGGTGGTGCATCTTTGTCCATAACAAGTACTAGATTGCCAGAAGTTTAATTCGTAGCTGTTGTTTTCCATTTATTTCGTTGTTGCATGGTTACCAGGTATTCTTTATGCCACCTCCACTAGAAGTGCGGAACGGTATACGCTGAACAAGCTGCCAACGCGATGATAAATTTTAAGATTCTAGTAATAAGTTAATTGCCCAGGAAATTTAGCCCATTTAGGAAATTGCCCGAGATTAAGGTATCCACTTTTTCTGAAGATATTTCGTTTAATGGTCGAGAATTGATAATGGACTCTATTTGTGCTGGTAATGTCGTCATCTCTTTAAATGTAAATAAAGTCTCACCCAGTGAACGTTTTAGGTTTAATTTACATGATTTAATGCGTGCCTCCCATAATCCACCAAAATTGGGAGCACCTGAAGAAATCTTCTTTGGGCACTATTATTAAACATCTTTGCTGTTTCCTTTGTTCCCCATCGAAATTTGAACCACTGTCACTATAAATGAAATCGTTGAAGAGCCGCCAAAAATACCTCGGTGGCCATATCGCTCACCAACTCCAAATGTACAGCATTTTGTAGCCATACACACGAATAGTGTCAAATATGCTTTTAAAGATTTGGTGCCTCGTAATCTGAATGTTTTAATTACCATTGGCGTAATTGGAGTGACACCATTGTTACCGCATGCAGTTGTCTGAGATGTTTATCTCGTATGATCAAGTTTGTCACCCGATTTTTAGCTGGCAAGATAATTGGATAAATGAAAAATTTGCCAATCTGCCTCCAAGTCGCAGTAAACCATCGCTATTTATGAATGGAAAAAAGATCATATCAATCCTATCCATCGACCAGTTTTATTTCGTCTACAATTCCTCACAATATAATTTCGATGTTCTCAGAGGTAAGATCGAATTGCTAAGCGGCTTCTCAATAACAAAAAAAAAACAACAGCTCAGTTATTAATTCATGTTTATGATTGTGTTTTGATTGTTACCGCTCGTATAGTGATGGTTAAGGTCTTGGCTTAAACACAACGCGGTAGTGGTGAATTCAACCCCGCCACTGACGACAACGCCGCGACCAATTGTGTGTAAAACCTACAACAATCGCCAATTGTAAAATATGGTCTGAAAGATCTTGTAAAAGATCTCAGTCAAAGGTCAACTTTGGACTGTAACGTGTTGATTTTATTTTATGATTGTGTTAGGTGAATAAAGGTCGTTATAGATTTAGTCCCAATAAGTGTTGTTTTCTTATATATGACGCATACCACACCATACATTTGACAATCCGAAATATCTGAAATATTGCGTGGTTAAAGTTATTTTAAACTGCGTAGCATAATTTTAAAGGTTTGACGCGTTCACCATGCCAAACCGAAATATTTTTTTTTAAAAATTAATATTGAAAATCCTAAGTTTTGAAAATAAAATAAAAAAAAAGAATTCAAATGGAAAATCATTAAGGTGTAGAGCAATTAAAAATCATCCGATATGCTGTAGAGATGAAATTTTAATTTTTCTAATATCTTGATCTCGATTCTACGAAATTGTCCAGTCAAATTTAAAATAATGTCACAGGCGAATGAATTTGGCATATAATAAATTACTACCGATGGAATATTTCAAAAATAAAAGAGACGGAAACGTGTCACATTAATATTTTGATGACACTATTCTTGGGCCTATATATTTATAACTGTATATACGTGTAGCGAGGACCACCCGATGAATATATCATCTTATTATTTAATCAAAATGTCGATCCAGAATATTTACAATATGCGTATTATGATGTATGACAATCGATCAACAAATTTTCTTAATCGAATGGAAGGAGATTTTAATCTCTTTATATCTGCACCTTAAATAAGTTAAAAGTTGTGATGTGATAAAAATTTTCTTCGGGCATCATCATGAACTGCTTAAAAGACGGAAATTCGATAATTGATATAAACGCCCAACATGTTTTTATTTACATAGATAATATAATTTTAGGTTGATTTTATGGTTTCGTGGATGTTGGGTTGTGAGTGGGAATTGTGTAGTTTTTTTTTGTTGTATGATTCGTAAAGGATTTTTTTTTTTTTTTGAAAAGGAATTAATCATGTGTCACTGATGCTGCTTTTATTAATTTTGACGACACAGTACATTTTTTAGTTACCAGCATACTCGTATAAATATATATACATACTCTATACATGTTTGTAGGTTGAACATATTTGCGTTTACATTTTCTTAGTAATTTTATGTTAAGAAAACAAATAAGGGAGCAAATTTGTATAAAAGTATTTTCGGAAGTTATCTCGTCGACACGTTACCCTTAACATGTGTGTTTTAGGGCTATTCAATTATTCAACAGAATTTCATTTTTCTTGTATTGAAATATCAAAACCATTTATGCGGATAACACTGTTTTTAACATGTACAACATAAATTCTAATCAATATCGGCATCTGTAAATTTATTACAACATAAATTACTAAACAAAATATAATTAAAGGTGAAATAAGCATAACTCGATGATAATTTTTACCTACAAGTTCTTATCGTTGATAAAATACCAATCAAAACTGTATAGAAGTGTCAATAAAATTTAATACGAATCGAATTTAGATGATTATATCGAGTAAGGCCGAGTGGCTTGAAATAATATTAAGACAATCATTTAATGACGTGTGAGGGAATCAAAATATACTCGAATATTTGTGTTTATTTTGGTAATTACTTGTTGTTTTTTTACTTTATGGACGAAATTAGGGATTTTGATTAAATTCTTGATTTAGAGTCGCCCTTATATATTATAATAATATGTATTATAGTAGCCGGAGGAAATCCAAAACATTGTAACCTGTGGATTTTCTTGTAGCCGATATTCAAACCATCATTAGCGCAAGACAATCATATTTATAATCATCTGCTCTGCATTCTGATATCTCTTATCTATATACATCTCCATTCTGCAACCATTCATTTGTAATCTGCAATATAACGAAAAGAACACATTAATGGACTAACTTTGCCAAGCCTTATGCTATAGTAAATTGAATTAGTTTTCACCTGAAAATCACAAATTAATTATTTCATCGCATTGTCGCTAAAAATTATTAAGTTGTTTACCTCTAGGTCCTGGTTACAGACTCCTATGTCAGCCATGGCATTGTCACTATCACCAGTGACAAGTCTTATCGAAGTTGCCAGGTTATTAACTCTATATCTTTAACCATCTAAGGTTCCTGCAACTGCCATGAAGTTATTCCAGACTTTCATCCCAGGATAATTTAAAATTACTTCTGACAACACGCTCGTGAAAAATACATCCCAAACTTTTTTTCTCAATACAAATAAATGTAAATAAATAATGTAACGAAAAAAATTCTTCTAGTAAAGATTTCAGGAGGCTTGGCTTTTTGAAATATCGACATAGTAACGAGTTCTATTGGCTATGTTTTAGCCTATTCTGGGGCCAGTTTGTTTTTTACAATTTTTGCTACATAAATAAATATGTCAATCTTTCATGTTGCAGTATAAGAAAAACAGATGAACAAAATTGTTCTAGTCAAGATTGCAGTAGGCATGGATTTTTGACATATCGACATGATAACGAGTCCTATTGGCTATATTTTGGCAAATTTTGGGGCCGGTTTGTATTTTACAATTTTGGCTATATAAATAAATATGTCGAGCTTTCATGTTGCAGTACAATTTTTATAATTTCTGCTACAAAAATAAATATGTCAAACTTTCATGTTGAACTAAAAGAAAAACAGAAAAAAAAATTCTTCTGGTTAAGATTACAGTAGGCCTGGATTTTTGACATTTTAACATGGTAAAGAGTTCTATTGGCTATGTTTTAACTTATTATGGTGCCGGTTTGTCTTTTACAATTTCTGCTATATAAATAAATCTGTCGAACTTTCATGTTGCAGTATAAGAAAAACAGAAAAAAAATTCTTCTGGTCAAGATTACAGTAGGCTTGGCTTTTTGACATATCGACATGGTAACGAGATCTATTGGCTATATTTTGGCTTATTCTGGGATCTGTTTGTCAGTCAGAAATAACTAAAAAAACTGGCTGCCAAGTGAATATTAAATCAACTGGCAATCACACAAAAATGGGATATTTAATACTGTGCATATTCAAACGTATACTGTGGTCACTCTGATTGTTCTAAAAAATAAAATCATCAAATACTGATATTTATGACTCACGGAAATTTTACAATTTATGCTACTCCAGGTGCCTCGAATTATAAAGCACTTGTTCCTAGTCAAATCAGAGACTTAGATCAATATGTAATGAAAGTTGTGTGCTCTGAAAAAACTGCGATGCAAACTTATGAGGACTTTGTAAAAGTAGAAAGTGGTGAGATGTTGAAAAGGTTTAAAACAACAACAGTTAAGCCTTTGGCGTCAATTTAAAAAGCGCGTTCTGATTTAATTTTAGAAGCATGTTCAAGTAACTCAAAAATTCAACGATTGTCTGTGCATCGATCATATTGCGTATTTCGATGATAAGTGGACTAGCCAGAGATCCATTAAATTCACAGAAATATTTCAATATTTTGCCACTACAACCACTGTAAAGGTGAATGAAAACGATCCAACGGATCCATTGTGTGGCCTGTATAAAGGTGGTAGTCTCAGACTTTAGCTTTGCGCAGCTTAATCCAGCTGTATATACATTCAATAGAATGGTTATGGCCCATTACTTGAATTATTTGCATAACTCAATTTATTGGAAACTTGATAAGTTAGTTATATTGAGACTTTGTGTGGCACGTTTAATGAAGAATAAAACCACTGATGTTAAAGAACATTTTAAAAATAGTCAACAGAAAACAATTTTGAAATAAGTATTAGCTGCATTTCACTTATTCAAAGATTTTAATACTGCAAAATGCGTATGGAAATTGTTATGCGTCGTTTTGCAAAATCGCTATTTTGGTAGAACGGTACGAGATGCAATAACCGAATTAATAAAAAAAATATTGCAGAATATGAAATAAATGATGTTGTGCAGTTACTTGGTGTTACCGACAAAATTAATGTCTCGGATGCAGATGACATTGATGTAAGGAATATTAATAAACTGGCTGCAGAATGAATCAAGATATAGCCAATATAACTCTTTACCATATCGATAAAAATCCAGGCCTATACTGTAATCTTGACCAGAAGAATTTATAACGCTTGTTTCGTTGCGTTATTTTAATTTATTATAAATTATATAATTTATATAAAGTTTATTTTATTCACTATTTACCATTTACAATATTATTATAATTTAGAATTTTGGATTTTTTTTTGTCACCAACCGTTTCGCACTCACAAACTTCTACTTACTAACTATTTTCTATTCTCTTACCCCTCAAGACCGATATTCCTGATTGTCCCATTTTTTATTGCCATAGCCAACGAGCGCAATAGAAAAACGGGTAATGCATTTTCTTCTGATTTTCATATTGACCAAACGCATATCAATATGAATGTGCACCAATTATGAAGAGTCACACTGTCTGACTTTCAGTTGTCACTACACAAAATACGGAATTATGTTTTGTTGTTGAAAGATGAGTGGAGACACAAAACATAATTATTCTGAATATAGGTGGCAGTGTAGTGACTAAGATTGAATGATTTTGTTGCATAGCACAATTGCAATAATATTTATTGTCGCCTAAGTCAATTGAAGTGAAAGTGTTGTGCGGTGTTGAATTAATTAAATATGAATAATTCTGACCGCTACAAATTTTTTCTTCTGTTTTTCTTATAGTGCAACATGAAAATTCGACATATTTATTTATGTAGAAGAAACTGTAATTCAACATGCGAATTCGATACATTATTTATTTACATATGATACATTTATTTGTATTGCGAAAAAAAGTCTGAGCTGTATTTTTTACACGCGTGTTGCCAGAGGTAATTTTAAATTTTCCTGGGATGAAAGTCTGGGATAACTTCAAGGCGGTGTTCATGCCTGCAGATTATATCGATCTGCTTTTCTTGTGGGCTTTGTTTAATTTCACTTTCAACTATTTTTGAATTTTGCATATTAAGATGGACAATCCTCAATTGACAATTTAAGTGATTTTTAATCGTCATAAACAGTTTTCCATATTACTAAGTTCAATGCCGTTTTGTAGGATGTACTTAAACTGCTTTACAAAGAATGGTCGAAGGATTTATTGTTAGTTTTTTACAGTTAGTGCTTTACTCGCAAATTGGTTGTTTAACATTGCATGACTTAGCAATGTGCCCAAATTCATGGCATTTGAATCACCTTGAAATCCGTACATAGTCGGTTACTCAGCACAAAGACCAGCCTATATATCCTCTGGGATTTAGCAGTAAGGTATTACGTGTCCTCGGTGTCACTTCAATGATTCAATGTGCGACTATGTTGTTTCTGAGCCCAGTTTGAAATCGATTATTATCCTTTATCATCATATTGTTAAAGTGCATGCCATCCAATTAATTTTTCCGAGTCATTATTTTCATACACCACAATGTAAGTCTAATCCAAAAGATACATAACATTGCCATTATATTTATCTAAATCGATTAATTAGAAAATAACAATTTTCTAGTCGTAATTATATCGGAAAAATATTTTAATTTTTCTACTACATATACGATATAGAAAGTGTAATAGAAAACCAAATTGTCGTTACCATCTTAAAACGAGGGAAATTGATCATCAGAGAAAAGTTTTTATTTTTTATTATTAAATTTAATTCTTATTTAGAAAATGAAACAGTTTCACTCAAAGTGTATGTATAATAATAAAAGTTTAAATTAAGTAAAGTCACTTAGCAACAACAATTTTCACGTTTAATTTCAAAACAATTTGCAAAGTTTTCCATCAAGTTTCAATAATCTTAAAATAATGTCGAAAAATATTCTGTTAACGCAGTATTGACATCATACCAATTGATGTATAGTATACTAAACTGAAGCGCCTGTAATGGTCCACCATTGAAGGTCATCAAAGCATCACTAATATCCATACTATGTATCATTAAAGAACGTCGTTTTTCGATCAGAAGCAAATCCAATCAAGAACTCTAAAAATCACCATCATTTGACTGGAAAATACCATTCTAAGAGGAGGTAACATCATAATGGGTGGACTACAGAGGTTCAGTTAATTGATTTAATCTTGAGGCTTAATTTAAATTGAATTGTTCAAATTTAAAACGCGAAATAACCAAAATTGCGCGATTTGATGAAGATCTAATAAACCAAACTGAAAAACTACCAACATTTTTATCTGGCCAAAAATCCAACCTTCAAAAAGTAAAGTAGTAGAGTTTAAGCAGAAACACACATAAAAGTTAAAGACAAATCGTTCCAACTTGATAGTGATATAGAATCATATATGGGACTGATCCCTAATATAAATACACATAGTACCACCATCATAAGAAAAAACAGTTTACCCATTGATGCAGATGTCGGGTCGATCGAATATCGTCAACATTTAGAATAAATATATGACATTTAGGCGATTATACATATAAACCTATTTTGATTATTTTAAAACGATATCAGCAGCGACATCTAGCACGTCAATGGGTTAATATACCATGGTAGTACTATGTGTATTTTTATTATGGATTGATGTAGGCTAAAACTACTATCTGGCGGTTGGCTTGCTAAATAATGGTATTAACCAATATCATACACTAATGTTTCAAGGAGATCTTTACAAATGTCATAGCTTCTTTAGAGCTCAGGAGTTGCAATATTTAAAGGTATAGGAATATTTAAAAGATTAAATTATAACTTACCTCATCGTCAATAAACGAGTAAGCAGTTTATCAGCATCAATTGTCAAAAATAGGTTACGTAATACTGCAAATTTAATCTATACAGTACAGCCACCAACATTACCATCCGACAGACTAACGAGCACTTCACTTAGCTTATCTGCCATTACTACATGACATAAGCGTCAATATTTTTTACATTTGCAAGTGATTGTCTTAAGCCTTACCAAGATCAAAGGCAAACAGTAATATGGCTGGAGTAAGCTTGATCACAATTGATATTACGAAAGGTGCAACAACCCTTTAAATATCAAGATTTTTTTGTGCACCACAACTCATAGTTGCCGGGAAGATACTATCGGAAAGTTTAGCTCAAAACACTTTATTTGGATGGATTGTTGCTCAATATACGGAGAAACGAGCAAACATGTTAGTGCCGAAATCGAAGAAATACCGATAACTACATATTTGGTTACAGTCTAACTCCCATTTAAAGAAAATAAACCAATGAGCACTACCAGAAAAATGGCCATTCTATGGTTATGGCTAATCACATTGTAGGCAGCAGCGAGAAAACGCCTTCAAGATGTGGAAAAAGAAATAACGAAACTTGCGCAGCAAGCATATACTGTAAAACTCTAGTCGATATCTTGAATAAATGAACCATGGATGCCTTCATCAACGTCATTAGAGATTACCGGATTAAACTTCTTCTTAGAACAACGGCAAAGGGAAAATCTATATATGAACGAAGTCAGCTTCCAATAATACGAAGCAACCAGAGCCACATTAGACTAAATACCTCCGACAAAAGAAACGCGATCATATGAGATCTTGCATCGAAAACGTCAGCTTCCAAGCGGAAATAGGAAACTTAAGGGACTGTTTTGCTAACGCCAGAAATCTTACTAAAGACTCCCACCCAAGAAGTACAGCCATCAAAGACGGAAATGGAGAGCTGAGAACAAATGTGACTGATATCAGTATGGCAAACCTACTTTCAAAATCTGCTAAATTGGAATGACGAAGTGACGTCCAGCTCCTCCAGGTGAAGAGGTCCTTTTTGTGTATCCCACAGTAGAGGAAGTAGATGCAGTTATTAGTAGATTAAAAAATGGAAAGGCACCTGGTCTCGACGAAATCCCCACTACTCTTGCAACAAATCTATACGATCTCATCGCCTCTATTTGGGACCAAGAAGAGTTGCCGGAGAATTGGAAGACCGCACTCATATGTCCGCTGCACAAAAAATGAGACCGTCTTAAATGTGGAAACTATCGTGGTTGAGCACTGCTTACAAAGTGTTGGCTAATGTTGTACTTGCCAGACAATCGATCGACCACTGACTAATGTTTTACCATGAGGATGATCTTGGAAAAATGTTGGGAGTACAACATAACCATACACCAACTGTTTATAGACTTCAGACAGGCATATGACAGTATAAACCGCGAAAACTTATTGGCCGCGCTCATATGCCTAGGAATTCCAGAGAAACTCGTTTCTCTGTGCAAATTAACAACCTATGGGTCTGTATGTAGAATCGTAATTGAAGGAGCTGTGTCAGACCCCTTTGAAATAACATCTGGTGTTCGACAGAGAGATGCACTTGCGCCTGTGCTGTTCTACTTGGCGCTTGAGTACGTAGTGAGAAAAAGCAACATTGAAACTTCACGCTGTATATTTAATAAATCAGGCCAAATTCTTGGATATGCAGATGATATCGTGCTTCTTGGCCAAAGACCTAGCAATATCAAGGGCATTTTCATACAGCTCGACCGCTGTGCAAGAAGACTTGGTTTGGAAGTGAACAGTAGCGAAACAAAATTGTTATCAACACCCAGGAACATCTCCATGGTAAATCTCGGGATTGGCGACCATAACTTTGATAGCGTCGAAAACTTTTAATACCTCGGGTCAGTTATAACATCGTCGAATGATGGTATGCAAGCAGAAATAAAAGCCCGAATCGCTGCCGGTCAACGAATTTTCTACGCCCAATCGAAATTATTGCGATCTAAACATGTGTTGCAGTCGTGCAAGCTCGCACTTTATAATGCACTCATAAGACCTATGCTGGCTTTCGGAAATGAGAGCTGGACCATGACCTCTAACGATTGTAGATTGTTATCTATCTTCGAAAGGAAGGTCATTCGCTCAATCTCTTGTCTAATCAAAGTCACGGATAACGAATATCGGATTCGTATGAACCACGAGATAAGGCAACTTCTTGGAGGCTGCGATATTATCGGGTTCATCAAATCCAATTGAGTTAGATGACTCGGCCACGTTACACGATCTCCATAATAACAAATGACCAATAAAGTGTTCCATCAACAACATGCTGGTGTTCGTCGGAGAGGAAGATGTAAAAGAGCAGCAAGCAGTGTGGAAGTAGATGAAGGAACGTAGAGGACCACAATGAAAAAAAAATGAGGTGGCAGTGATTAAAACTAGAGAATGGATTGCCCCTAAAACTTTGGAAATCGGTTTATGGTAAAAACCAGTCGACCAATTCGTTTTAATTTTTATCATACCTAGAGTCACCTGGGTAGCACCACTAATCAAAGTGTTCAATACCGTCTATAGAGCGTTTGCATCATCAGAACGGTGGTTGGTTTCTATAATGGTACTATACTAACAAGATTCTGATGTTGTGCTTTCTCATCTTGGTTTATCCGACCTCCATTGAAATCCAAAACTGTCTTTTTCACCTTGGGCCCCAAGAATAAACACAACACCGAGGTTGCCGAAGTCGTCTTTACTGTGAAGCAATGTATAGCCTTGAAAACACAGGATCACCACATTTTGGCCATCGAATTTCCAAGAGACCAACGAGTTCCAAGCGATACTCTTTCATAGCTGATATAATGCCATCAAACGCGGCTAGTTTTCTTAGCGATTACACGTTCCTATGCTCGTTTAGAAAACTTTTACGAAGCTTAGGAGTTTTCCCCAACCACAGGGGCCTTCGTACTTGCTAATTATAATTCAACACCAAACATTTCTGTACAATTTTCCAATAAATGTCGTAAAATTGTTTTTTTTTCAGACCAATTTTTCACTAACGATGGAAAACCCCAAAAATAAAATTGTATAACAACAAAAATCTCACCGTATACCATTTCAGCTTAGGTCGCTGTAAAACCGCAGAATTAATTATATTTCGTACTGTTGCTATGGGTGTGCACCAATTCATCTTATTCTAAAATGATCACAAACAATAGCGGAAAATGGAAAAATTTAACATAAATATTTAAATAATAATAGACGACAAGATAGTAAAAAATAAATTACACGTTGTTAGGGTTGTGGTATAAGCCATTAGAAATGCAAGCTTATCGCATGATAAAAGACTTCATACCTTCAGAGCATATATAGCATGTGGTTTGATTGATGTCGGAAAATTAAATACGCATTTTCAAGGAAATACATTTGTGTGTTACAACATTAATTTCAATTAAAGTAACCATAATTTTCGTTTCCCCATAGTAATCTATAATTCATGGTTTGGATTTTATCCATGGATTGCTGCCACTGAAAAATTATCGACTTTCGATTTTCAAACTTTATTTTTTAATCACGTGTTGATCGATTTTAAATTTTGATTTTATTGAATAGGTCCCATTTTATAGGATCAAGGTCAAACGTAAATGTTTTTTTTTTGTTTTACTTTATTAAACAATCTATCTCCTTTAGAGACATTTTTTTTAAAATGTGAAGGTTGGAGTCTTCGGTTTAATAACAAAAACAATTTCGCTCATGTGGCTAGTTTTCAATATTTGCAAGCATTGCCCTAGCTATAAAATGTTGATTTAAAAACAAACCAATAGATGGTCCACTCTTTATTACATAAACGTCATAGTGGTAAATATTGCTTAGTTTCAGGCTTTTCTTAATTATTTAATTATTTCGTTTACAGACTTGTACATAACGGGTTAATCTGCTGCTGCGGTTGCTTCTACGGTTAAGTTACTTTCTCTACTGAATTATTTAGGGTTTCCCTTGATGATATTCGTGATAAATATTCTTGTATTAACACCATTTGAACCACTTTGTTTTATTTCACCACGATATTTCACTTGTAAATATGGCAGTATAGTTACTGTGTTTTTAAGGAATTTATAATTTGGGACTTACAGTGGGGAGTTTGAACTTTTGTCAGCAATAAACGAGCTTTAATCCAAAAATGTGTTGTTGTTCTTCTTTGCTTTGAAATCAGCCATTCACGGGGTCATTCTCCTCAGCAGTTAAAGAACACTTCTTTATTAATTTTCTTAATTGACTTGAGTTGTCCAGATGATTTTCTTTGGGTAATTTTAAGATGCTGGTAATCAGCATTAATATTAGAGTTTATTGTTTTAACCGTGAATACACTTCTATGATTTTCCCAAGCATGCATGAACATGGTGGTAAGTTTTTATCTTTTATTATCACAATATCGCCTGCTTTGATATTGTCCTCTGGTTTGTTCCATTTTCTCCTTTGTTGAATGGTATATGCAACTACTCAAGCTGATATTTTTTGCAAAAAACGTTAACTAGTTTCTGGTCACGCTTCCAGTGATCGAGTTGATTTATCTGCCCGTTCCGATATATTTTTGTCATAGGGCATATCAATTAATGGTTTAACTGTTCTCGAGTCAACATGTAATCGAATTTATCCGTTTCAGGAAAGGGCCAAAATGGTCTTTTTAATTGAATCTGGTAAATTGTTTGAAGTTCTTCGTATGCATAATATTGTTGCTTCCAGTGGCTCGTAATAAATGTGTCTAACGGATTTTACCGATGATTCTCATTTTTTGACTGGTTGCAGATGAACATTTTAATGTTGCATAGCACTCGAATCATTTTTGCCCATGATGAATATCTTAAACACAATTGCTGCAATAATGTCTCCTTTGCGTCTACTTCTAGTAATTTTAATGCAAATGCCCTTTCCTCTTCAGACACCGTTTTGATAGTAAATTCTTGTTTTGGTAAATTGTTACCTCTAAACCATTGTGGCCCATGCGACCATAAGTCATGGCTCACAAATTTAGAAGGATCCACAGTGTTCAAGCCGGAGTAATGATGTTTGCCGCATTGGTGCCACTCGCGGTTTTAATGTTACCAATTGAGTTAAATGGAACTTGTTTGTTATTTCTGTAGGAAGTTTATCGTCCCATCCAAGCTAGAGCTGATCAGTCTAGAGCTGACATAACGTTTGTATGCTTTATGTATTATTAGACCTATGTCTAGGTAAGGTTAGGTTAGGTTAACAATCGGTATGTAAATATATGTTAAAATTTTTGAATTCGAACAAAATGAATTAAATCTTAGGTTTTTGAATCCTGTTTAAAGGCTTCTAGCTGAAACCCCTCTTGTTCTTTTTCAGGAAGTTTAAGAACGAATAATTTTGATCTCTCGAGGTTATTTTCGAAATTATCGTCGTGATAATATTTTGGATCAACACCTCTTAAATAGTTATGATAATCATAACTATCTAAATTGTGAAATTTTTTAGACTGAAATTTTGGAAGGCCACAGGGTGTGATTCGATGTGGGTTATATTGGTTGTGGTTTTGATGGTATTTTATGGATGAATAATTGCACGTCACTTATTGATTTGAATGAAAAAGACAATAATATTTGCTGTCTTACTTAAACTAGTACAACAAATGAAAAAAACGATTGTGTTTTCATCAGTATTTGCTGTCTTATATTAACATTAGTATAAAACACCGATTTGGTTGTCAACTTTTGACTTTTTCATGGATATATGAATATTCACACCAAACACGAATTTTGAATATAAATAAACTGATGCGTACTTAAATTATAGCTTAGAAATAACTAAACTATCACATTTATTTTGATTAAGTGGTATATTAACTATTACATAAATATAATACAACATAAATTGTCCTGTGTTTGGTTGAAATAATTGTCAATATTCGCGTCTATCCAAAACAATTTTGTATTACACACGCGATATTATTGTAATTCGTTTTGTTTCAAACAGAATTAAAATATTTACATATTAATTTAAATATGTCAATATTTTATTTGAATATTTCAATTGAAACAAGACGAATTACAACTGTCGCGAGTTTTGTCAATTTTATACAAATGAATAAAAAGTAATATGTTGACGTTTCTACATAACCTCAAAATTAATCATATGAAGGTTTTATTTGAAATGCTATCTCATCTAGTGATATACAATAATTTTTGTATGTTTTTACTTTATTTTGAATATTTTATTGTATTATTAAATAAAATATTCAAAATAACGAAAAAAAAATAACAAACACAAGAAATTAAATTTCCTCAGTATTGAAAATTATTATATCACTACGTAAGATAGCACTTCATAAAAAACTTTTATATAATTAATTTTGAGGTTATGTAGAAACGTCAACATATCAATTTTTATTCATCACGTTCTCCACAAAATTCATTGTGCAGGGTTGAGTTTGTAGACTTTTTTTGTTTACATTTTATCACCAAAAAATTCTACAAATGTGATATAAAAGTGTGATATACACTACATTATGCAAAATCGTTGAGATTTTATCTCATGAGATTTTATGTATGTGAATGTTTTTTTCTATGTATTGATACACATTTGTCAAAAAATTATCATAACTGAGCATTTTACTCTCATGATAATTTCATAAAATTATCATGAGATTTATCAATTATTAAGAGATTTTCAAGTATTTTTTAGTTATAGACTATTAAATAATTAATGTCTATAATATACATTAATTATTTCTAAACATATGAATTAGTTTTATTGTATTTTCAGCATAAATGCCATATTTAATGTGAAAATTATGTTTTTTTGCAGTTATAATTATACATATGTACGTTTTAACAATCGAA
This sequence comes from Tipula confusa, assembly GCA_963556175.1. Lineage (NCBI taxonomy): Eukaryota > Metazoa > Arthropoda > Insecta > Diptera > Tipulidae > Tipula > Tipula confusa. Next base: position 31,260,485 of record OY744475.1, read on the forward strand.
AAAAAAATTTAAATGAAAAAACATAACCTAAAAAGATACATTTTAATTTGACATTTCGTACAAATGTCATGATAATATTTACGTGAAATAGTCTACTGATAATTTACTGAGAGTGACAAAATGTGTATAATAATATACTTACACATACATTGATAAATTTAAAATATGATGAGACAAAATCTCAGAGATTTTGCATAGTGTAGACGCCGTGGTAGCATCACAAAATGACCAGCCAGATCTAATATAGTAATAATACGAAAAATGAAAACTGCAGTTTGATAAAAATAAAACTCAAACAAGTCGCAACCTTAGTCGTAACCGTTTAGACGAATTATCACAGTTAGAAAATATAGTATCACAATACGTAAAAATTGGCATTATGTACTAAACTTTTAACAAGATATATCCGCAGATTAGCTGGACAAACATTTTTTTATTAGCCTTATCCAGCTTTTACACCAAATAAAAACATACTAATTATGTTTGATAACCTTATTGGAAAAGTAGAGTTGCTAAGAGCAACGAAATTTAAAAAAAAAAATTGTCATAATAAGTGTCACAAAATGTCACAATTGAAAGAAAAAGTTAAGGTTACTGTGTGAATTATAAAATATATTTACAACAAATTGTAGAATTACCCGATGCAGATACTTTAGTTTTATAGTTCACCACGATCTTTTCGTTGACTTGGCGCTTCTTTAATAAACTTTTATGTTCGGTTACTCAATTCGAATTTTGTGAAAGATATTAAATTCTAAAATTATAGCTCTCAAATCGATTTGGTAGAATAAAAAAGGGATTAAAATATGATTTTTGGATAACAAAAAATTGTGTCGAACAAAAAGTTTTTTTGGTGTGAAAGACGCGTTAATGTCAAGCGAATTATTTTTGGCCCATAAGGAAATATTTTTAAGATCAAAATTAAGTCGCTTAACGTAATCATCTAATTTTGTAATTTCTTCACCGATTTACAGTTGTAAATCATCAGCATAAAGATGAAATTTATAATTTTCAATATGCCAAGGTAATAACCAAAACGTATTTATGTTTATGGAAAAAAATAAAGGGCCTAAAATTGATCTTTGAAGCACCCCCACAGTTACATCAGTTATATTAGAAACTAGTTATCTACAAATACTCAAATACGAATGAAGTTACAAAATTACCGAATTATACAATTTGTAATACAATTTTAACTTTTGAAGTAACTGAACAAGATTTGCAAAGTGCAGTAATAGTACTATGGCTAGTTTTGTAACCAGCTTGGAATTTGGATAAGAAATCAAAATTATTTAGATATTCACACATTTTCAGTTGTATAACTTTTTGAAGAACCTTAGATGAGGCTAGTAAAATAATGATTGGCCGAATGTCACCGATATTGGTAATAACATCAGTTTTGGGTAATGGAATGATTTAGTTAAAGATTGGTTAACGATAAAAGTAATATGAAACAGAAACAAATCAATAAATTTTTGCAACAATTTAAAATTTACCATAACAAATCGTATAGTGTCAGACATAATTGATCGAATTGCAGTCAATACCATTTATTGAGGTAGCCTTTATCCCAAATAAAGGTAGCACACATATAACGATTCATTTATCTTAGTGACCTCAGCCAAATTTTATCAGCAGAGAACTCACTAACAGCTTTTTGAAAAAACAGCAATCTCATCCAAATGTTTAACTAAACTACGAACATTCAAATGTTTAAACTTTAAACTAAAATTTACATTTACCTGATTAACATTTGGGATAGCCTCAATAATTAAACTGTGGTTAGTTGACTTTGTCGAGTTCCTAAAAAAGAACGATTGCTCAATTTAGGTTCAAATTCGTTAACTAATATCCTAGCAGGCCACAAATATGAATCCATTAGATTTGGAAATTCAGAACAGTGCCATAATATTTTAAAGGATGAATTTTCTTGTTGATTATCTCTGAATTTTGGATTAAAACGATGAATCTTAGTTCCATATAAATTAAACTTGTCATTTAAATATTTATCGACATCAGCTTTGGTTATTTCAACATGTAACCTTGAAATAAACGTTTTTATATTTTGATTATTGTTGTTATCATAGCTATCATCTTAATTACTTCCTTGAGATACGGACCTTTCATCACCCACAATAGAAGGAGCCATATCTTTCAGAAGTTGTTGATTAAAATTACTAGAATCCTGTTGGACTGGATCAATTTTTTCACAATTGGCTTTTTTTGATTTAAAAAAGTATTATCATTGACATTTTGTTTTGAACAATTATGATTTGTGTCACTTATGGAATCATTGTCACATAAATTCTTATTAATATCAACATTTCCAGTTTTACATATTTTTAAATTGTTTATCGACTCTCAATGTTTTTGCAAATTAATGTCAGTTCAGACATTTTTGTCACTTGTATTTTCAATAAACCATTCCAATTTATGCAAAACCAATGTACATTACTATTAAACCGAAACAAATCAAATAATGCTTTTTTACACTAGTACATTTATACTGCGCTTGCTAAAGCTCAAAACCGAACAAGAGTGGCAACGGCGGGCGTCAACGAATAAATACAAATTTCGATAGCGATATCGCTGTTGTAAACATAACAAACAAAAGCGTCCTCGTATCGTGACATAAAAATAACAATACACATTTTTTAAAACATGGCTGCTTAATACTCATTTTATTAAAAAGCCAACTCAAAAATAAAAACAGTTGGCAACGAAAAAAATCATCGTCGTTGAAGCCCAATAACACCAGTGTCACAACAAACAAAACAAATTGGCGATCATTTTCAACACACCAAACAAACAAACAAAACGAAACAGAATAACAAAACGAAAAAACAAACACTAACTTAACAATATTATAGTTAACAAATAAACAAAAAAACAATGTATAATAACTGCGCCTCATTCAGGCAAATTTGTTACTCGCAAGTACTTGCAAGTAGATGACCAAAGGAACGTAAAAAATTATTACAGAAGTAAAACATAACCTATAATTTAGTGTGTTTTTTTACAGTTTTTTATTTTTCATTTTTTTTATTTTATATTTTAACTTTTGTATTTTAATTTCAATGTTAAATGTTATATTCAATTTTAAAACCGCACTACCATTTACAGCAATTCATTTTTTTAAACATATTTGACATTTAACAAAATATTTTGAATAAAAAATCTCGAAAACATATATGTATATCAAATAACTTATATTACTATAAGGGAAATCGCGTCGATTTTATGTGCCAACATGATATTAGTTGGGATAAAAATAGTAGATGGCACTAGAGTAGTTGAACGAAATGTTTACATTTTTTTATCTACAGTTTTTTATATTGAACGAATTATTAACGAAACAAAAATTTTAAATCTAAAAAAAAAATTTTAAATTTTATAATCGGGATTGGAGTACATGGGCTTATATTTATATACAATAATAAATAAATAAAACCAAATTTTATTTTTTTTTAATTATTTCATTTCATTAAAATGAATTAACTTCGTTAATTTTTTTCTTACACCAATTTTTTTTAAATTCTCTTGTTTTGCAAAATGAAAAAATCTTATTTTATAATATATATTTATGATAGTTTTAATTAACACGTAAAAATGATTTTCTATATCATTAATATTAAATCTAGAGTATAAGTGATTGCTATTATCTATAAAAATTAAATCGATTAAACTAATATTTTGTATTGATCGTAAAACTAACTTACTATATTCTAATTTTACATTAATATTAACACTACTTTTAAAAATTTTCTCACATTCGACTAAAATTTTGTATGTATTTAATGATGGGGTCATTAATTTACCCCATTTTTTTAAATTAAATAAACCTAGATTTAGCTCCAACCGTGCACTTTTATTTAAAATTTGGAGACATTCCTTACATTTTAAAAATTTAGGCAATTGTTTGGCTTCAATATACCCAGCTAAATACGTTATTATATCACACGAGTATTCATCCAGCTCGACTTCAATTAAATCTAATACAACATCATCATTTAAATTTAATTGATTTGTCTTTCGGCTGGATGAAATAGTTAATATTTCTGGCAAGGAAACATTACCCGTACCTTGCGCTTTTATAGATTTATTAACAACTAGCCGTTTATAGGATGCTATAAATTGTTTGCATGTTGGATTGTCGTTTCGGCCAGTTCGATAACGAATCAACCCAAAAAACAACTCTAAGTGATCCTGGCTAAACTTATATGTTAACAAATAATCTAATTTATCATTTACAATTAATTCATTGTACATAATTTTTAGACTTTCGGAATTTATTAAAAAACCTAAAAATCCTGTATTGAAATTACTTTGTATTACATTTAATTTTTGATGATATTTGTTAACATATTTTAATTCATTGATAGTTTGTTTTAAATATTCTAAATTTTTAAAAAAAGTTTCGTGTGTCGATTTAGAGAGAGGTCGTTTAAAATAATATTTTGCCATTAAACTATTACTATTAAAAATATCAAAACAATCATTAATAATTAGTAAAAATTTAACAGTAGGCATACAATCCTTAAATATTGGATCGGTTTGGCTTAAATATTCTAATGCGTTTGCTACACTGCGACTAAACACTTGCACTGCATATTTTACCCGCATTATAGAATTTTCAAACTTTATATGTGTGGCATTAATTCTTGGTGCAAGTGCAAGTCCGCTTTCAGTTTGAATATTATTTAGTTTTTCAATGTAATGCCATTCAATTTTATCGTCATTTTTTGTATAAAATGTACGTTTTAATTTGAAATGATTACGTATAAGTTTAATCATGTGACAATTATCCAAATAAATAAAAATTTTTTGATCACTAGGTTCGACATAAAAATAAGGCTTTTGTGGTAATTCGGCTCCTAACAATTTGACCATACTAAAATTTGCCTTAAGCCCGTCAAATGTTAACGTTATAATGTTCGCATTACACTCCTCGCGTAAGTGGGATATGACAAATTTTATTATATGTGCTCGGTCTGCTGCATTTAAGGAATTAATAAAAAAATATGCAATAGGTATTTTAAATTTTAAATTTATAGCACAAATGAAGAACACTAACACATTAGATGCCTGTGTTTGTTCATCATCTACATTATCATCCAAACACCCTGCGCCATAATTAACAAACCCCACAAACTCCTTATTTTTATTGTCCCAATCAATACATTTTTTGATTGACATTTCGTCCATCATTATGGAGAAATAGATATCTTTATTCTCTGTTTGGATTTTTTGCCGCAAATGTTCCACGGCTTGTATTGTAATACCAGGACTGCCTGTTGAGTTCTGGTACCATTGTCTTATGGTCCTTATATGTGGTAGTTTGATACTTTTAATAAAAAATTGCCGAAGATGCTCATAACCAGCAGTTGAAAAAAATGACATGGTCATCGCAAACTGACGCAACTTCGGTGTATATTTGCCAAATTTTACACCGGATTTTAATTCATAAATAAATGATTGTTCTTGGCTTATGTCCTAATAAATTAAAAAAATAATTATAAATATTTTAGTATTGACAATTAATATAGCAAATAACATAAGGTATATACAATCAAATATATATTTAATATACTTGAATATATACAATATATTGTATATATGTATATAAATATATACAATAATATATCAAATAAATAAATGTTTGATTTTAAAGTGCTTTGCCCGTAAGAAAACTAAAAATTAAAACCGTATTAAGTATTTTTCATCCAATTTTTCTTTTTGATTTCCTGTGGGTAAAGCGCTTAATTAAAATAATTTTCTTACATTTAATGTATCACGCGATCCTCCACTAATAATCCCTTCTTTCTCTAACCTCTTCATGAAATTTTCGAAATCTTGTACCTTTTTTTGATAACGATTACATTTTGTGACAAGAGCCTTGTTTAATTTTCGAGTTTTCCCAATTTCCTCTTTCAATTTGGATATAGCTCGCTTTGAAGTACGTGGTGTGTAATTGTAAGATGCATCAATGTCTCCAGTATATCTGAACTGACGGCTAATGGCATCACTTGATTGCGGTGTTGTTGGTAGAATATTTCCACTTTTTGCTTTTTTGATTGGTGGTGACGTCGTGATTGACGTTGAAGGATAATTCGGTGGCGTATTCATGGCTGACGTTGAAGGGTAATTTGGTGGTTCGTTTTCTAAGTTTGTTGTGTTATCATTACATGAAATTTTATTACATTCTGGCTTTTTATAGTTAATTATTTCAGTAGGAACATTTAATGTCGCATCCTCATCATATTCAATAGTATACCTAGGCGCAAATATAACAATTTTATTATTACAAGCTTTAACATAATTACATTAAAAAGAAATGTTGGTTTAACTTACCACATGTCATTGTCCAAAACAAATTTCGAAGGTACCGCATTTCTTGTAAGATGATTACCAGTGGTTAAATATTTTTCCTCGAAATGTTTGGAACAAAGTTTAAATGAAGGATAATCCAATTCATTAGCTTTGACATTTGGAACAATATCTCGCCAAATTTTCCTGTAATCTTCAGATGATGGTGCGCTATAAATTAAAGGGTACAATCAGCTCTTTTATTCAGTATACGCTTGAGGCAATATAAATTGTAAAAATAAAACCTTTAACCGAAAATATATGCAAAATTTATCTAAAATTAGCTACTAATTCGAATAGTCCAATTGCTTGGTGGTATAAAATCACTTTTTTATAGGTTAAACTTTACATTTTAATAAATTTAAAACAAACAACATATTTATATTGTGTTAATTAGCATCTAAAGTGATGAATAATTATGTTTTAGCTATCTTTCGCATCAATTACTACTTACGAATGCAAACCAATCTTCGCTGAACAATTAAAACACTTCAGCGGCATTTTGATAAAACAAGCACTTTATATTTATGTTATTTTAAAATAACTTATTTATTTATGTTATTTTATAATTTATGAAAGGTTTTTATAAAACAAAATATACAACACTTTTAATTCACAAAACAAATTATTATTATTCACTTCACAGACGTGAGACGCTACACTTTGAAATAACAACAATAGTACCATTAATGACAGCTGTTATGAAATTTTATGAAAAAATAAAAAATAAAAAAATTGGTTGACGTGCCATCTATTGTTCTCGTTAAAAACGTTTGGTATGCCATCTAGAATTTTTATCCGAAACAAAATTGAACGAAATCATGTTGTCGTTAGCATTTACTATGGAAATGTTCACGATTTCCCTTATAGTAATATAAGTTATTTGATGTATATTTCTCGAAAAAATCTCGAATATATCTCGAAAAAAAAGAAAATATCGAAAATTTCGAAAATAATAGTCAAAGCTTTATGCGTAAGTACTTTTGTTTGCTACACCATTGCATGAGCATGAGTAGTTGCGAGTAGACACTAGTACTTGTGAGTAGTTTGCTTTCGTCAATGGAACACGACTAATAACAATGTTTTGATAAGTTATTTGAAAATTATTTTAAAAATATTTTTCAAGCACAGGAAAAAAAAATAAATTTGATGTTGATCGCCTGGCTTACTGATTTTGACCAAGCAAAATATATATATAAATATAAATATATATATATATATATATATATATATATATATATATATATATATATATATATATATATATATATATATCGATGGAAGTAAATAGCAATTCACGCCCTTCGAATCTATACTCGTAAATTTATATATTACGAGTAGCTTCATTACCTAGCGAATTATAATTTTCTAACCTCTAAACTAACTAAATGGTGGGTATCGAACTCGGGCCGAGGCGTGGTAAGCATCAGTATCTTTAACATCGTTATACAATCGTAGACTTCAACATTCCTCTTTTCCTAACCTTTATTCCTTTAATAATTTACCTTCCTATTTATTGATATTTATTTTGTACCATTTTTAATTAATGATCGCTGAAGAAATCGAACGTTTTTTCGATCTCTTAATTTTTAATTTATATTTATATTTATTATATTTATAGTTATTATTTTTAATAATAAATTAATTATTTTTATTATTTTTAATTAATTTTTTATTAATTTATTTTTAAGTTTGAATTATGTTGTGTTAATGTGTGAAATAGTGAAGTAGATCGTGGACTCTGTTACATTCCACAGAGCATGGGTATTAATGCATCATTTTTAAGTGTGAGTTTTTTATTTTATTTTATTTTATTTTATTTTTAAGTAATATTATTATTTTTTTGAGTTCATTTTTGGTACAATTTTAATTTTTTATGTTTTTTTGTGTTTTAATCCATGCAATTGTTTTTGGAGCCATATAGGTCTTCCAACTCTTTCGCGGTTAATTTAACGTCTTACTTTAGGCCGTCGCCAGTTATATCAAAGACGTACGAATACAGGTTAGCTTTAAATATCCTGTACTGACATGGTCGATGGTTTGGACTGATGAAAAATCATTTGTTTGTACCGCTGATAGGTAAACCAACATGAACATCATTATTGTGTTGATTTTTCGTCACAATCTTGCGACTATATTCCTTCAAAAGCTCAGTTAAGCCCTTCAACCATTGCATAGTATAAATACATATAGTACTACCATCATAAGAAAAAAAACAGTTTACCCATTGGTGTTCCAAATGTCGGGTCGGTAGAATATCGTCAAAATTTAGAATAAATAAATATATGACATTTAGGCGATTATACATATACAAATATTTTGATTATTTTAAAACGATACCAGTAGCGACCTCTAGCATGCCAATGGGCTAACATACCATGGTAGTACTATGTGTATTTATACTATGACATTGTTTCTATAAAAGTTGTTGAACCATTGTTTTCTACCAATTGTTGCGCATATTGGTCATATTTCTAACGCCGCTATACTATAACGACTGCCTACGTCTTGATCAGTAGGATTGTTGTCGTATTTCTTTCATTATTTTCTCTAAGATGTACTCTTTCTATATTTCAGGAGTTTGTCGTTTTTGGTGTTACTACCACCAATTGCATTACTATCTGAGGGATAACCCATTTTCATTTTGAAAACTGAATTTCAGATTATACGATTCTTTGCAATGTGGGAGTCAATTTCTACTCCATCATTATTCGGTTGTCATTCTTAGTCATCGCATCTTCTCTTACTAGGATGTCATGCAACGTTTTGATCTATTGATAATAGATAAGTGTCACTTTAATACAATTGCACCCTAACCACCGAAGCCAATATAAAAACATTTACTAATACATATTCTATATTTTAATTTCTAACTTTAGATGGTGGTTCCTAAGCGTGCGGCATTACTATTAGACAGACTAATGGTAGCGTTACACCATGTCTTAGAGGACGATGAAAAAGGTGCAAAAAAACTTAATGAAGTTTATAGCGGACGCGGTTACTCAAACAGCATAAGTAACAGTGAAAGTAAATTTAGAACAAATTATATTTCACCACCAGTAATAAGTAAATTATAATTTTAATTTTTAAAAAGTTTTTAAATTTAATAAATAATTTTAACTCAATTTCTTGTAGATGATGACATAGATAATTCGCAAAATTTCGATACGTTAGATAAATCTACCCGATATACAAGACGAGCTCAAACCAATTCGGGACGATATTGGCAATGTCAATTTAATCCAGTCACTTGTTTTTAACTGTCCTCGAAATTCAATTATTTTTGTTTAGTATTTTTTCAATTAAATTAAAATTTAAATTATGGACTATACAACGAGATAACCGAAAATATATAAATAATTATATAAGTAAATAATTAAATATAAAAAAAAATAAAAATAAAAAAAAAATACAAATGCAATCAATTTAAAAAATTTACTTTACTTTAACCTTGATAATAAATTTTATTTCTCTTAAAATTGTAAAATTTTTTTCGATTTTCTAAAATTTAAATATAAAATTATATATATATTTTTGTAAATAATTAAATAAAATATAAATAATAATTGATTAATTAAAAACTTTAAAACAAAAACAAATAATTGTATATTGATTAATTTAATATAAAAATATATTGTAAAAAAAAATTTATTTGTTAATATAAATTATCCAAATAAATAAGAAAAATTATAAATTTTTTGTAAAAATTAATTTTATTTTATAATTTCACCAAAAAGTACCATACGTAGAGACAAAAATGGACTCTTCGGGTGTTTCAAAAATATCTTCTTCAAGGTCATGTGGGTTGGTTAGTTTACCATTATCCAACTCAATTAATCGATTAACAAATTCTTTGTCTTCTCCAGTTCTCATATTTGTAGTCAACTTTACTTATAAACTCACTCGCAGTATTTGGCTTAAATCTCCTAAAAAGAGGATTACCATATTCCAAAAAAATTTTCATTACTTAAAACTTCCTTAAGAAGTTTATTGATTACCTCAAGTACAATTTCAGTTGTCGCATTCCAGTCTCATTCCAAACAAACAGTTTAGCAGCCCTTATCATATCAGTCTTTGCAGACTTCATTCGAATTCGTTAAGGGTAAATTAAATTAAGAGTGATATGCTGTTCCACTCTCTAAAAGAATTCCAGTAATTCCAGTGGATCCTATCGGTAATATATTTTGTCGCATTCCTCTTAAAACACATAATAAAGTGTTATATAAAAATGTTTTCCCACCTCCTCCCTGGTCCATCAATAAATAATAACCAATTCGTCTCTCTTTTATCATCGATAGCTTTCATTATCATGTTGTAGATATGTTTTGCTCAAAATTGAGCTAAATTACAAATAGTTCTCCTTTTACTCAATCATAGCTGATTTTTGTGTTTATTTCAGAGTCAAAATGTCTTTTGCTCTTCTTACATGTAGCCTCACATCTTAATATAAATACACATAGTACTACCATGGTATGTTAGCCCATAACCGTGCTAGATGTCGCTACTGGTATCGTTTTAAAATAATCAAAATATTTGTATATGTATAATCGCCTAAATGTCATATATTTATTCTAAATAGTATTCTTGCGACGTGACATGTGAAACATGAATGGGTAAACTGTTTTTTTCTTATGAAGGCAGTACTATATGTTTTAATATTATGCTCACATGTAAACTCAAATAAAATCATTTGGGGTCGTTCATCCTCGAATCCAATCCTCTTTTTTAAACACATATAGTGTTTAGGAATTTCTACAATAGGTTTTGTCCTTTAATACTGCAATGTGCATGACTCTCCTCTACATCAATTTTAACAATATCTTCGTTGTCGTTTTCATCTTCGTTATGAATTTCCGTTACTTGTTTGGGAAATTCCATATTTCCGGTACTATCAAGAGCATCACCAATGTTAACACCTTCCTGCTGATTGTCTTGGCGCCATCGCTGCAAGTTTTTTGATTAGCGTTTTTTGATTTAATTTAAACCAAGCTAAAAAGTAATAAATTTAACTTTCTTTGCCACTTGTTGTTCTTGAGCAGTGTATAACCGATTGTACGCCAGTAGCTGCCGCTTGTATAACGTGAATCAAGGAAATTTCGACGAAACTTCGTCATGTGTTATCTCTACATTCATACAATCATATTCGTTGTGCACATATTTGTAGTATAAATATTTGACGCTCCTTAAAGATGCGCAAAATTCCACATTAATGTGGCAATTGTATATTTGTGTGATAGATATGGGTTGTAGGGAACAACTCAATAATTATTATCCCTTTTAATTGTAAATATGTGTTAAATCTCATCTTTGATATGTTTGGGTATCCATTGACGTTTGTATTAGTTTCCTTTTGAAACTCTTTTGAAACTGCTTTTGCATTTTCCATTTTCCAATTCTCAAGTAGAATTTTTATTTCTCGCTTCACATGGACTAGATATAGAATATCGTGAAATTTAACATAAATATATGACATTTAGGCGGTTATACATATAAAAATATATTGATTATTTTAAAACGATACCAGTAGTGACATCTAACTTATCAATGGTTAACATACCATGGTAGTAATATGTGTATTTATACTATGCACGCGATTCCGAATGAAATTTGTCGTTGCAATGACCCCACCTAAAAACTGTTTGGTAACACGTCAATGAGCGTGCAACGACTCATACCCTTTGACTGTAACTAGCCTGTGTATTCTTTTGAAGTGTACTCACTACCCCGATCAGAAGGGCATTATTTTGGATTTTCGATCGAATTTGTTTTCACACAATGCAATAAACCGCTTCACAGTGTCACCTCTGACATTATTGTTATTCATAGCAAATGTTAATGTAAAATCTAACTCAATGAAGGTAAAGAAGTAACGTTTTCCACTGAAAGTCGCTGTACGCTTAGGTCCTCAAACGTCCTAATGTATTACCGATGACTCCCTTTCTGATCTCTTTGAAAACGTTTGCAGTGTCATTTTTCCCTTTATGTACACAACACAAACTTCCTTGATTCCGCATTCAATAATTTTCAATCCGGTAATTGTACCTTCTAATGCCATTTGCCCAGTGACTGCTTGATTACGATGTTCCATTTTTCGATACCATTCATGTATGCATCTGTCATTGTGTACTAACAACGCACAAACTGAATTTGGTTGATGGAACACATACAGTTGACCAATTATGTCAATAACTACACCGATTTGTTGACTATTGTGCCTGATTTCGCAAATTCGATCGTGGAATTCAGCTTTAAGACCATTTTTCACTAACCGTCTGACAGAAAGTACATTCCCAACAAATGTGTGTGGTATAACGCTCGGTTGGTGTCAATAAGACGTACTGAGCAGATATATATGAGCAATTTTTTTCTCGATAGCACCGAATTCTCAAAACTGTTCATTGCGGCGATGTACTTTTGCGTAGACATTGTCGGCTACGATGTCGGGCTCCGTGGTGTTATTAAATTATTGTTCGTGTTAAATATCGCGATCCGTTCCCTGTTCTGGCGTAGGTTTTAACAAATCGAGCTCCATTCGAATCGAGCGATCCAAAAATATTTCTGTTGGTGACATAAAAACCCATCAGTTTTATAGCAAGTGTTGTTTCCTTATGTTATCCCAAGTTGGGATAGAAAAATAAAACTCACTATTTTCAAATATAATTGTTGTATACAATACAACAATTATAGTCACTTAATTTATTTTACTTTACGCACTGTATTTCTTATAACTTACAATATATGCTGTGTGGCAATAAAATTATAATTATTAATTATAATTGTTGTTGTTGTTGGTTGGTGATGATAATGTTGTTAGTGATGTCGGTCGGACGATGTAAATCCCTTGCTGGTTTCAAATGGAATGGCCGAGTCTCAATTATTTATTTTACTTGTTTAATACAAATTATATATCGCACCATCTAGCGTTCTTTGTTGTCTTCGAATTTTTATTTTTCGCCATCGCACCATCTATCGGTGCACACCATGAACTGGTGTACTCAGCAATTACAATCCAACTCCGAAATTGCTTGACTGTCAACGTTATGTAAATAGACGACCAATTTTGACAGTCGTGTTTTTGTTTTATTATGATGTAAATATATAATCAAGTTGATTATATATTTACAAATAATATGTGTTGTGATTGTGTTGTAATAATATGTACGGATGAGTATTTTATATATACTCACCCGCTACAGTTTCTCCTCTACCGTTATCTGGCTATGATTCTTAGACATCGCATCCCTTGTTATAAGGTTATGACGTTTTCATATATTTGTAATATAGACATAACTAGGACACTAGGTGTCACCTTATTGTAATTGCCGGATTGCCCCTATCATCAAGGACAATATAAAAAAATTTGCTAATATTCTATATATTATTCCCTAATTTCAGATGGTGGTTCCTAAACATCCGGAATTTCTATTAATCAGCTTAATGTTAAACTTAGGCGATGTCTTAGAAGGCGTTGAAAAAGATGCAAAAACACTGAAGTCACTTTATAGCGGACGTGGTTACTCAAACAGCATAAGTAACAGTGAAAGTAAATTTAGAACAAATTATATTTCACCACCAGTAATAAGTAAATTTTAATTTAAATTTTTAAAAAGTTTTTAAATTTAATAAATAATTTTAACTCAATCTCTTGTAGTTGATAATAAAGATAACATGCAAAATTTCGATCTACCGCGACTTGGACTACGAGCTCAAGGAGGACGAGTATGGCGTTGTCAATTTAATCCAGTCACCTGTTTTTAATTGCCCCGAAATACAATTATTTATGTTTTGATAATGTGATACAACGAGATAACCGCTGACAGACAATATACAAATAATTATAAATAATTAATAATTAAATAATTAAATAAAATAGCAAATGCAATAAATTTACAAAATTTACTTTACTTTAATTAATCCCAGTTAATCCCACAGGTCTCTATGGTTTAAGGGCACTCTTATAACTCGTAAAAAACTTCTAAACGAGCTTGTTTTCCTTAGAGTTCCGTCGTAGGAGGCGGCTAAACATAGTCGGCTAAACATATCGCTAGGTTGACTACCTGCATCCGTAAACAACCTGATTGTTAAAAAGTTTAACATAAGAAAATATGGATACCGCAAAAATTATACTAGACCCATGCTTATGATAAAGGACACACAATTTAGGATTGGAAAACGTTTGATAGCTCTATATCAGCCATGAAAGCATATCACTTGGAAGTCGTTGCTCTTTAAGGCTATATATTTCTTCACAGTGGACAGTGGACAGTGGCCATCTTGGTGTTGGTTTTCTCATTGATCCCAGATGACAAAGGCTGTCTTTAATGCTAGAGCTGGAAAATATCAGACTGATTTTTGTTTAAACATATAGGTCCGTATTCTCGACACGATTTAGCTGATGAACTTTGGATCGCGCACTACCGCACTGTGGCTATAGCACATTCTTTCTTGGACACACTTTCATAAGACGTTCTGCAGTCAAATTGACCATGTGTTAATTACTAAGGGAAGGTTCGGGATTATCCAAGATGTGAGAATTTTTCTTTCTCACATCTTGGATAAGGGAGAATTTTTTTTTCTCACATCTTGGTTGTCAGTGCTGCCCAAGCGACTCTAGGTATTGTAAAAATTAAATCCACAAATGATTGGTTTGATGAGGAGTGTCGTGTTGCTGTCGAGCAATATAGCGCATAAAGAAGCGCAAATACGTTTTACAATAGCCCAGAAGAACAAAGTGGTACTAACTAAGAGAACCACCAAGCGAATTTGTAGACGGGAAAAGCGTAAATGGTGGAAGGCTGAAGACTTAAGAGTATAACAAATCACCAATGATCGTAGTTCTCGTAGCTTCTTTTAAGGGGTCACCGAACTGCACCATAACTTCAGACCTATGTTTATTGCCATTCGGAACCAGGATGGAAATTTCCGTGTTAACATTGATGCAGAGCCCAAAACTTGGAAGGATCATTTCTTTGATTTACTCAATGTTCAATAAGTGTTAAATGCTGTATTTGAAAGTTGTCAAACACGATGTACATAGGGGACCCAACCTGCAAGGAATTTACACTGGATGTGCAGAGACTTAATAGAAACCGTTCCCTTGAGGTTGATTGCATTAATTTCGAGCTCTTGATATTTGGAGGGGACACTTTGTGGAACTACCTTGTCAACCTTATTCGATTAGTATGACAAGCGAAGATGCCTAATGAATGGAAAGTGGCCGCGTTGTGGACTATCCTTAAAAAAGGGGATCGCTCGAATTGCAAAAACGATCGCGGTATAGCTTTCCTTTGCACAACACACATATTATTGTCTTACATAATATTAGAGAGAATCATTTCCCTAGCGGAAATAATTATAAGTATAGTTACTTATAATTATTTCCGCTAGGGAAATGATTCTCTCTAATATTATGTTTCCAAGGAGGATTTCGTCAGAATCGGTCAGTCCCTGATCAAGTTTTTTCGCTGCAGATGATTCTTTGTAAATATTTTAAAATATCTCGAGAGGCACATCAGGTGTTCTTAGATTTCCAACATGCCTTTGGCTAAATCCATCGGGATTTAACTTATCCATCGGGAATACCTGACAAATTTATGCGTTTTTGTAAAACGACAGTAATGCAGTGTCAAATTTGAGAACAAGCTATCATGAAGTTTGCAATTAGCTCTGGTGTACGGCAAGGAGATGCTGTCCTCGATACGCTTTAATCTCATTTTAGGATTTATCTTTCGTAAAAGTAAAGCACCTCAGGAAAACATCTTGTACCGACAGTCCAACCAGGTTCTGGCATATGCAGATGAAATCTGTGTAATTGGACTGAATGACAGCGGTGTAAAAGAATTATTGGATCCACTTATACGATTCTCAGCTTCCGTTGGTCCCGAAACAAATAAATCACTCGAAACAAATATACGATCACTGGTTTTAGAGACCAAGACGCACTGGATTTTAGAAGTTGTGACTACACATTTGAAAGAGTGACAAGTTTCCGATATCTCGGGTCCCTTGTTAACCATGATAACTATGTGGTATTGAATACTAAAGCGTGTCTGCTTGTTGGTAACTGAGCTTTGTATGCCTGACGTCTACAGCTAAAGTCAAAATACCTTGCAAATGCCGAAGAACTGAAGCTGTACAAGCTGTTGATCAGACCCGTTGCCATGTATGAGTGTGAGAGTTAAAACCTGGTGAGTAAGTATGAGAGAGGGTTAATGATATTTGACAAAAGAATCATGCGCTTGATTTATGGCCCCAAACGCGAAGATGACGACACTAACTGAGTTTTATTCAACCACTAGATCAAGAGTTTAATAAAAATCCTGATCTCATTCATGAAATAAAAGGACAGCGAGTACGGTTGCTCGGTCACGTACTGCGGGTCGACCTTAAACGAATGGTTCAGCTATCTCTGTGAGGAGAGCCGCCATTTGGCAGGTGCAGAGGTTCCTGTCAGTGACGATGGCTCCTGGGGGTATAGAATGACTTGTCTTCTTTGGGTTGTGTAGAATAATACAAAGAACAAGCTCGGGATTGAATCCGATGGGGCCAGAATATTGATGCGGTACGGGCTAACAATGGCCTGTAAACACCGTCTTATTAATATTATTGTTATAAAAAAATATAACAAAATATAAATATATAAATATTTATAAATATAAATTGTATATATTGTACTGATTGATTGATCGATAGATTAGAATGTACGGCCAAGGACAAACCAGGAACTCCCGAAATGCCGGGCACCACCGTACACCAGTGTTTTATATAACAAACTCCGAAGGAGTGGATGGAATGGTAGTTATGACAGACTCGAGTCGGTTGCAGACACCTAAGCCATCGACAGTAGGTTTTTTTTTATTAGCCAATATTCAAACTACTATTAGCACAAAACAATCACAATTATAATGAACTGATCTGCATTCTGTCATCTCTTATCATCAACTCCAGTGTGCCACCATTCAATTGTAAATTGAAAAGTTTCTCTGAAAAAAAATCTATTAATGAACTAATTGCTCTTAGCCGCGGACTGTAATAAAATGGATTAGTTTTCCCTGAAATTTACAAATTAATCAACTAATTCATCCCGTTACTAAAATTTAAATTTTATAAAATAAAAATGTATAGACATAAAAATTGAAAAATAAACATAAAATTGTTGATTACATAATTATGGGATAATAGTATTAACTTAATCACCACCATAAAGAAAATATATATAGAGAGGCAAAGCCATATAGCGATCTGTCCTACAGCATTGTTAGTGTAATTAATGGGACCCATTACAGTTGTTGTAATATTATTGTTGTTGTTTTAAGTATATAAGCGAAAAAAATGTTTATATAAGGAAAGAAAAAAACACAAAACGTAACAAAAGAAATAGGTATATATTTGTGAATTATAACAAAACACATGTAGACACAATAACAAACCACCGTTTTCGATATTTTGATATTTAAACATTTCTTGTTTCTTGATTGTAATTTTAGCTCCGATTCTCTTAGTTGTGTCTTCATGTGATGTGAGTATTTTCGTTGTACCAAAAAAAAAAAAAATTTTGCCGGGACACGCGATATATTATTTTTTATGAATGACAGCGATACATAGTTTTCTTTGTCATTTACCGATGAATAAAACAATTAATGTGTACTATTTCGTACGAAAATAAAGGGTCGTCAGGTTTTTTTATTTTATTTTATGAAATCAACCATTATCCCTTTAAAACTCTTGCTCGATTTATGGCCTTAACGAACAATTCTTTTTACTCATATTTTCAAATGCTTAATATTATGTTATAACTCAAAAATACAAATCCTACTAAAATAATGTAAGTTACATTTACCTAAAAATAGAACGCCAATTAGGGATAAAAGGATATACCGGTTTATTTTGCACATAAGTTTCTTTTTATTTATGGTCTTCTAAAATGTATTCTTTATTCACGAAATCTACGTTTGGAAAAATCCATGGTCAAAAAATAATAAAACAATAATTAAAACCTGTCGGTTTCTTTTTCTTAAAGAGCAAATTTTTAATTTATCCCACATACCATTTTTTCCTAAATCAATTTTGGTTTTCATCAGGATAACGTAATAATTTCTAGTATATTTAAATTGAATTAAATGCTTTCGTTAATGTTATAATATTTACACTTGAATCTTGCATTTATACGAGTTATGTGAAATTACCGATACATGAATTTTTTCTGTGAACTGTGATTGTTAATTACCAAAATAATTTAATAAATGTTAAATTATTGGTTTTGTTTGAACTTTAACTGTGATATTAATTACCAAAATAATTTAATTATTAAATAATTAGTTTTGTTTAAACTTCTAATATAAGTACGATTTTTTATATCAAAAATGAATAATTTTAATAGTGGAATTTCTTGTGCAATTTTAACATGTTGTGCTTCTAGAAGAACCCATGTTGACAGACGTTTTTATAAATTTCCTAAAAAAAACAGTGATTTATTTAAAATTTGGATAGAGAAATGTGCAATACCGGTAAGTGATTTGGACAAATTATTAATTATATGTGAAACACATTTTCATGAAAGTGACAAAGGCAAGAAGCGATTAAAAAAAAACTCTGTACCCCAGTTAAACTTGCCCTATAGTAAGGATATTGAATTAGTAGATTACATAGAAATAGATCAATTAGAAAACGTTATGCCAGTACCAGAATTTCGAGTCTCTGAAAACAATGGTATTGAGAATTGTTGCAATAACTGTTTAAAATATATAAAAACTTGCGACTATTATAGGAAAAAAAATGTGTTGTTACAAAAGCTTCACGACCGATTAAAAATAAAGTATATACATAATAGAAAAGCAATGCTTAGGTTTTCCAAAATGCACAGTAGACATCTAGCCCCAAAATCGCACCGCGAAAATTTAAACGGTTTAATTAACGCCCAAAATGTCAGTTTCGAAGCAAAGGAATTTTCAAAAATGCTTTTGCTTAGAAAATCGAAAACTGTCAAATATCCCGATGAGCAACGTCAAATTTCTATAAATTTATATTTTATATCACCAGCATCGTACAGATTTTTAAGATCGAGTCTGCATTTTAACCTACCATCAAAAAATTCTATTTTAAATTGGATGCCAATCAAAACTATTTCACCAGGGAAAAATTTTAATATTTTAGAAAATTTAAGGCTAAAAGTTAGCACAATGGCGACAGATCACAAAAAAGCTATATTAGTGTTTGATGAAATAAGAATACGTGAGGATTTAGACTATGATAGCAAATTAGACATAATCCAAGGTTATTCAGATGACGGAGAGCATAGAAATAATAGTATAGCGAAATACATTTTGGTTTTTATGGTTAGGGGAGTAGTAGTTCAATATAAATATATAGTTTCATATTATGTTTCCGCACATAATATTTCGGGCCAACTTTTGGTACAACTCATTAAAAATAATATTCGCATGTTAACAGAAACTGGACTTAATGTTTTAGCGACGGTTTGCGATCAAGGATCGAACAATAGAAGTGCGTATAAGCATTTAGGAACATCAGTTGAAACCCCATTTTTTTATTTAGATTCTAAAACAGTATTTACAATTTTTGATACACCTCATTTAGTAAAATCGATTCGAAATAACTTGTTAAAGGCAAATTTTAGTACACCGGATGGAATTATTAGTTGGTCAGTTTTGAGAGAGCTATATGAAGCCGAGAAAAATAATGTTACAAAATTGTGTGTAAAACTTACAAATAAACACATTTATCCTGGCCCATTTGATAAAATGAAAGTGTCTTATGCAACGCAAATTTTTAGCAAAACAGTGGCTGCAGCGATACAAACTATGTACGAGTTGGGTAAATTTTCTCGTGATGTAGAAAAATACGCACTCCCAACAGCAAAGTTTTGCAAAAAAATTGATGCAATGTTTGACAACTTAAATAGCAGAAATTTGTATAACAAAAATAAAAATTGCAGAGCCTTGCAATATGGTAATCACATTGGTAATATGTTAACGGAAATGAAAACTTATATAAGCAAAACTAAATGGTTGAAAAAAAATAAAATATATTGCCTCGATGGAATTCAACTGACAATAACTGCCATCTTGAAGTTGTCACAAGAAATATTTCAAAATGGTTCTAACATAACTTACTTAATTACTAGTAGATTTAATCAGGATCCGCTAGAAAATGCATTTTCTATAATTAGAGGAAAGGGTGGGAATAACAAAAATCCATCTGTTCTGGAATTTAGTCGAATACTTGCACAAATTATGTCTTTAAAATTTTTGAAGAATACTTCTCTTTCGAATTGTGAAGAAGATGACGACGAAAACTTGGCAAATTTAAAAGCCATATCTGACCAAAACGATTCATCGAACTCTCCAAATTGCTGTAATAATAATGTTTCATTGAGTCATGAAACGGAAAACGAAATCCCGGATGACGGTATCCTGGTGGAACAAATACTAATGGATGTGGGCACTAATATTAATACAAATGATGGAATTGATGATGCAGCTTTAAAATATTTTATTGGTTATGTCTTTCGTAGATGTAACAAAACTGTTAATTGTAGCCAGTGTACAAGTTTACTGATAAAAGAAGATGAAATAATGACAATGAAAAATGAAAATTTTATTTACTTTAAAAATTATACCAATAATACAGATTTTGGTAAATTGTTTGCTCCATCTGAGTTTTACTTTACTATTTCCAAATATTTTGCAGAATTATTTTATACATATTTTAAAACCACTCCACATATTCCAAATATAAAATTTGAAATCACTCAATCATGTGTAGAGACTTTAAAGCTAAGAAATAATGAATTTTCCGAATTCTTCAACGAAAATATTCCATGCTACTCTCACCACAAAAACATTTTGGATTTTCTAATACTTGTCTTATTAAGAAAACATTGTAAATGGGCCATAAAAACTTATAAAACATAAAACAATTGCAACTGAATACTTATCATGTTTAGGGTAGTGGAATAGGCCTATCGGGGATACCACAATAAAAAAACGCACCAAATACTCTTCCTCAAGGGAGGTGGGGAAATGAGTAATACAAAAATGTCTTCCTATAAGTTAAAATAGCCAAAATTTGCAAGGTCTCAAAATATTAAAACCAGCAAATTCAACAGGTCTCTTCAATTAACACCAGCATATATACTTTTGGAAGACAAGGTCTCTTCTTTTCCAGGCCAAAATGTTTATTGGATACCAACGAATTATCCAATGCAAGTTTCACTTTATCGGTGCTATCGAACATGACTACTACCACGTTTCACGTTCCCTTTAATCATCGAACTGCTATGTCACCGCCCACGATAAACTAGGATACTGTGGTATTATTCTTAGGATTTCATGTTCGAGCGGTAATTCCATTTCACACCTAAATCCAACAAGAGCGTGTTAATAAGTTTTATAATTTCTATAGTTAAAGGAGTTAAGCAGTACCACGATTAGAAATTTTAATCCGGTTTCGGTAATACATTTTTTTAAAATTTAAAGTATAATTTATAGTTGAAAGTCTAAAGTATAATTTACAAAGTTTGGGGTAGCTACTGTTTGGCAATTTAAATTGTGGGCTCCCAGTTTTCAAATCCGCTAGTGTTGATAGAGGTAATTTGAAATTTTTCTGTGAATTCTCAACTTCAAGAGAGCGGTAGAATCTATGTATGTATATAGATGAACAGCCAAAAATTGGATTAAGGATTTACATAATCAATGTTAAATTTTGTTAATCGACACGGCATAAAACCACAAAAACTCTAAAAAAAAAATTATAAAATAAATTCAATTTGTTTACTACGACACGATTCATAAAACGAAATAGAAAACCAAAATTTTAAAATATAAATCGTCGATCGCAATAAAAAATTCCTAGAAGTATATAAGGAACAAAAAATAGGAAACAAAAAAAATCGACCTTCATGATTTTTATAACTTTTTATTTACTTTCTTTATATACCAAAATACAACAACTGCGCTGGGTCCCATTGTTTTACTTTTTTTCCAAATCGATCGAAGACAACTCACTATATGGGCTTTGGACATCTATATGTTTTTAATTTATGTCACCACTGAAAATCATCGTAAAATTTAGTTTTGAAATCTTAATAAAAAAAATACAAAAAAAAAAACGACCTCAAAAAAAAAAATCTTGATCGTTCAATCAAACACCCAGAACAGAACTAAAAAAAATTTTTCTTTTCCAAACAAAATTTTTAAAAATTTTTTTATTTACAAAAACCGGCAACTATGATTTAGAAATATAAATCAAAGCTAACTTAATTTTGTCAAGTGAATAAACTTGTTACAAAAGTTCGCACAATAAATCTTTATGCACCCATCTCAGTTCTGGTCGAAAAATTTACTGGTTTAGTTGCGTTACATTTTTGACAGTTTTTGACATTTTGGACCAGTAAAAATAACGTTAGATTCTTAAGCATTTTCTCACAGCATACATGCGCCGAGGTTAATATTAAAGCCTATTTCGGAACAACGAAGAATTTTTTTAAGATTTACCGTTAAACCAGCAACAAATAAATTTTTTGCAATAATTGTCAGTAATTTTATAGTCTTGAAATATCCTAGAAGAAATTAAAAGGTTATCCAACTAAACAAAAACGCAATCATGAAACTCATGTGGATCACCCGATCCATTAACCAGCTCATTGTTTGAAGTGCGTTATCGAGACCAAATGGCATAACTTTTAATTGATACAAAGGACCTGGAATCGTATACGCTATCTTATCTATAAAATTTTCCTCCAATATGCAATTTACCAAAATCTATCTTTCAAGTCAATATTTCAGATCAATTTTGTTTCCTCCAATAGGCTGATGTGTCTGTCGATTATAGGCCGTGGATAAGCATCCTTTTTCGTTATTTCGGTCACTCATCTTACATGTAACGAAAGACGGATTTGCTATTTGATTTTCGAACCAATATTACTGGTGAAACCCATGAACTCCTGAATTCTTCACTCCCATACAGGGTAATATCGTTGTTTGATGGGAATGGCATCTGATAATCAATATTATGTGATATTAGAGAAGATTTGCCCAAATCGTTTTTACTCGTATTAAACGAAGGAAATTGTTTTATAACAGCATCTAGACGAAATTTTTTATTTGGAGAAAAGGCATTAAAATCAAAATCATTCCTTCCTAATTCTGAGGTACATTTTGGAATTATATTAAACAATTTTCAAATTTGTTGTCGTTGCTGCAGTATATTTCGAGGGTCTTTCATGGTCACTAGCTAGATCCTCGTGTTGCAGTTTCCCGCCGCATATTTTGGAGAATTATTTTTACTGCATCAATCTTTACCATATCATCGACAAAACAATCGTAAGGATTTTGGACATCTAGGAAACGTGCGCTCTTTGTCTAACAAATAAAGTCTTTTCTATATATCCTCTAAAGCGACGCATCTCTTATCAAATTATTGGTGGAATGAATCT
Source organism: Tipula confusa (assembly GCA_963556175.1). NCBI lineage: Eukaryota > Metazoa > Arthropoda > Insecta > Diptera > Tipulidae > Tipula > Tipula confusa. The sequence continues at coordinate 31,284,306 of OY744475.1, forward strand.
TGATCTGCAAGATGGTTCTGGAGACCAGCATTCATATTGTACCGAAGAATTAGAGAAAAACTTTTGAATCTGGGATCGAAACCGCAGAGTAAGGGCTAAAGTTTCGTTATCAAATTCAATAAAACTTTCACCTGCTTTTTGTTTACGAGAACCTGTTCGATGACCTTGAAAACGTTCTATAATCTTAGCTTTGAATTGACACCATGTTGAAGACGGATTGCGTTCAATATAACACCGATACCAATTAGAAGCACATCCACGTTTAATTGACACAATCAACACGTTTAACTGACACGTTTCTGAACATAATTATATTTTTCATAAAACTAGATTTGTTGTGTTCATCATAAGAAAAAAACAGTTTACCCATTGATGTTCCAGATGTCAGGTCGATAGAATATCGTCAACATTTAGTATAAATATATGACATTTAGGCGATTATACATATACAAATATTTTGATTATTTTAAAACGATACCAGTAGCGACATCTATCATGTCAATGGGCTAACTATGTAGTACTATGTGTATTTATATCAAGGTTCAAGCAAATCACTAATAATAGCTAAATCCCTCTCCAAATCAATTTTAAGTTGCTAATAGGAAACTGAACTGTATATGATGGCAGCATCATCATCACATAGCTGTAGTTTGCCTTTTACGTTCAAATTAAAAATGTAATTTACATAAACTGGAAACATGGTGGGACTTAGAAAAGATCTTTGAGGAAAACTAACGCGTGTATTCAACAAGATTTAGTACAGCCGAGGCGGTGCTACAGTTTCTGTTAAATGCAAACTGATTTTTGTGGACCAGATTATTGAAGGTCTCCATAATTGTATGAATTATGCATTCCAAAAATTATAGAGAATACTGGCATTTAGTTTAAGACTAATTTGCTCGAGCCAGAGGTGTGTTATTGGGAGGAACCGCTCCGAACTGGACATTTTAAAACTGAATATTTCAAAATAGGATTTGACAAAACGAGAAAAGGTACAAAACGAGATATGGTACAAAACTGGATATTTCAAAACAGGATATTTCGACATGTGATTTTAACTTAAAATGATTTTTAGGAAAGTTCTGGAATATGGCCATTTAGGGAGGAACTCGGCGAGTTCTTAACCGATTATGATGAAATTTGATGTGTAGGATAAAAATGGGATTTTAAAATGATTTGTAGGGAAAGTTCTGGAAGTTCAAGTACTTCTGAAAGTTCAGAAGGTCAGTAAGGTTCCATACTTGAATATTTCTAAGGAGAGAAATAGAATTTTCCTTCATTTAATGCTTTTTTTCTTTAATTGTATAATTAAATTTGATTTTAACACCTTTTTTGAGAAAACCTCTGGAATATGGCCAGTAAGGTTTTATATTTGAATAATTTTAAGCAGAGAGAAAGAGTTTTCCACCACTTAATGGTTTTTTTTAATTGCTGCTTTTCTCATCTTTTTAAAATAATCATTGACTTGATCGAGTTTACTGTCAGTAAAATTTATCATCATCTATTTTTTATTCTTCTACTTAAAATAACTTTTCTTCACTTTAGAAAACCTATGTGAGAAAAATTAATTAATTTTCATCACTATTTTCATCCTACATATCGATTTTCATCATAATCGATTAAGAACTCACCATGTTCCTTCCTTACTGGCCATATTCCAGAACTTTCTAAAAAATCATTTTATAATCCCATTCCAATCTTACATATCGAATTTCATCAAAATCGGTTAAGGAATCATCAAGTTCCTTCCTATTTGGCCATATTCCAGAACTTACCCAAAAAATCATTTTAAAATACAATTTTCATCTTATATATCGAATTTCATCAAAATCGGTTTAGAACTCACTTCTATCTAATTTCTAAGTTAGTTCCTTCCTAACTGCCCATATTCCAGAAGTTTCCCAAAAAATCATTTTAGGTTTAAATCACATGTCGAAATATCCAGTTTTGAAAAACCCGGTTAGTACCATATCTCGTTTTGTACCTTATCTCGTTTTAAATTATCCAGTTTTGAATTATCCTGTTTCGTCAAATCTAGTTGTAAAATACCCAGTTTCGACCGGTACCCATTATTGGGGTAGATGGTTAAATTTCAACTATCGATATAATATCTGAAATTTTGTAAGCTGCATCTCGAACATATTATTCGAACAATTTATTATGATAGCGAAAAAGCGCTTTTAGTGTTCGAACTTATTTGGTGTCAAATCTTGCGTAAAAACGGTGGCTGTTAATACAATTAAAATTTTAAGAAATAATATCGACATACATTATAATTTAGAGAAAACGTAACTTATAAAGGAACAATTTGCCTAAATGTTTATAATTATCATATTACACGTTATGTAAATATATTCAAAATAAAATCGAAATTAAATGCATAAATTAAGGCGAACTACAAAAAAATATGTGTCAAATATAAAAAGGTACTTATTATTTGTAACAGACGTGACTTCATACCTTTATCGTAATGTCAATGAAATACAAGAATCGTTCTCTATGCAGTACCAAACTTCACATTTGATTCCACATTTACAAGGAACACGACTACTAAAACTTTACCCTTCATATAGAATTTTACGAACCATCGTACAGGCAAAACAGTCCTCGCCGCAATTTGGTTTTTACTGTAAAGCAACCGATAGTCCATGCGCTCTTCTTTTTGGAGCAAGTGTCCTCCTCCTACAAAGGCTAAAGTTTGTATAAAGAATCGTATACAATTTTACCTAAGTTTCAAACTCAATATTAAAAAATAATTAATTTTTCCATTAAATGTTTTGCTGCCATCTACACATTAGCATTTACATAATATTTTTTGTTCAGCAATCACTCAAACCATTTGCTATAAGCAAAAACTTACTATAAAAAAAAGTAAAGACATTTTTCGTTCAATTTCAACACAAATCAACAAGTATGAAATTTGAATTGGCCGTGACGGCAAAGAGCAACAAGTAGTTTACTACCCACCGTCAAATAACAGTTATATTTCTTTATTAACTTCAACAGATTTTATACATACATATATTATTAGCTTTATTTCATATTAATAGAATAATAAATTAACGTTTCAAGATTTGCTTCTTCAGACGTATATGGTCGTACATATCTAGATTTTATGTCGATAGAGTTGTGACCATAATTTTGCGACAAAGCCACACATATTTACCCATATCGGGTAGCATACGTAAATATAAATTAAATTTATGATAATTACAACAATAAATAAATCATTTAATATTCATATGAAATATTTGTTGTTGTTTTTGTTGTTATTTTTGTAATTTCTTATCACAAATACGATAAATGTGGAAAATTAATTCAAGGATTAGATTTTTTTTATTTTTTTGTAACAGAAGGAAACTAATTAGTTTTTTTGTTTCATGTTTGTGTGTTTATTAGATTTTGGAATTATGTTAAATCGAAAAGGTGGATTTTAATTTGAGACCGTAAATAGTTTGGGAGATATATGAGGTTTTATTACGTCAACCGACGTACAACGGAAATTCAGAATGATGACCAATTTTTTTAAACTATGTTACACATTTTTTTTTGTATTTACACAGACTAGTAAAAAAAACTTGTAATTTAAATTTTTTTTACTAGATCCGTGAGAACGAAACAAAATTAATTTTTCATCAAAAATGAATGATGCTGCGTGGAACGAGGAAATACTATTTGAAAACGGATCTTAATAACTTTTTTACTATGTTGAGTTTCCTGTTTGGTTATATGAAAATGGAAAAATTGTTGTACATCGCGTATATATTTCCTTGCTGGAAACCAAGTATACAATTGTGGCTATGTACTTAAGTATATTTGAATAATTTTCATATTGATATAATTTTATTAAGTGTATTATGATAATGTCTGTGAAAATTACGAGAATTCTTGAATATTTTGTTCGATGATTTTATTCGAATTTTTGTATCATCAAATGATTTCATTATCGAAATAAAAAAGAAAATCAAATACATATTTTTTTTTTAAATTACAACACAATCAATTTATTTTGTTCATTTTATGTAAATTGATTTCAAATTCAACATTGCCTTTCGGTAGTCAGTCCGACCACACTCCTACAATACAACGTTTCATTTTTTTTTTGTTGTTACGTCTTCGATGGATCCTTTTTTTTTTGGTAATATAAGAAATTGAAGAAAATTAGTATTGGTATCGATAGAAATTATTTTGTGTTTGATTAACATATTATATGTTCAATGATGTTGGAAAAATTCTTCTTAAATAGAGTTGTGATGTAGGAAAATTGGTCTTTATATTTCAAATATTTATTTATTATTGGAAATAGTTACAAAGGTAATTCTGATATATATATATATATATATATATATATATATATATATATATATATATATATATATATATATATATATATATATATATAGGGTATCCCTAAAGTGGTTGACACGAATAGTACCGTTGGATTCCTTGATCAAAGCGAACATGACTTTACTTCTACCACTTTGCACTGTGAAGCCCTCCTATCAAGTTATAGACGTTTGAAGAGGAGCCTTCCAACGTCGTACGTTGTATTAAAGATAACTCAATATCTAGAGAAAAAAACATTTGTTTTTCCCAATGTTTATATCTTTAAAAAGCTGATTAAATTTTCTGTTAAATAAAGTAGAATAAGTATGAATATTTATTTAAAAAGTATCTCAAATTAAAACAAAACTTACTCTACGACAATAAATATTTTTTGATTAAAACATAGTTCAGACTCTTAGCTTTTAGAAAAGCTAACTATTTGTCATATTTGCAATAAAAAAATTAAAAGATTACAATAAAAATTTTGCATTTTCTTTATTAGACGCAAGTATTGAGGTAGAAATAAGTACTGGTATTAGGTAATAATATTTCGCAATATTTACAACAAATTCTCAAAATGACCACCATTAGCCGTTACGCATTCCAAACACCTATCCATAAATGACTTGCAAACTTTTACGAAAACGTTTCTATCCCGTTTGATTTCGTTACAAGCTTCATATATTCTAGCAATAAACATTGCTTCATCTATCCCAGATGAAAAATAAACTTTAGTTTTTAAATGGCCCCAGAGGTAAAAATCTAACGGATGTAGATCCGGTGATCTTGCTGGCCAATGTATAGGTCCTCCGCGCCCAAACAACTGCCTTGAAAACAAAGTGTTTAAGTGGGATCGTACATTTCTTGCAAAATGTGGTGGAGCACCATCATGCATAAACCACATCCATCGTAAATTAATCAATGGAACTTCTTCCAATAGTTCTTCAAATCATCTGTGAAAATTATCATCTTCGGAAACCAAAAATCTCGTGTTTGTTGCTCAATTACCCATTCACAAAAAATTTTCTTGATATTTTATCACTTTCCAAAATGTCTTGTACTGTTTGGTAATGATAAGGATGGAGTTTTTCTTTTTTAATTAGCCTATGTACGATAGATTTTGCAATTCCGGTTTTTGCTGCAATTTTCCGAATACTAGTCGTGGAATAAACTTCACGTAGCACTCTATCACCATTATTGTGTGCTGTTGATGTACGTCCTGGTAGATCTCTCCGATTATTTAAAAAAGTGCCGTTCTCCCGCAAATTACGATATTCATTAACAAAAGTATTAACAGATGGCAATCTACGATAAGGGTATCGATCTCGATATTTCCGTTGAGCAATGGTCCGAGCTCCAGCCTCGTATAAAATGCATACCATATCCACATATTCGTTAGAGGTATAAGGATTCATGTTTTAATAGATGTTAAATTATTAGCTTTTTGAACAGCTTTTCAACGATATAAACATTGGGAAAAACTAATGGTTCTTTCTCTAGATATTGAGTTATCTTTAATACAAGGTACGACGTTGGAAGGCTCCTCTTCAAACGTCTATAACTTGATAAGGGGGCTTCTCAGTTCAAAGTGGTAGAAGTAAAGTCATATTCGCTTTGATCGAGGAATCCAACGATACTATTCGTGTCAGCGACTTTAGGGACATCCTATATATATATATATATATATATATATATATATATATATATATATATATATATATATATAACTATTTGCAAATAAATTGAAACCCATAGAATTTTATTACTAAATTAAAATATTTTTTTTTTAAACAAATTAAAATCATTTTAACTATAGTTTTAACTTCTAAGTCAGCGCTTCTCCTGCTGTTGCTGATGGGAGTGTCATCATCATATCCAAAATAGAGTTGGAGCAGTCTGTGGCTGTAACAGAATTTACGCTCTGTGTAATCACATCGACAAGATTTTGGTTTATTACAGAAACTAACAATTTCGAACTTTGGATTTAATTTTAGAACACATTTTCTATTGGATTTAACATCGGGGAGTAAGGCGGAAGAAATTGGATGTGGTTTTGGGATGTTTCAATCAGCTCCTTCACTTCTGACGTTTTATGATTCTGGGCATTATCCATTATAAAATAATAATTGGTACCATCTAATTTTGAAATTAACTCTGAGAGAATGCCACAAAACTTACTTCTATTGCATGTCGAATTTGATATTATTTTATGATGGATAATACCCTGATCAGTTAAACCCTCTGTAAGCGTGGCATTTCTACCTCTTAGAAAGGAGAATGATACGAGCCAGGCTCGTTCCGCAAGGCTATTGATCTTGGCTAATTCATAGACCCCATTTCCAGACTAGCCAATTTCAATGTAATCCGAAGTTTACTTGGGCCGTTTTGAATGCTTGAGAGGCTCTGTGGTAAGTTTTGTTCTGCAAGTTTATGTTTGATAATAGCCAACGTAAAACCAGGGTAAGTTTCAACTATCCGTTCAATTTTGGTTAATACTTCTGCGGTTAGTTTTGTCGGTCGATTTCCTCATTTCTTTTTTATTAACAATTCGCACTCATTTTGTCTGTAACGACGAAGCACTGTTTTAGCAGAGTTAATATTTAATCCGGCGATATTTGCCGCATTTTGGAATGTTTCCCCTCCTTCAAACAGTTTTATTAAAAGATTTTTTTTTCAAGAGATATCTTTTGGTAATTTATGGTACGTCGGTTGTTTCTTGGTTGAGGTTCTTAAAAGTAGTATATTATTGTAATAAAAATATTTTCACATATATAGATGATATTTATATTATGTATAATGTTACATTACCTGATGAACTATTGGATTCAGATGAACTCATTTTAATAACTTTTAATTATGACTGATGAACATGAAACAAATGACGTAATGAAATTCTTGAATTTTATTATGCATAATGACACGTGTTTCAATGAATACGTGATGAAATGAATAATATGTGAATGTACCATTATACAATTAAAACAGAAGGTATTTTCTTATCTTTCAGGAAGGAAAATTCTATGGGTTTTAATTTATTTGCAAAAGGTTTCATTTAATCAGATAAACTTATTTTATTTATTAATTATATATATATATATATATATATATATATATATATATATATATATATATATATATATATATATATATATATATATTGATTGATTGATTAGAGTGTACGGCCAAGGACGAACCAGGAACTCCCGGAATGCCGGGCACCACCGTACACCCGTGTTACACATAACAAAATCGAAGGAATGGAAGGAATGTCAGTTGTGACAGACTCGAACCGGTTACTAACACCTAAGCGATGACAGAATTGGTCTGGTTACCCGGTAGCCAATATTCATACTACTGTTAGCACAAGACAATCACAATTTTAATAAACTGCTCCGCTTCCTGTCGTCTCTTATCAGCAACATTAATATCAGCAACGCCACCATACAACTGTCATCTGCAAAGGTTCCCTGAAAACAAAATCTATTAAAGAACTAATTGCTCTTAGTCGTAGGCTGTAATAAATTGAATTAATTTTCATCTGCCATTATAAATTAATTAATTCAAAATATAATAATATAATTAATATAATAATATGATTTCTGCGAGCCGTAGGCCGAAATAAATTGGATTAGTTTTCTCGTGAAAGTAATTTGTTCCATAACAATATATTAATATAAAAATATCAAAACAATAAAATTTAAGAAATATAATAATATAAAATACAACAATCCAACAACACTTTTTAACTAATTACTCTTAACCGTACACTGTAATATAAAGCATTAGTTTTCGACGGCAATTTTCAAATTGAATATTTCAACTCCATGCTGCTAAAATTTATTAAGTGAGCTCCTATTTATATTCACTTAACTAGAAATAATATTACCGAATTCAATTTAAATAAAATTTTAATAAAACAATTAAACGCTCGAATTCGACCGATCTAACTGTTTTATAACGAATACACAAGCACGACTTTTATTTGGATGGATCATAAGAAAATAATAATAAAATGGATATAATATTATGGTGGTGAATAAAATTTAAATGGTTTGGATCTTTGCTATTCATATTTGTTTCTTTAACCACAAGGATCTCACATTTTTTATTTACAATTAAACAAGGGAATCAATCACACAACAACATGCCACTACAAACTGTCAATATGCAGTTACTTCACTTCTAAAACTACTTCTTTTTATGTGTAAAACTACTTCTTTTTATTTTAGTTACAATGTTTAAATACAGAGTGCTACTATCACTCGATTTACACGTACCATATACATGTATACATAATTTCTTTGATTATAAAATAATCATACAAATAATTCTATTGTTTTTCGATCAGAACATTAATTCAAAATTAAATTTTACTCTTTATAATTCCATCACTGCACTTTAAATTCAATTTAAACTAAATTATAAACTTTTATTCTACATTTTTAAACACTCTATACTTTTTAAATTTCACTACAAATATTTTAATAATTAATTTTTCGGTAGCTCTCAAAACACACGACTTTTTCGATCGTTAGCCGAGACGCATCCAAGTTTAAGTAATCAGTGCATTTAGGACCGTATGTACCAGGATCTGACAACAAATTGTCAACATAAAAATCGGACGTAATTATACTGGTGGCTTATGGATACTCTGCGGAGTGTTCAGCTGCAGCTTCATGAAGTGACCGAATTGCTAGAAATGCTGAACAAGCTAGGCCGTATGTTACAGTATTAAGCGATTATATTTTATTTTTTCGCTTTAATCCTCACGCCATACTATGCTCTGAAAGTTTCGATCCTGTTTGGCTACCTTGATTTGCCGATACATTTTCTCTATGTCGGATGAAAATTCTAATACATCGTAATCGTAACAATATTGAAAATATATCTTTTTGTATTGTTGGTCCTATCATTTGGTTATCATTTAAGCTCTAATTTTTTGACGATTTTGCGGAGCCATCGAACACTCGGAGCTTTGTTGTGGAACTTGTTTGCTTTACTATGGCATGGTGTGGCAGATAAAAAATTAATGATCTGGTAGTGCTTTCATCTGGACCCAAATGGTTCTTATGTCAAGTTTTTACTGACATCATATCTAGAAAATAGCTGTAAATCTGATGCTCTTCTCGTTTTTCCCTGATCGCATCTTGATAAGCCGTTAATTGATATTTGTAATCTTTTACGGGGTATACCTAAATATTGAACTAAAGTGCTCAATGACAAAGCTGGCTTATGATCTAGACTCCAACATCGCTTAACTGCGTGCGCCTTTCCATCTATATGCTGTAAACCTTCACTAACACTGAAGGCAATACTGATTGTTTTTGCTTACCTATTTTTCTACTTGATTCTGCACTGTTGTTGTTGGATGTTATGTGACAACTTAATTAATTTCACCGAGCTGTTTTGTGGAAGGTCTTCTAACTTTTGAGATGTCACTGTAGCATGTTGATTACAGTTATCTTCAAGCGTATTACAGCCGTGTAAAAGAGTGTGATGACATTGATGACAAATAAAACAGCTTCTCAGTGAAGCAAGTATAGAATTTATGTGATTTACACGGAGATACTTCAAGAATAGTTTTGGTTTTGTGATTAATCCTAGGCGCGTGGGCACATCAAATTGTTTAAATCGCAAATATTTTGATACGCAACATGGATAGCTAAATTATGTTACTGTTACGTGCAAGGCGGTTTTGGTATGCGGTTGTGGCAATCTGGTAGTTTGCCGTGTAGTAATTGCACATCCTTCCAGAGCATCAACTGATCAATGCCATATGGTTATTGTTTTAAACGGATTCAAGAGTCCATTTATGCTTCGACTCACTGTCCAGTTTACTAAATAGTGTATAGATGGTCACTGCTGTTGGCTTCCTCGCCAAGTGCTTTCAACCGAGTTAAAATTTCATCAGCTAATTCAGTGAGTGTTCTTAATGACTTGAAATGAATTGATGATGAATTTTTTCTTATCGTACCGATATCGCATTTTTTCTTATACTCTCCATGAAACAGTTCAACATTTTTTTTCGACAATTTGAAGCCCGTCTTAGACACATCTGGTTTAGCCTCAATCATATTTTCAAAGACTGTTATCACTGCGGATATTTCAAAGATTTATCGACAGATACTGGTAAATCCATTGCAAACCGCACTTCAAAGTATATTTTGGCGTTTTATTCTAAATGAAAAAGTTAAAACATTTGAACTATTATTCCTTACGTACGGTACAGCATCGGCACCTTTCTCAACTATTTGTACTTTAAGTCAGTTGATGGGTGATGAATGCAAGGGGAGTGAATTGGCAGCAATCGTAAAGCGCGATTTTTATGTTGATGACATATTGACCGGTGCAGATAATGTTAACGTATTGCGTGAAACAGTGCAACAGCTACGTAGTGTAATGGCCAAGACGGGACTCCAATTACACAAATGGAGCTCAAATAACGATTTAGTATTACAAGATATGCCACAATCCGATCAGAGTCGATCAAAGCACTGGGTCTTTTTGGGCAACCAACAGACGATCAACTTTTCTTCGAACTAAATGAGGATATAACCACCTCAACTACCAAAAGGACTATCTTTGCTAGCATATCAAAGCTGTTTGATCCGTTAGGTTTCATGTCTCCAATCATTACATATGCTAAGCTAATAATTCAGGATTTGTGGAGATCGAACAAGGGGTGGGATGAGATAGTCAATGAAGAGATATTAGTGAAATGGAACAAATTAAAGAATGAGTTGTATTTAGTCAAAACATTCAGCATACCAAGACACATCACGTGCGTGAAACCATTGGAACTTCATGGTTACGGTGATGCTTCCTAAGATGCCTATGTTTGTCTATGTGAGCATGTTTGTATATTCGCAGCATTGATTCTATAAATAACTTATTTGTGAGGCAAGTGTGCACGAAAGGCAGGGTAGCCCCATATAAAATTATCACTTTACCACGTTTGGAGCTCTGTGCTGCATATTTACTGGTGCAACTAACAGAACGTGTAGTGCAGTTTCCCTTTGGAGAGATAGCCAAATTACATTAACATGGTTCCAGACAGACCCTAAATTGTTAAAAACGTTCGTCGCCAATCGCGTAAGTGAAATCAAGGAAATGACAGCAAATTATATTTGGTGTTAAATCGAATCCGGAAACAATCTAGCAGATTTAATCTCTCGTGGGACGCTGCCAAGAGATCTACAAAGAAAAGAAATTTGGTGGAATGGTTTTTTAACCTTTCTGACCGATGTATCATATGAATTTACATCATACGAAGCTAAACTAAACTCAGTAAATGGGACAAAAATGTAACTACGAACTAAATCTGCTCATCTCCTCGAACCACATCAGATTCTTAGTGCAAGTTTTGTATCGAACACTGAATCATCCAATGAAAGCAAAAATAGTTGACTTTATAAATATAGTTCATTTTCTAAAACCATAAGGATTATTGCTTACATTCAGCGATTTATCAACATATGTAAGGGTCAACCACGTGAATTGAGTGATTTATTAATCGATGCGATCGATAGAGCTACGTTAAAGGTGATTGAACTAATTCAAGAAGAGCACTTTAGCAAGGAGTACAAAAACCTTAAGGCGAAGTTCATCCAACTAGCAATATTAAATTACTCAACCCATTTCTTGATGGGAATATAATACGAGTAGGCGGTCGACTTGCCAATACTAATTTACCATCCGAAGTGAAGCATCAACTACTCTTACCAGCACAAAACCACATCACAAAATTGTTGTTTCGAGAATACCATACAAAATATGCACATGTATATTGCCTATTAATGCAAGATCAATAGCAAACAATACAATTCGAAATTGCATGGACTGTTTAAAGTTGAAACCAGCAGTCAGAAATCAAATCATGGGCGAGTTGCCGGCAGAACGGGTAGAACCATGTTCACCTTTTTTAGTTACTGGAGTGGATCTTTGTGGACCTTTCTTCGTAAAACAAATAAAACGACAACGAACTCCAGAAAAAATGTATGTGGTACTATTTGAATGTTTTTCAACCTAATGTGTATACTTGGAGATTGTTTTGGACTTGTCGTCAGACAAATTTATTCTTGCATTGAAACGTTTTGTATATCGAAGTGGAAAACCTAATATTATTTGGTCGGATAAAGGAACCAACTTTGTTGGCACCAATAAGGTATTACCTTATAATGAATTTAATCATCAAAAGAATAACAAACAAACTGCTGAATATTGTATATCAAAGATCTTAAAATGGAAGCTTATTCCTCCAATGGCATTAAACTTTGGAGGGCCATGGGAATCATCCATAAAAAGTTTCAAAAATCATATTCGTCGAATCACAAAGGAAGTAAGCTCTAGGTATGAAGAACTGAACACATTGATCATAATGGTAGAGGGAATTATGAATTCACGGCCACTAGTTGCAGTATCCAATGATCCATCCGACCCGATGCCATTAACACCGGCACATTTTTTAATTCATCGACTCATTATAGCCAATGCCGAGCCATCATTTGTCATCATCAAACCCACAACAATTTTACAACGGTTGTTTGGTTGTGTTTCGGATACTAATACAGTTTCAAGCATCAAGCATTGTCTAATATGCATTTGCAATGAAGTAAAACCTACTGCTTTTGTTTTAATGACATGCGCCGGTAACAAAATTTTAATTTTTTTCTTCCAATCGATTGCGGTCTTCCTTTATTTTTCATTGGACTACTAGATTTTTTTTTTTTAGTTTACTTCGAACAATCAAAAATTTTAAATGAGTTAAAACCATAGCAACCTACAAACGTATATTCTTTCAGTTAAAATTTTATTCTATCTTCAAATTAGTTAGAATGACATTAAAGAATTTTGGCGCCTAATAATCCTTGATCTATGTGGCCACCTAAAACCATATGTAAAAATTATATATTCTCAGACTCATACCTAATTATTATGAAGTTAGTCTCACTAAGTGTTGAATAAAAGCCATTACCCCTATTCTAGTGAATTTCAATATACCATATCGAGATAGATGGCATAAAACGACATTGTCATGGTAAACTTTAACTCTCAATTACGTCATAAAAAAATATATTTTAATGAGGCATAATGAGTGAGTATTCCATTCCATTTTATGCATTCGCTACAGTTTTTCTATTATTGCATAAATCATGGTAATTAACTTGGAAATAAGCTTAAAATAAATAGGAGCTTTTAATTTATTAAAAAAAAAAATCAAGCCGATAATATTAATTATATCAATATGGTATTTTCATTCAATTTGCATTTTTATTATTTGTCGGTTAATTTTGACTTTTCGCAACACAAACGGTAAGTCGTAACATAAAAATACATATAGTAGCGGCATAAATGAGATATTAATTTTCCGATGAAAATGAATGGAAATTTTATTATATTCATTATAAATTCGTTATATCGTTATCATATAATGATTTCGTAACTATATTACTACAAGTGTGTGTGTACACTATATAATATGATTTATGATTTGTTGTGACAGGGAAAGATTATGGTTACGAATTAATGTACAGAACAACGAATTAATTACTATATAGACTAATCGTGGATATGGTTACAAGATATATGCTTCTTGTTATCATAATGTAAGATAAAACTATATAAAAAAAATAGATTATATCGGTTGGTGACACACACACACATACACAAATATGTAAGTTCATATAAAAGCAATCGAAACTTTTAAAATAAAGAAAACTTTTTAAATTGAAAAATTATAATTTCAAAGGAATTGATCAAAATTATGACGATGGTAAAGATAATAATGGCAATGGTGATAATGAAGATGATGATGATGACTATATACGATATAAAATAATTTTGTATCACAAAAGAAATTTTGAAATAATTTTACCCATCATCTGTGTATAGTTTTCATCTATATAGATTTTATTCAACCGATGTCCCAAGTTCATAGAAATAAATTCTAATCATCGTATGTATAGATGACCAATAATATGATTGTGTAGGTATTTATGTCGCAGAACCGTTTCAATTAACTTAATGTGTTTTTAGGGCTACCCGTATAATGATCATGAAATTATACATGTGACCTCATATTGTTTTAGACATGTACAGTGCAAAACCACCCACGCACATCGATATATGGTAAATAGTAAATACGAGCATATCTACGTCATTCGAGCTGTTTCTATTCACATAGGTAGATTAATAGTTTTATATACATTACGATTTAAAATATATATACCTTAGTCTAAAGTCAATTTTGATTTTTTTAAATTATTATTTTTTGATAACGAGAAATGAAAGTTGGATTATTCCCACGTCTAATCTACTTTTATCTATCAATTTTATACTAATCTTCGATTGAACATTTTACCGCAAAAGGGTGACTAAAATTAATTAAATTTGTACTACTATAAGGTAATTTCCAAAATAAGATAGATTTAGGATAATTCGAGAAAATTTACCTCAGCATTAGCGGTATACCTGTAAAAGAAGAAAAACCACCCACGTCTAAACAACGAAATTTCAACTCAAATCGAAAATGGTGAAAACTAAGGCGAACATTTGGTTTTTAACAGAATGCAAAAGAAGATTTTCTTCAAGTTCATTTTTATACGTAAGGAAGAACGAAGTTTTTTTTTTGTTCGAAAGCAGCTTTATGGGAAAATAATCATGGGAAAAATGTTATTACAGTCGTAATAAAAGGGATCGAACCTACCGTGCAACCTCAAGAAATCAGTGAAGAGCTGACAAGGTTAAACTTTAGGGTGAAAAATGTAATTAACATTATAAACCGTGAGATAAAACCACTGTTTAAAGTTGAGTTAGAACCTAAAGTAACAAAAACTAAAGGCTAACACGCGATCTATAACATCAGGTCTCTGTTGTATTGATCCATGAACGTAATTCTGTTATGCAATGCACCAACTGTCAGGAATATGGACATTCGCGAAACTATTGTAAACTTCCAGCCGATTGTGTAATATGTGGCAAACCACCAGCAAGTGAAAATGCATTAATTGTAGAGGAAATCACATCGCAAATTATAGAGGATGTGTGGTGTACAAGGAGTTAAAAAAATGACTCCACGGCAAAAATTAAAACAACAAGGGCTAAACCAAATTTTCAAGAGACAAACCAATGCGACTGAAATGTCTGCTACGATTAACCCAACAATATCTATGCGGAGGATGTCAAATGTAATCTTAATCCAACTCCAAAGGAGGATCAGAGAATTTACATCGTATAATAAATACTCATACACCAATATGAGTCTCATGCTCCAAAACATGAATACCCTCATGCAACTCCTAATCAAAAACCAAAAATGAATGAATTTAAATTAGCTGTTTGGAATGCGAATGGGCTAACGCAACGTAAATTAGAAGTACAAAATGTCCCTATTGAACGCAACATCGATACTATGCTGATTTCTGAAACACATTTTACGACTACGAGTCATCTCAAAATCAAAGACTATACTTTTTATGATACTAAGCATCCTAACGGAAAACCACAAGGTGGATATGCTATCATTATAAAGAATAAAATACGACATTATGAACTCCAAAAATATAGTGAGGAGCATATTCAAGCAACTAGCATCTGGCTCGAGGAATGGACGGAAATACATCATATCTGCAGTTTATTATCCACCAAAACATTTGATTAAAATACATCAATTTGCAAATTACTTCAAAACTCTGGGAAATAAGTTTATTGCAGGAGGTGACAACAACGCTTATATCTGCTGGTCACCCAACCTATTGGCCAACTGAGAGGCAAACAATTCCTGATTTACTGGACTTTTTTGTAACAAACGATATATCTAGATCTCTGATCCTTTACCGATATTAATAACACTTAACATGCAAGTTCTAAAACTATCGTTGCCTAGATTCCTGACGAATCAACATACTAATTGAACTCAATTTAAGTCTACATTAATCAGACAGTGTTCATTAAATTTCGCTCTAAAAAAAAGATGAAATCGATGCGGCAGTAGAAAATCTAACGGATGTACTAAAATAAGCTGTTATGGATTCTACACCTAGCAGTTCAGTTTACAAAAAGCTGCAGAAACCACCTCAAAACATTCAGCAGCTCTTATTGATGAAACGGTCAATACGCAGACAGTGGCAACTACATAGATCACCTACTCTAAAATCAAAATTAAACAAAGCGATAAAAGATCTTAAAAAGGGCTTCTTAAAAGATCGCGATGAAGAGGTTCAAAATTATCTTGATAGACTTACAGCAACAGATTACTCTCTGTGGAAAGCCACACGTAACCTAAACGACCTACACTTTCAAATCCTCTGATTCGTCTCCATGATGGAAACTGGGGAAGAAGTGATGCAGATAAAGCAAACATATTTGGTCAACATCTTAGTAAAGTATTTACACCCAACGAGCAAATCAGAACCACCGAAATGTTATCTGATGTAGCAGAAGCTTCGAAAATCTAGCCAATTAAATACAAGTGGCGCCAAGAACAATCGAAATTTTTTGGTAAAATTCGCGCTATTGCATCCACCAATCTATACGAAATTCTAGCAGGTGTTCGAAAAGGCAGTGTGTTGGGTCCAATATTGTATTTGATCTATACCGCAGACGTACCAACATCAAATTACGTAAAATTTTCAACATTTGCGGATGATACAGCAATCCTAGCTACGCATCAAAATCCCACGATAGCTTCAAGAAATCTGCAGGGACACTTAGATGTAAAAGAAAAATGGCTAACTAAATGGAGAATTAAGGCCAATGAACGTAAATCGGCGCACATTACATTCACCTTACATTCCGCAAACTTACCCGCCCACCTGTGATATTAAATAATATCATGCTACCACAAAACCAAAACGTTAAATATCTCGGCCTACATTTAGCTAGAACGCTCACATGGGAAAAACATATCGAAACTAAACGTTAACAAATCAAATTATGGTGTGTCAAAATGAACTGGTTAATAGGAAAACATTCAAACTTAAGCCTGTGGAGTGTAAGGTTTTGCCTATCTGGACATATGGCATTCAATTATGGGGATCCGCTTGTGCTTCTAATATAATACAATTGGGAAGAATGCAGTCAAAAATACTAAGAACAAAATGTTAAAATCACGCTAGTATTTTCGTAATACAAATATACTTTGGACTACAAAAGAGCTACTAGACTACAATCGGAAGAAAGTGTATGGAATCATTCAAAGCTTGCGAAAAAGGTGGTGTAATCCATGAAAGCAGCCAAAGGTAACTTAGTAGTTATAATAGACAATAAATACTATAAATATCATAATATAACTTATAGATGTTCCGAACAAGTCGAATCACCTAAAAAATAAAAATAATGTAAATACTCAACCACTACTACTTACCTGGATTCATGATACTTCTGCGCTATTTGTTTACATTTACTCTACTTATAAATGTCAATGGTAGATGAATTACAATGTTTATTTATCTGCCATAAATCAAAATCATTGATCGATGCGACATCTCAGATTAAAATAATGAAAAATAAAGAAGGCGAGATAGCAATGGGCAGTATGTTTTGAAGAGTGAGCGATCGAATATTGGTGCAGCAACAGATCAGTGAATATTACATATAAAATAAATTTAAAAATTAAAGTGAATTCTATATTGTATTATTTCTGTGCCAAAATAAAATAAACGTGGGAAATATTTAGCAATTTTCTATAATTGCCCCACCAATAGATGTCATGTTGCGATGTACTCGCTCTACAGTCTATATATACCATGAATACCAACCAATACTATCACAAACTACGTCAATTTTCATAAAAGTCTGTCTATATCTCGAATGTTCCAGTTTTACGCAACAGAAGGCTTTTAACTATATAACTTTTTACGAACAGCCAGGACAGCAATATATTGAGGTATACAGTTATATCAAAAGCAAACAACAAAGGAGAAAGAAGTATAGGACAAAGCATTTTGTCCGAACAAAAAATTTAACGTTCGAGAGATTCAATAATATCTTACAAGAAAACACAAAAGCGTTTGATGACTTTATCACAAGAATATTCACTATCTAAAAATTGAGAATTTGGTCAACTAAACGATAAGCTAATTAAAATGATAAAATAGTGATCGTAATAGCTAATCAACAAACCGCAGAGAAAGGCTTTCGATGAACAAAAATTAACCCTAGAACAAGCGATACAAATTTGAAAATCTCCGAAGGAAACTCATAAGTGATAGCAAATAATGGGAAAAGAAACCGGAGGTAAAATAAACCTAATTAAAAACCAATAAAAAATTTGCGAATGATAATAGCAAAAATGACAAAACCAATTAAGGCTATACGTGTAATAAATGTCAAACTAAAAGCATTGGCACATGCCATAATATAAATACACATAGTACTACCATGGTATGTTAGCCCATTGACGTGATAGATGTCGCTAATGGTATCGTTTTGACATAATCAAAATATTTGTATATGTATAATCGCCTAAATGTCATATATTTATTCTAAATGTTGACGATATTCTAACGACTCGACATCTGAAACATCAATGGGTAAACTGTTTTTTTTTCCTATGATGGTAGTACTATATGTATTTATATTATGCACATGCGCACACTTGCACGACCGACAGTGCAAAACTACAAATTCAATTTCAGACTAAATTATCCTATGTATATTATCAAAATTAATAAAAATTAGTTTAAATTTACAAACCCTATTTTATTAATTACAAATTTTATCAATATTTTTATAATTTCTTTCACAGCTTCGTTTTCGTCGTTGTTTTGTATGTTGTTTTCAGATTGTAAAATGTTGTTGTTCTTTTTCCATATTAAAAAAATGTCAGTGTCCTGAAACCAACTTTGAAAACAACAGAAATATGTTGGTCATAGTATTTTTTATATTTCATATATATTTTCGATTTTTTTTCATATATTACCTGTTTTCATAATAAAAAACGAAATCAAACTTATCGATACGTCGATATTTATTATGAAGTGTCATTACATTTTTCTATTGTTTTTTTTGTTGATATTAGTGTCTTAGGAGGGTGTCTTTGCTAAATTTTAACTACTCGTAACTGCGCTACCTATTTTTCATGGGCAGTTAGAAACAGTTATGCACCATTTTACCGCTAGGTGGGTCTGTGTTGAACTGCTTGACTATTAAAAATTTCAGAAGGACCAGTTTTAAGTAATTATCTTAGCAAAGACTAAAACCTAACTACTAGTGGTTGACTAGCGCTTGGTCGATTGGAAAGCCACTATTGTAGTGCAATCGGGTTATATAATAATAATAATGATAATAATAATACAGAAAATAGAAATGGAAGACATGGAGGATAGAATTTTTGTATAAGTCATTTGAATATGATTTTTTGGAGATTGAAGAAACAATTAATCGAAGAGAAGAGAGTGTATTGCTCCCGACGGAATCTCCAAAATTCACAAGTGTAAATGAGGAAAAAAAGAAATATAAAACTAAGAAGACCATCCGTGATTTGAAATTAAACGCCGACGAAAAGAACGAGTTTGACGAACCCTTGCTAAATATGGTGTTTGGGAGGCTTCTGCTATTCCCACAATTATATATTAAATTGTAATGATTATAATTAAATAACAAGTATTTTTTATTTTACTTGCATTAATTTAAGTTAATTTTTCACTTTACAAAATTTTCACAAATCAGTTTTGATAGTTTAAATTTTAGCATATCAGGTTAAAAACAAAAAGATCAGTTTAAAACATTTTTTGTTGTTGTTGTACCATGTTAGTTGAAAACAACATACAAAACAACGACGAAAACGACGAATTTTTATCGAAAAGTTTGAATGGTATAATTTTAATCGGTTTCCAAACGCATCAAAATAAAATGATTGTTTTTATGAGATATAACATAACCTCACTTCGATGTAATTTTATCTTGGAATTTTTTTTCTCCTGTATATGTATAGCTTAATTATTGTCGATCGATGATCGTTGAAGCGATCAGACGTGCTTTTTCGATCTCTTTCGATTTTTCGATTTTAAAAGTATGTTTTTTTTATTAATTTTTTGGTTTCAATTATATTGTGTCTGTATCTGTGTGTGTGACTGTGAAATATGGATCGTGAACGTGAACTATGTTGTTTCTCCCAGAGAACAGGGATCAATGCATAATTCTTAAGTGTGCAGTTTTTATTTTATTTTATTTTTCAGTAATTTTATTATTTTTTGTTTTCTTTGTTGCCACATTTTTTCAATTTTATTTTAAGTATGTATAGGTGTAGTTGTATATCTATATTAAAGCCGCCTTTAATCTCTTTTAAGAAGCTTGCATGTTCCCGCCGTACACAAATACCATATTAAAATGTGACCTATTGACTGTATTAGTGCGGCAAAACTCAATATGAAAAAATATATGATTTTGTTTTGAATGGTTTTAAATAACCCACACTCCCATAACGTCATATAAATTTATAACACTCGTAGTGAGAGCGTATTATTTCACTATTCTATATTTTCCACATATAAAAACAAACAGTTGAAATAAAACAAAAAAATTACAAATTCATTAATTTTTTTTATTTCCTCTTTAGTTTACTGTTGTTTTTTTCTACACTGTATTCACAATCGTATATAAACTACGATACAATCTCACAAATACATTAACATTCATACATTTTTCTCATTTTATTACAGCTAATGTATTAGTACATTTGGGCTTCCTATAAGGGATTGAGGCCGGCTTTGATCTATATACACATATCGCGTTTTAGCTATCCCGTTTTATTTTCTAATTGTATGATATGTTTGTAGTATATGTTTGTATTGGTATTGTGATGATTTTTTTGTTAATTGTGATGTGTGCCAAATGGTTTTTTTTTGTAATTGCATTGGCGTGTTTTGTCGGTTTGGCAGTTGTTAATACGCATTTTCGTAATTAATGATTTTTTTTGGATCTGTGATTCGAATATGTTTTTATTTTTCGTGTATTGAGAGTATCGCGGCCTGTTCTGACAAAGTATAACTAAGTAATTAAGTATATAGATTGCACATAGTTCGATTTTTGGTTATATAACCGATGTCCCTTCGTTATCGATTCAAAACCCTTTTTCGATTGTATTTTATTTTTTTAATCGCTTTTAACCTATACAAGACAAATATTTTGGATTGTCCCGTTTTTTATTGCCATAGCCAATGAGCGCAATATAAAAACTGGGTGATGCGTTTTATTCCGATTTGCATATTGCCCAAAGGCATATAAATAAGAATGTGCACCCAATATGAAGAGTCACCCTGTTTGACTTTCATTTGTCTGCTTCACAAAATATGAAATTATGTTTTGTTGTAGTACGATGAGTGGAGACACAAAACATAACTATTCTGAATATAGATGACAGTGTGTGTAATCAATAAGATTAAATGATTTTGTTGCATAGCACAATTGCAATAATGTTAATTATTGTCGCCTAATGCAATTGGAAATGAAATGTGATGGATTAGGTTTTTGTTTTTGGTTTTATTTATTTTAGGGGGTTCGAGCTTTAACTTCACTACGATTTTTAACTGGATCTTTGACTGTACAAAGATGCAGTCAAAGATCCAGTTAGATCCCTGTGAGAGGGATGTCTGCTATTTGTCGTCGATAGTTAGTTTGTGGTCGATGTGAGCGCGAATAGATTTCTGTACAATTTTTACTTAAGCTGGAATTAACGGTGTTGTTGTTTGATTAGTACCTAGTGCAGGGGGTCCTGTATTTTTGAATACAGGATTTATGGGTTTTGAGTGGTTTATGGAGAAAGTTGCTTATGTGGTTGCAGGGTTTCTGCCAGGAGTGGGGCTTGCTGGTTCATCAAGGTGGTTTCACGGGATAGAGTAGTTTTTGGTTATGATGTTGCTGAAGACGGATCAATTGCTGGGCAGGAGGGCTGTGGTTTGATGGAAGTATTGTAAATGGCTGCAGGGTTTAGCTTTTTGTTGTATGGTTGTGTAACTGCGATGGTACTTCTGGGTTTGCTTGGTACTGTGGGTGATGTTGGTTTATTTTGAGTGGTTTATGGGTTCGTGGATTTGTGTTGTATACTTTGCGTTTTGATTGTTTGGTGTTCTGTGAATGATGTGGCTAGATGACTAGGGATTCTTATCTTATCCAGGCTATGTTTCAGTGAGCATAGTTGCTTTTTGTTTGTGGGCTTGAATAAGGCTTTCCGACACCACTTTTTTGGAAATTGTGGATGTTTTTGTTGTCAATTATCATGAAGTCGACGTGGTAAAGTGTGGCGCGTGGCGATGTTTGTGGCCGCTTCTTGCGCTTCTTTAGTCTCAGACTAATAATTAATTTAACTTTAAAGATTTATAATTCACTTTAACACTTTACTTTGATCACTTTGACTGTAGCACTTGCACGGTTTAAATTCAACTTATATTTTGTAGTGTCAAATCTTCGTGTTTATATACCTATCACGCCTGATGAAAATCACGACTTGCTTTTGGAATGTTGAATTTATCCGTAGTTGTTTCACTACTATTTGCTTCCCCAAGATACACATATAAACATTCTGCATTTGACGGTCGACCAAAAACATCGTTATCACTATAAATAAAATATACGACAGTAGAAAGTCATGGTCCATGTGTAGAGTAGTACTCGCGATCTTACAATTTCTATGCCTCGTGCTTATATGCATCGCAGTATCGGTGGTGCTAATGTTTGTATGGTTTAAGTCGACGATAATGCGTAACACTACCACCTCCTTAATTTTGTTTGTCCCAAACAGATTCAAAAGTGCTTGCATGACTACTGTTTTCTTACTTTTTGGGCTTTTTGTGTAATCTTTATTCTTCTTAAAAATCGTGTATCGTCCTTTCCAACTCTTTTGCAATTTGGGAGATTTCTCTTTTTCTCGTGTAGGATTGTAAAACCATACCAGTTTCCGTTCAAAACCCCTCCACCCTTGTCCGCTCGCCCTTCGTATCTAGTCATCATTTTATCACTGGCCTTTGAATAATATTGCTCCTTACTGTAGTGTGAACTTCAATCATTCTTTGTCGCAAATCGGCAACATAATCTTGTGTGGCAACTTGCTCAATTTTTCGTGTTCCAAATCTAATATCACATGAAAGGAGAAGTTTTCTTCCAAATATAGCCATTTATGATGAGATCGCAGTTGTATCATGCACATTTGTCTTCTTGTTCTGGTTTGGTGAACCTTGCTGGTTACACAAATGGCATTCTTTCTGCACAAATCTTCCACTTCTCTCCGGGAATTGAACAAATAAAACCAGCAACCTCCAGTATTCCGTTTGCTACCCATCCTTTAGGCATAATGATTACCACTGATCCCAATAGCTTTTAACCATCACACTTTTTACCGCAATCTTATACCAGTGTAGTTTTCTACTTTGTTTCATCTGTTGTACTATTGGAGCAAACGACACATTATGCCTTTAATGTTCCCTTAATTGCTCTTTGGTGAAGGGTTCCTCAACGTCAACTTTAATTCGCGAAATTTGCTTTATTTGTTGTCTTCAATTTTTATCGAAGGTCCTATACGCAACCTTTCACGTCGCCCTCGTGTGATTAAATTTGGCAGCTTGTTGGTCAAACTTGATATGAATTGAGTAAAGTCGTCAAATTGTTGTCTGCTACCTGCTCAGTGGAAAAAAAAAGTTTCTTTTTTTCAACTACTGCCTCTGGTGGTACCTTGGTGGATTCTAAAGATGAAAAGGCTGGTTCGAGCGAGAATGCATCATCATCGATCTCTTGCCGCATAGCCTGTATTTTCGTAAGCAGCTCTGATTTATTACCAGTCCGCAAAAGATTTTGCTTGACTTGCTCGCTTTTTATTTGTTGTGTTGTCCACATAGTGTGACTCATTTCCCGCGAAATCCCACTTCTAACACCAATTGTTATGAAATGTGGCTTTAAGCTCGGATTCATAATGGTTTTAGCTGTATGAACTATTGTATACATTTTGCAGTCATTGGATAATGACATTGAGAACAAACTTGCATACTTTCTCTAGGGATCCAAATACTTAGGATAAAAATAAATTTTCTAATGCCTTCAGTCATGCGTTAATCATTCCCAGTTACGACCGATGGGGTAATTCCATGAGAACTTTGTCAATCAGTGCCAATTATTATTACCCTAGACGCAGAGTGAGGACAAACCTATCGAGATTGTTCATATAAAGTTTGACAAACTTGTACACATCGATTAGGAAACGCAATAAAAATTGGAGAGCATTCAAAATTATGCGGTTTAAAATTATGTTCAATATATCTAAATAAAATTCAAATAAAATCTGTTTCCCTAAGATATATCCACTTAACTCAATCAATTTGTCGCATATCACCATCAACTATTACAAAAACTATATACGTACAATTCATAATATATACGCAAGAGAAAAAGCTCATTTCCGACACGACTTCCTAACACAAATATGTATATATATATATATATATATATATATATATATATATATATATATATATATATATATATATATATATATATATATATATATATATATATATATATATATCGTTCGTATAAAGCTCAACAATTTTTTTTTCTAAAATAATTCAATAAGACAACCACGTATACAAGAAATTTAAAACCCACAACTGTCAAACACTAAATAATACTATTATGTCTAACTTTAATAGTTAGCTCGATGTGCCATAAAAAAATTAAAAACTTTTTTAATTTGCGTATATAATTATGATCGTTTTCTAACCCGTAAAATACGAAACGAAAAAAAAGAGCTTTTTGCTTTATATTTTTTTTTTATTTTTTTTTATTTTGTGTGAAGAGAAAGTTGATTAATGTCAACCTAAGAAAGTATCATTATAGAAAACGAATTGCTTTACTCTATCACACACAGAAGCCTCGAAATGCGAAAGAAGTACAAAAATAAAATTTTCTTTCGTCGATACGATAGATAACGCACAACAGTACATATACGATATAGAAAATGGTAATAATATAAATTTTCCCTCAACCTAAATAACACGAAGAACGGGATGGAAAAATATGAAAATACAAAAAAAAAAAAAAAAAAAAATCGGAAAAACTGAAAAAATAAAAAGAAAACTGTTGATACACATGGTACGGTATATAAAAACGCGTTCTTCAGTTATCAGTTTAAGTATTAAGCTGACTTTCAGTTCGTTGGTACATCGCTAACTAAAATACATAAATTATTTAAAATACATTTTTTTAAATTAATTAAATTTTTTTCTGTTTTCCGTTCAATTAATATTTAAATTTTATCATATAAAAAAAAAATTAACTCCAAAATTATATAGAAAAGTGTTAACAAGTGGTTTTTGTTAAATTACATAAAAAAAAATAATTTAAAAACTTTTTTCTTAATTAAAACAATTTAGAAGTTTTAATTATTTGTTAAAAATTATAAATCGTGCAAAAAAAAATTATTTTGTGAATTAAATGTGAGTAAAATTTAATTTTTAATCGTTTTAAATTTTAAAAGGTTTTAAATTTTTTAATTATATTCAAGAGGTTTTATTAATAGGGATGTGAAAATTAAAAAAAGTTTCCAAAATTATTTTGTTAATAATTAATCAACTCGGTTTGTTTTGGTATATATAAAATCAATTAAATTCGTTGGAAATTCTTCAGGCATTTCATGGCAGCTTTATGAATATTTAATTTCAATAAAATTTGGTTGATGGCTAATTCGATAATACTATCATTCGATTCTGTTAAAAATAATATAAGCCCAAATCATCGCGGAATATTGATTTGTATATATAATATATATGATTCTTCCGTATACGGCCTTATGTTTAATCTAATACTGCTTCGGGCATTCATAATAAATGCAAATTTTGTCGAACATAAAAAAATTTGTTCAAATATCGATTACAAAAATTTTCGTCCAACGAACGAACGAACGGCGGTACGTATCGAAAATTATGCAAAAGCTTTAAACATTTTGGATTTTAATTTATTTTTTAAAATAAATTTGTCCCGAAGCCTTATTTATTTTTTGGTTCTTGTTCGACATAATATACGACAAACTTTTTTATTTAACATTTACAATGTGTTGTCCCACGCCGTGCCTATATTTAAAATATATCGAATCACAAAATTAAATTATACTTTGTAATTTTCACGCAAAATTCACGTTTATCTATATTTACGGGATTAATCTTAATTCAAAATTGGACGAAACAATTGTTTTCCTACCGCAAATAGTTCAATAGGGTGGTCGTACGCACGTAATAACGTGGCTTATGGGGAATATTTCCATTTTATTGTTTTCCAAACAATATTTTTGTTAATTGTATTTTTTGAAATTTTAGTTATTTTTTGAAAACGTGTATATTGCAATTCCGAGAATAAAATTTGAAAAATAGACTTACGTTTCACACAAAACACACTTTTTGTTCGATAAATATTTTTGATACTCAAAAATCATTGTCTTTTTTTATTTTAGATTAAGATAATTTTTTAAAACTTTTATCTTAATTAAACTATAAAATATAATTAAAAATTTAAATCATTCATTAGCGTTCAATAATTTTAGAATTAAATATCTGCCAAAAAGTTTGATAAACAATCGAATTACCGAACATAAAAGTTTATTAAAGAAGCGCCAAGTCTGCAAAAAGATCGCGGTGTATGTTGAAACTAAAGTTATCTGCATCGGGTAATTCTACAATTAACGTTAATATATTTTATAATTCACACAGTAAGCTTAATTTTTTCTTTCAATTGAGACATTTTTTTCTTTAAATTTCGTTGCTCCTAGCAACTCTACTTTTCCAATAACATCTAAAATCAAAGTAAATCACAAAAAACCTAAAGTTGTATTTATTTGGTGTGTAAAAGCTGGAGTAGTTCACTTTATGAAAATAGTTACAAAATGTTTGGCATTTTTAGAAAATTTACAATTTTTAAACTTATGCCTTTTTAATAGAAACTTCTAATATTGCAACTGATATTAAAATTTCAACTGACAACATTTTATTTTTATTTTTTAATTTTTTTAAGTTTATAAATTAAAATGAAACAAAATATATAACTTTTTAAGTATTAATAAATTTTACAAGAAACGCTGAAATTTGAAATCTTCTGAAAAAATTTGGTTAGAGTTGTACAAAAGTTAAAGGAAATTTTAAAATGTCAGTATCTAGCGAATTTTTCTTAAAGTTAAATTCTATAAAATTTAACTTTGTTACGTATTATAAATGTTAATTAAGTTCAATATTTAAAATTCTAAGAGTTTGTCAGAAAAATCAGTATTTTATAAATCTAATGTCTAAATGTCTTGTAACCACTTACACGTGGTGAGTTTTCATCTTTAATCAGCACAATACTGTCAACATTTATGTTTTTGTGCCATATGGTTGCTGGTTTCAATTTGGTTAGCTATACAATATGGCATCTACGCATAATCAGGATAATTTGTTCATTTTAACAAATTTTAACTTGATTTGTTTAAGTTTTGCGTCGATGTGATTTTTCCAAGTCAGCCTGCTATCTAAGTGTAGGCATAGGTATTTAACGTTTTCTGCTGTGGTAGGACGTTATCATTTAATCTTACTAGTGGGCGGGTAACTTGCGAAGTGTAAATGTAATTTATCAGCCATTTTTCTACTCCCTTTAAATGAACTTGCCAATTTTTAGAAGCCTACGTAGTATATTGATGCGTAGCATCTGTGTCATCCACAAATGTTGAGATCACATTCCTTGATGAATGGATTTCGTATAATTTGCTGGTTGCACAGTTATATTTCACCAGGAATTTTTTCCTTAAATGCTCAGGCGCTTTTTTTGGATCAATACTTGATTAATCATTTTTTTAAATTTTTTACCATTTAAATTTGATTGACTGATTGACTGATTTTTTGAAATAAAGCTCTATCACTTAGTAACTCTAAGGTTCCAATTTGTTCGTTGGGTGTATATATCTTGCTTAGGTGAATGAATCTTTGGGCATGGCATTTAAGGACGATTTAACTTGCTCGTGACTTTCTACAGAAGGTAATCTGTTGCTTCCGTGGCTGTGAGCCCTCTAAGGAAGTATTGGGCACTTTCATTTCAAATTCTTTTAGTAAAGATAATTTTAAACTTTTGATTTAGTTTTATTTAGCTTTGGTTTGCCATTGTCATTACTGTTAGCGGAACATTTAAAGAACACTCTATGGTTATTATGGACCTGAATTTAGTCCAATAACTAAGTTGGTTTGTCAGAAATCTCAGTAAATGTATAGCCTCAGAACTTGCGTGCTCGTTGTTATTAATACCAGAGAATGATCAGAAGATAGATCGAAGAACGTTTCAGCAATTTCGTAATATAAGCTGTACCGCTTGATTTGGGACAGCTCAACATATTGTAATTTTAGTTAATGTTACGCTAGTCCACTGTTATTCCATTTACTAAGTTTAAGTTAATTCATTCCTGATTTTTTTTTAAGACCTGCATGAGGGTATTCATGTTTTACAGCATAAAACTCATATTGGTCTTCATCATTTGCATGAACGTCATAATGGACTTGTGTAGGGTATTTATCATTTTATAAAGTCCCTGGTTGTCGTTTGAGTGGAAGGAGTTACCTTTGACTGCTTTCGCATAAGATATATTTGAATTGATCGGCGCATTTCTGTTGCATTTGTCTGTTTTTTGAAGATTGTATTTAGCACTTGTTAGCAAGCACCCTCTGTAGTTTGCGACTTGTGTGTTGGTTTTATTCAGCTTGTATTCGCTGGAAGTATGGAAACTGCCACATTTTACGCAAGCTGCCTGTAGTTTGCAATAATTCCACGAGTGACCAAATTTTTGACAGTTTGTACACTGGAGAATTGATTTTCGTTTTTGTGGCAATTTCAGTTGACATAGTTGACTTAATCCCTTTTATTACAACTATGACTCCTCAATTTGAAAATAATCATAGAGTGAAATGTGTAAAATGTTATTGGGGTTGATTTTTCTCTAAAAAAAGAAAACTACATCCCACAGATCAAAGCCCAAAGTGAATATTGATGTGAATAAACAAAGTACATCTACTAAAAAACAAAAACAAATGTCACTCTAATTAAAACTGCTAGATTTAACATAGGACTTTTTTTTACGGATTTTTGTCTTCTGCTTTTCATGGCTAATAAGTTTGGAAAGGTTCTTCATAATCAACACCGACTAAAGTAAAAATGTAAACAGGCCTAACGTGTTTTACTCTTGATTTGGGAAATTGGTTGTCATTTGTTCCATAGGTTCTGCATCGTATCTTACGCATGCTACACAGCTATGTACCAATTTTTTAAATAAGTTTCTGACACTCGATATCCAATACTTGTATCGTAATGTAATCATCTGCTGATTTGTCCTGTGCCTTTAGTATGATTGGATGCTTTACGTTGTATAGGTGAGAGCTGCATATGTAGGTCTGCCACTAATCCAAAGTAATCCTGAATCATCAATGACTGGTTCAAAATAATTGATTTTAAAACGGTATTTTTAGACATCTGTATTTCTGTTAGACTAAGACCCAGGAACTTGACCCAGAAAGTTGGATTTTTAACGACTGACTAATTAAATCTTCTAACGCATATTTGATTAAATTTAAATATTTGTGGTCCAATTTTGGATTGCATTTCATAGGCAATTTGAAAATTAAGGTAATAGTTAAATAGTTTGACCTTTTTTGTTGCGCTTATTGTATAAAGGTAATGCTGTGTGCTTGTAAACTGTTAGTTGGTATTGTGTACAGTTACCTAAGTTGCGTGATACCTCAAGAGGATCAAATAGTTGAAATTTAATCTAAATTCTTTTAAAAGTACCATCATGTCATAATTATGGGTGACGTTTATTAAAATATGGCAAAACCTGCGGAATCATTAAATGTTTTAATGATTTAGTTTGATGGACAATTTATCTTACCGCTTTCCAATAATTTACTATAGATTTTTACCATATAGCTCGAGCTAACCTAAATTTTAACGTGGTCTCCACAAACATACAGATAAATATCGAGCTAAAAAAATGTGTATAGATAAATTTTGACATGCCTAATTTGACGTGTCTTTTGGTTTTAATGGTGTTATGTTTTCAAATTTTTTAGATTTTTAGGATTTTTTGCCTTGGTTGGTCATTTTCTTCTTTATTTTTATCTGGTAAGTCGAAATTACGTACATTATCGAAATCAACAATTACGACATATTCCATTTTAGCTCAATAATATATTAGCGTATTTAAAAAAAAAATATAGCAAACCATGAACGCGTAAAATAAAAACTTAACGAAATGTCAAAATTTCGCATTCATTTGAAAATATTGAAAACTTTATAGTAGTGCCATCTATTATACAATCCGAAAACTATATTTTCCTTTATTTTTTCACGTCAAGCTGTGTACCGGTTAGCGAAATTGTCTGTGAAAATTATTTATGTCAAATTAGTATGGAAAATGTATCTTAACTCAAGCTGCGTATCGACCTTAAACTAAAAATGCTGATGTGATACCAACAATTTCGCGGGAAGTTGTGCGAAATCCGAATAAGCATTATACGCTCTTGTTCGTTTATGTTTAAATCCCAGTAGTTTTTCATTACTTTAAAGGACAGCATGCTTTAACGATAGATTCAATCAGTGAAATACGCTTTTCCGACTTTTTCTGCACTTTAATCGGGTACATGAATGGCGTATGTTTATCGGATATATCGATCTATTAAGGTTATACACTAGTAATCTCCTTTTTAAGTAAGTAGCAATTCCACTATATCGAAATGGATTTCATCGAATCGGTTGGTGGTGATGGATAAATTCTACATTAACTCTTGACATGTCTAGAAATTTTCTACTTTTGGCACCGTACCACTTTGTCCTCATTTTCGATAATACGATTTTATTTTAAGCCAAAAATATTTTTGTAATACCACTATTGAGGTTTAGCTTTAATGCCGTGATATGAAAGGTCATATATATAATCGAATACTGTCCGACGAAGTATTTTCGGAATATAGGGCGTAGTTCATCTAGCCTTCAACCAGGAAGTATTATGGCTTTATTTCGCAAACTATAGTTTTCTTTGAACCAAAAACTGCGAGAATTTTTTGAAAATGAACAGAATTTAGAATTCAAACAGAGTGCTTGGATTCCGTAAGCATCATATCCAAATGTTTAAGTTGTCTATGTGGTGCTTTAGATTTAATGATGGAAACGCTAGCACCATAAAAACAATTAAAAAGTTAAGTTTGACTGATGATCGTAAATACTTAGACGGATTGTATCTATTTCTCTCAAGGGTTCTCTTAAGTTTTATTGTTGATTTTCATTGCTCTTTAAATACTTGAAAATCAAACAATTTTTGACGTCATTACTACATGGATGCGGATATTTACGAGCTCGCTCTGCGAAAAAATAATGGTAGTAGCAAAATACATCAGGAAATTGTTTTCGATGGCTGTTACTTCTATGAGGATCATAATGTCTATGATGTATTACTCGTATACGGGCAATGCAGCTTGCGTTGATTGATTTATTAGTATTGGCTATGTGTACTGCACAAATTTGATCTGCAATATGACATACTGTAATTTGACCATACTGTTAAAGATGGTTGAAGTTCATTGGTAAATTTTGCAACAAAATAGACTTTGATAATCTTTTGGCGTTAACAGCTACCAACGATTAGCTGTTAAGTCTTCGAGTTAAGTTTACGATAAAAAACTGATTTATCGTCTCCTATATGGTTAAACTACCAGAAAGAAGTTGTGACTTGGTGGAAAATATATATTTCTTGGAATCGATGCAGTTTTGATGGTGAATTCGACCCAGTTTTAGCTGGCGTGTCGATAATCAAATTTATCTTTATATGATCTAATTCTGTTTAGTATAAATTTTAATTCGTCGATTTTGAACTGCGTTTTGTCTCTAAAATTGTGCTAATTTAATTTAACCCAGCATTGGAGAAGTCATAGTAGTTATTTATGAGTAATCATCGCCTGATAAATCAATCGCCTTTATTTCACGTTCTAGTTTTAATTTAAGATTTATCGCACCATCTGCAAAGAACGACAAGTTATATCCTGTTAACAAAATATAAAATCTGTAAGTTTAGAGCTTTTGATTAAAGTATCAGTCATCACAATCGGACCACTAATTTATGTTTTCTTCTAAACTACTCGTATCATTACAATTCATAAATTTGTGGGCTAACTCTTTGCCTAATTTTTTGACTGTCGAACAAGTTGTGCAAATTTATGGATATTTTATAGCAGAATTGATTATCACTATAAGTATTGCACGAAAAAAGTACGACCAAACCTACAACTATACAATTACGAATATTTACCGGGGCTTCACACCACCCGGTGTATTTAAGTGTCTTGAATAAGCTTCATAATTTAACATTGGTGATAGTGGTGGAAAATATGAAACAAGTGAATACGATAACAAATTCTTTGTAAACCGTTTTGAGCATTCATCATTATTTCATACATATAGTGAATTGCTATTAAGGACCATGGATCATATTTGTAGTCACAAATTGGGATAACTTTAGATCTTTGAGTTCTAGTGATATTATTCCGTCAGGTTTAATTTTGTTTCACTTAATTAAAATATTAAAATTAAACAACGTTGTAGGTTATGTTGAAAACACGTGCTATGTGCTCGTAATATATATATATTGTTTAACACATTACTATTCAAATTACGTTAAAGATTTAATTGGATATGTGCTAAAATTACTCATTTTACTGGTACCAAATGTCTAATGTGTAAAAATATAGAAAAAGTGAGATGAGGCGCCTAACCTCACTTTTAATTATTATTTATTCTGAAGGTTTTAGTTTTAATAACAAATATTGGGAACCTCCTATAAATAGTAAGTAATCCTCTCGACTAAAAGCGCAATTATCAAAAATAAAATAAATCCAAAATATGGAATAACGATTAAAATTACATTATCCATCTCGACCTCAACAATATCGTTTTGCATGAATTGAGAATCATAAAATGTTTGAATTTTCTTTAAATAAGTTGCTTCTTCATAATTTAATTTTAAAACTCCTGTTGTCCGCAATTTTATAAGCCCCCAGTGTAGTTGATTGTCATAGTTGAATCCATTACTTAGCCACATAGTCGCACTTCCTCGATAATACAACTCTTTAATCATGTATATATCACACTCGGGCATTCTATCGTACACAAAAATAAAAAAACATAAATAATGTATGTAATATTTATGCTGCTAATTATACTTACATAGAATGAGCTGTATATTTATGAAACACTTGGTTCGGACTCGATAAATACACAGTATGTTGCAAATTGCAAATACTCGAAAAATAGTTATACGCAAACGAATCATCGAATGGACAATTCCCCTTATTCCAATTTTTATCGGCATCCATCTGTATAACAAACGAATCGATAGGAATGCAAATTTTATATAAATCCTGTTTAAAAACTTCATCTAGACTATGAAATGGTAATTTAATGTTTTTAATTGCAAGTTCAGCGAGTAGAAAAGTCGAGAAAGCGGTCATCATCAAAATCATAAAAATGCCAAATATGAATTCAAGAAATTTAATGGCAACTATAGTTTGCATATGTTCACCGCTAGATGATGATATACCAAAAATCGTAAATAACTCTCCAACGGTATCCATTTTATTTGCAAGTTTAAACAATTTTAAAACTACCAGCAAAGCGATACAAATCAATACGATAGATAAAACGGCCCACCACACTTTCGAATCGAAAACATCAATAAAATATGTCGACGACATTTTATAATCAGGAAATTTTAAAAAAATGTTGACGGTAGTGGTATATAATGGTGGTAACGAATGTACGTGATCGTATAGTTTTCCAATCAAAAAGCTATTGATGTCCTCCATAAATATGGCAACTTCACCATCGGAACCACCCAAAACCCGAACTAGATTTATTTTAAATTTGTACATAAATCGTAAATTTTCCCATATTGCGGTTTCGATTGGTAAAAATTGTTGGTAAACCTGTAATTGATTAAAATAAATGTTGGTTATAGTTTAAATTATGTCATATTTTACCTTAAACTCAAATAATTATAAAAATAAGTTTTGTTATTAAATAAACCCCAACCAACTGACAAAATGTTTTTTGAGACTTCAAACCATTTTCTTGGCCCATCAAAATTTTTTAAAACATTACCACACATTGAAAATTTCCAAAATCCAAAAAATACATGATTTTTCAGGTTAAATAAACTCCCGAAATCTAAATTTGTGTGTGCGTGTATATACTTACGGCCAATTTTACTAGCGAATTTCGGATAGGCTTTTCAGTAAAATTTACATAAGCCTTATCATTTAAATTTAGCACATCCCCAGTAATCTCATCAAAGATATATTTATCATTGAAACGAAAATCTGTCAAAAATGATTGGTGACTGACAAAAAAGCTAATTCGAATGATCTTAGACAAATTAGAATAAAACATTATTACTGTTACGCCACCAACACTGCACTAACTATTGTCTATTATTCATCGAGTAATTATACTTATGCATACCGCAAGTAAATACAAACAATTGTCCGTCGATGCATTAATAAATTAATTTTGAAACAATTTCATTATGCAATACCCACGACTGTGAAGTTTTCCACAAAATTCCACAAATTTAAAAATGTATACGTATACAAGATTTGTGGAAAAAACAAAAATTATCTATGTATAGGTAAATTAGTGGGCAAAAGCAATTTAAGTTTACATGGTACATAAATACCTACAAATTATAATAGTAACGAGTATTTTTGACATATTTATGTTGTAATATTTTAAACGAATTTGTAAAATTGAAATATAATGTAAAAAACGATAGGCTTAAATTAAATTAAAATAATCGTTCTCAAAAACATATCACACACCGCTTTAAATATGAAACTTTCTCTACGAAATAAAATTAGCTCGATTCCACTATACCAAAGATTGGCCGATTCACAGAGGTTTCTCATGTAAGTGGCAAACATGGATAGTTAGATGATGACTTGTTCTACAAAATAAAAACAGTCCTATCTCCATACGATGGGGTTAACCCTTTTGTGGATGACTTGGTAACTTAGACTTATCAAGAAAATTTTAATAATTGACGCGTTCACTGTATCAAGGATTTGCCAATTTCTTTTTTTAGAAAATGTAAATAAAATTAAAACGCCCCATATTCTGTCATTTAAAATCCAGGCCATTTTATTTTATTACCTTGCTTTCTGTTGAGTTGCATGGAAAACCCCAAAACTACATAATATTAAAATAAAATAAAATATCAAATGGTAGAATACGGTCCAATACTATAATAAAAAATATAAGAATACAAGAATACTTGGTATTAGAAGGAGAAAACAAATTCTACTTACTTCTCTAACCTCGCACAGTATTCATGTTTCGTTAAACATTTATTTGGGTTTTGGTTCTTGTTTTGTTTTCCTTAAATAAAAGAACTCGATTCTACAAATTTATTAAGGGGAGTGGGGATAGCTACGATTCTGTGTATGTCTCGACTCTGTATATAGTGAAAACTTAACCTTGTGTGTCTGATTTGTATACTTGTATATTATGGTTGGCTCTCCACAACATAAACAAATGGTTGCCTAAAACGTTCATTCAAAATACTCACTTTCCCTTCCTCGTAATTGCATATAAGAGTAATGTTCTCTATATTTACTGTACTTCCCATTCATATATTTAAATGTTTCGATTGCAAAATATACTCGTACTAAATAAAACGAAGGGACAACAGTTATATAATCAAAATCGAACTATTAATAAGTATTTAAATACTAGCTTTAACCTAGGTTGGGCCCAGGTTAAGTTTTCACTATATACAGAGTCGAGACATACACAGAATCGTAGATATCCTCACTCGCTTTAATAAATTTGTAGAATCGAGTTCTATCAACTCTAAACATAATAAGCACTGTATATACAGAGGCAAGTCAAAATGCAATAATAAAATTAGTAAATACCAAGAAAATCTAAGGCATTAGCGCTACCAAGCAATTCAATTTCAAAACCAAAACACATAAATACGTAATCCGATTCTATATATTAGTAGATTCTAATAAAAAAAAACGAATTAACCTAACCAAAACACAATTTGTTACATTTGCAACTAGTTTTAGCTTTCACCCCTAATATTCACACAAATTATTCTGTCTACACCTCTGATTTCGCACAACATTTATTTATGTGGACGCAACTTGGTGATTACCTGTTAAATTATTTAAGGAAAACAAAACAAGAACAAAAACCCAAATAATTGTTTAACGAAACATGAATATTGTGCGAGGTTAGAGAAGTAAGTAGAATTTGTTTTCTCCTTCTAATACCAAGTATTCTTGTATTCTTGTATTTTTTATTATAGTATTGGACCGTATTCTACCATTTGATATTTTATTTTATTTTAATATTATGTAGTTTTGGGGTTTTTCATACAACTCAACAGAAAGCAAGGTAATAAAATAAAATGGCCTGGATTTTAAATGACAGAATATGGGGCGTTTTAATTTTATTTACATTTTCTAAAAAAAGAAATTGACGCGTCAATTATTAAAATTTTCTTGATAAGTCTAAGTTACCAAGTCATCCACAAAATGGTTAACCCCATCGTTTGGAGATAGGACTGTTTTTATTTTGTAGAACAAGTCATCATCTAACTATCTATGTATGCTACCTACTTGAGAAACCTCTGTGAATTGGCCAATCTTTGATACAGTGAACCTGTGATGTATTTATTTACATAAATTTTTTTTCTTTTACTGAAAGTCATTCGAATTATTACTTTTTTTATTGTTGAAGTGAATTTATTTTAGCTGTAGTTAAGAATAATACGAATAGTAAATTTTTAAGATTTAATTAGATTATAATTTTTTTTCTAAAGATAGTTCGAGTTACCTTATTATCATAGTGAAATAACAATTTTTTAGTCTACTGTAAAATAAATTACCAATACACATACAGTTTTTGTTATTTGTGGAAAACTTCACAGCCGTCAATACCCTACATTAATAATTGCTTTAATAATTATAGCTTGGTTTTATAAAAGCTTTCGAATGTTATCTTTGTTGGCCAAAGTTATTTATGTTACGTTCATCATTTTTGATACGTCACCTTTATTAGCTTTGAGCCATATTATCTGCCTAGTTGATTTACTGCTTCTTAGATTATCCATAACAATTTTTTTTCCAAAATGTTCCCTTTTCGCACCATTAAACTATTTCACAATATAGTGATCATTCTATTTTGGTTTAATTTTACCAAAGAATGCCGATGGTAATTCAATAAAGCCAATGTCAAATTGGCATTATCATTTTCCAAATCTATGATAATTATAGTTGAAACTGAAAGGCACTATAAGTAAACTACAGATTTGAAAACCATCCAACGACAGCATTAAATCCGAAACCATTCAGTTCGATAGTCGATCATTTTTTTACCATTAAATTCATATACTCATATTATTAAATAAACATTTAACATTAACCATTGATATACAAATTCAAAAAAACTAAAGGATGTGACAAACTAAAAATTATCGAAATAACGGCATTGTTGACGCGTTAACATAGGCTCTCCATCTGCCATTAAAATCAAGTTATACTTTTGATATTATAACAGTTTGCTAGTGGAGACTCGCAATTAACATAACATTGCCATATATTTACCTTTAAGTTAAACCATTATGGTATAACTTGATGGTAGACTTATGGTATACAAAATTATGACATTTCTTTATTTTCAAAATGGCGTCATTGTGATTTTACGTTGAAACTTTGTGTTAGGCGTGATTTTTTAAACCCAATTTAAAAATAAAAAGCAAAAATATATTATAATTATAAAATTTCTAAAAAAAATAAGCAGTTTTCTATTGATCTTTTGAGCATATCGAGGTTATATACTCCATAAATATTCATTATCTTGAATGATTCCAAAATGTCAGATTTATCGTACATTGACCACACGAGACGCCATCTTTAATAATTTAGTCTTATGGTACGTTAATGGTAATGGTATGATTTATATCAGGTGGAGACCTAGGGTAACGTCGACAATAATTTTTGAAGTGTCTACGCACATCCCCATTAATATTCATAACCGATTTACATTCAACAAATTTTTCATCTTGAAAAAAAAACGAGACACTAGATTGAAAAATTAGGCAAGCCAAACCAAGAAAAAATTTCTTCTTGCAAAAATAAAAAGATGAAACTCGAGATCCAAACCCAAAAACGGTTATAAAAAAGATGATCTTGATTTTTACAAGATGAAAAGTTTAATAGCCGAGTTACATTCAACAAATTTTGAAGAAGAAGTTGATCTTAAAATCGATTTAGTGAAATTGAAATAAAAAAAAAATTGCAATAACATTTCGATTTTATTTGTGTGAGTAACCAAAACATAGTATATTAAACTAATTTTATACATGTATTGTCATTTTTTATATGTTTTGCTACAAAAAGATAAAACTTTTCATTTTGTTAAAAACAAGATCATCTTTTTTATAACAGTTTTTGGGTTTGGATCTCGGGTTTTATCTTTTTTATTTACAAGAAGAAATTTTTTCTCGGTTTGGCTTGCATAATTTTACAATCTAGTGTCTCGGTTTTTTTCAAGATGAAACATTTGTTGAATGTAAATCGGCTATTATCTTTTTGTAGTAAAACATATGAGATGACAAACATAAAAGATGACAATACATGTATATAAAATTAGTTTAATATACTATGTTTTGGTTACTCACACAAATAAAAACAAAATGTTATTGCAATTTTAGTTTTTATTTCAATTTTACAAAATTGATTTCAAGATCTACTTCTTCTTCAAAATTTGTTGTATGTAAATCAGCTATAATTCTGTAAAAATCAAGTTCATCTTTTTATAACAGTTTTGTGGGTTTGGATCTCGGGTTTAGCCATTTTTACAAGAAGAAATTTTTTCTCGGTTTGGCTTGCATAATTTTTCAATCTAGAGTCTCGATTTTTTTCAAGATGAAAAATTCGTGGAATGTAGATCGGCTATTAATCATTTCTAAATTTTCTAGTTTTTGTAACACAGCGCTATTTGTCATTAAATATTTTAAGCTATTAATTGTGGTTTTTTAAGTACAATTTTATTTAAATGAAATTGACATTGAAAAGAATACGTATCGTAGATTATGTCTCACTGTCAAAATTTCTTCTTTTCTATCGTATTTTGAACTATACCGATGAATTATTACGAGAAAAACTTGTTAATACATATGGGATTCCGAATTCTGTAGAAAGTGACCTTAAAACTATTGCCAATAAGTAAACTCAACTTCTTAGAAGTTTCTTTTTAATAGGCGAGTTGTTGCCCGGGTTGACATCTAAAATGGAATGAAAGAGTATTTGTTTTTCATGTCGTCTTTTTGTGATGATGTCGCCCCATCCTGTGGTGGTCACAGCAACCATCGAAATTCAGCAATGTGCTGAAATAGAAATCGTGTTCGACTTCAAGTCGATCGTATGTCTATGTTATGTAAACCAATGACCGACAATGACATGTCGTCAATTTTAATGTGTGTTGTGATATAATGTAAATGTATAATTACGTTAATTATATATTTACATAACTATCTTTTTGTACGGCTTAGTATAATATACTCAACCGCTACAGGGCTTCACTTCGCTCCGAGTGAAGCATCCCCCCTAGGAGGGGGGCAGACGGGAACTAGTTGCTACGGTGGTTTGTGAAAACAGTGTTGTCTCATTTGTATATTGTTGGTATAACAATAGTGTTGCTCTACTTTTTGTTTTAAGCAATAGTGTTGCTTATTACCTTCCTTATAGGCTACTGTAGTCCAGTGTCTTGTAACTTAGAATCTGGCCGAATTCGTGAAGATTTTTTACAGTTTGTTCCGGTTACTGACCTAACTGGCAAAGGCCTCGCAAATATTTTATTTGAAAACATTGCTAAGCTCGGAGCATTAATACGCAATACCTCATTGGGAAAGGCTACGACGGATCATCTTTAATGAGTGTACGTTTTCATAGTGCGCAAAATGATATAAGAAGTATACACCCTTTAGCGTTAAATGTTCATTGCGCATCACATAGCTTACATTTAAGAATATGGGTAACTTGCAACTTAGCTTATAAAAGAAATTGTATGGGATCTCTGTCTAATATTTACAATTTCTTTAATACTCTTAAGCGACAATCAATTTTGACAAAAGTCATAGATGGTTCCAATCCAAAATCATCAGCCATGAAACAGCTATACCCTAACAGATGGGTACAGGGCCACGAATCCGTGAAAGTTTATTTATAGCTACAAAATAGCTGACATCGTCGCTAGCGATGCAATTATTATCGGTGGAATGACTTTTGCAAAAAATGGGTTGAAAAATGGGTTGGTGCAAAAAATGGGTTAAAGATTGGCCCTTAAATTAAATGTTGCCTGTATGCTCGTAATTTTCTCTTGTTATTTTCCATAACTAGCTTGTATTTATCTACTCTGACAACTCTGACGTTTTTAATACACTGCTTACGCTTACTATTCTATTTCAATCTAAATTACTATATTTTAACCATTTACACAAACAAAATTTAAATTGGAATTAAATTAATAAACAGAGCAAAATTATGATCCAAAAAAGAGTGCACCAAACACTGTTAAATAAGGTCAATAGGGAAACACAACTTTAAATAACATATAAATTGGAAATACGAAAATGCAATAAAATAGTTTTTTTCCACCGTTGAGCTTTAATTACCGTACTCATATTACGGTATAGATAATAAACTTTTAATTAAATTAATGAATATCTACCTGAATACGTCAATATATAATTAAAACTGAGTCGATAAATCTAATTTAAAATTTATCTACGAGTATAATGTGTTTTTGTCGGTTGTCCCAAACAATGCGACGATGTTTTTATTACTACATTTTTTGTTGGTTTTCTCTTCTTTCCCACAAAATTTCTAATGAAAAAAGAAATCTTTCTATTCTTTCACCAAATAACTAACACCTGTGGTTTTAAAAAAAAACTCAATGTGTAATGCAAGGCCAAATCAAATACTTCATAGTGTAAAACATCACTCCAAAACATAACCTCATTTTCTCGATTGTGCCGCTTACTAAAAATAGCCTTAATTTCTTGAGTCATGAAAATAGTATTTGTATCCATCCGATCCATCAAGGTTAAATTTTTTCGTTAGAAAACACAACCACTAGTCAGTTTTATGGGCACGTAATATGGCCTCTTGCGAATTAAAGCAATTTGGACCAATACAATTTATTTTCGGGTAAAGTTAAAGTCTATCAATACAAAACCCACAGAGTAGTTCTCTCTGTTTCAATCAAAGATATTAAATATTGTTTGATGAATGGGAATTTAAGTTGATACAATAACAAGATTGATTGTCTTCATATTTAACTAACCCAAGAATATTGAACAATAATATAATAACTTTGTTGACAGTTTTGATAACATCTTAAAAATAATTTTCTATTTTCTTTGACCATAGTGGAAAGATGTTTACTAAAATACATAAATCTTGTAAGATATAACAATCAATTTGGAATATTGTTGTTACCTTAGAGGATAACCCTAGTGGTGTTTATATCGAGTTCAATACAAAATAATTAGATGTCAACTGTAATTGTATTGGCCCTTATTTAGCCACAAAAACCTCAATGTTTTAACTATAATAACGTAAATAAAATGATAAATTCATATAAAAGTGAATGAAATATACATTTTTTGCATCAAGATTATTAGTTAAATATATTGTACTAATTTATTTAAATTAAATTAGTACATTATTTAATGTACCGCGAACCTCTGGTTATGCCATTTTATTATGATAGCTAGAAAATGTCTTAACTGATCGAACCAATTCTGGTGTCAAACTTTGCGTAAAAACAGTGCTGTTAATTAAATTAAAATTAACATAATTAATCTCCACATTCATTATAATTACGAAAATTATATAATTTATAGATACAATGCGCCTGAATGTCTTTCTAATCAAAATATAAAATGTTTAATTTTCAAAAGAATGATGGATGGTATTATAATAATGCCAACATTAAGGCGAATTCTTATTTTTTTTAGATCACATTTTAGAACATTGAGTTTTTGAGCTACAAGATATTCTGATTGTTAAATTTTTATCACCTGTGATTTTTATCGAAAATGTGAACGGTGTTAACTGTTTTATGTTAGAGTAAAAATTTATTATAAAAATTATTTATTTTTGGTTCCTAACGTCACATTAGTCACTGTTCTTCCTTAAATCTAGAGCTTTTGAAACTAACTAAAGCCTTTAATATAATGCTTTATGTATAGAAACCATGCAAACTGGTAAATTTGTACTTTTAATTTTTAATCTAGTATAAACAGAAACATGTCCCATTAGGCTAAGTCCGGATTAACTGTACAACGATCATCTAAGGTCATAAAACACAGAAAACACCCACAACAATGGACAATTCACTATTCTACAACGATGATTTGAACATTATACATAGATATTGTGATACTTTTCTTTAATATATAATCGTACAAACTGGCCAGTTGATCACTTTACAACATAAAAGTTGCTATTATTGCTAAGGACAACACAATTAACTGGAGTTCGAAAGTGCCGATAACACTAGCGAATAATCAAGTTACTCGGTTACGACATACTTTAAACCAATACGAGTTTGTGTTCATGAGAACAGATAAGGACGAACAGGATTATTAAATTCATGTGACGCTCCGTATAAAATATATAGTCATATATTGGCTCCGTAAATCACAACATTTTAATCTAAAGACTAAAACCAGCATATGGTATACTCTGTTCCTACTCTGGCGTATTGTAATGGAACACAATCATTATGAACATAGGAGGCATTGCTTGCGGGGAGTCCAGTATCGACCATACAATTATAGCAAATTCATAAGTGATCCTTTCGATTCTTAAGTAACACTCAATCCAAT
Source organism: Tipula confusa (assembly GCA_963556175.1). Taxonomy (NCBI): domain Eukaryota; kingdom Metazoa; phylum Arthropoda; class Insecta; order Diptera; family Tipulidae; genus Tipula; species Tipula confusa. The sequence goes on from OY744475.1 coordinate 31,327,567, forward strand.
TGGTTGCAGCTTATTTTTTTGGAAAATGTTAGATTCGACATTTTTTACGACACGGCATTATTCTACATTTTACAAAACAACAAATATCCAAGATCGTCAGATCGTCCATCAAATGTAATTAATAGGAAGGAAAATATTTAAACGGCATCGAATTTGGTCCGACATGCCAGTTCAAAAGGTTATCAAACATATTAAAGACGGAGCAATTGGCACAGTGGTTAAAGCTGAGGTGCTTGGGTCAGGAGGTACCGAGCTCGAATTTCAAGGGGGTGATATGCAAAAAGGACCTATCATCACTTGATTACAATTGGTGATGACGATGAACACAACTACGGCCCCTGATGGAGTGCAGAATGCATGGGCCAAACTATCGTCCATGCCAGTACAGGCTGGTTGGAGTAACATATATTTAAAGCAAAACTGCGTATTCAATTGGGCTGATAATAGTGTAAAGTAGGAAGTTAACCGTGAAAAAGTTAGGTGAGCTTTGGCCCCAGAACAGATGGCGTGGAATAAAAACTAAAAAAGAAAAAAAAACATATTAAAGATTGGTATGTTCTTAAAGGGACTGTATCATTTATCCACAAAATAAAGAAATGTCCAAGTTGAAAAGGTATATATATATATATATATATATATATATATATATATATATATATATATATATATATATATATATATATATATATATATATATATATATATATATATTATTCAGACCAGCTCTTCATGTTAAATCAATATTAGCTAAAACAGACACAAGTATTTAGGTTTCAAAGTTAACAGTCAAAATAAAAATATTTGCGCTTCCGGGCAAAATAAAAAAAATCTTTAAAAGAGTATCCTTTCTCATAAATCTGTTTGTTAGTCAACACAGTCAAATAACATCAATAGTTGGACAAAAAGAAAATTATTATTCCCGATGGAATTCCAAAAAAGGTTTCTTCAATATAAAATTACAACTATAAAAGACTTTTTTATTTTAATATTTTTATTTATTTTTTTTTGAAATAATATTTAAAAAAAATTTAATTTAAATTAAAACTAGTCTTTTAGAAATATATTAGACAAACACTTAATGTTAATATATCATGGTTATCTAAGTTTTAATATAGTTTGGAATTCTTCTATTATTAAAGCAGGTTAAATTGATATTCTTAAGAGCTCAGTTTTCAGAGTTAAGCTTTTTGTCTGTTTATCGGTTATTTAATTTAATTTTCGTGCTAAATAATTTTTTTGAATCTTTAATACATAAACAACATAGAATTTTGTGTAAATTGAGAGTGTTGAGTGTTGGACAGCTGTCTCTGATATTTCTGATTATGATTTAATTTTTGCATGGTATAAATTTTGTTGTACCAGAGATAAAATCTCTTATACTACAGTTCCAGATCATAAGAGTTCCTAGATTAGTTTTTCCTAATTTTGTGAAAGTACGTGCGAATATTCCCTTTCCAAAATTCTATATTGTTTCCAACATCGGTTATATCTGAAATAGTACATATATAGTTGATGATTCTGCTTTTTTAGACAAAGGTCACACTTTTGCTATTTTAGTCCTATTAGACTTTTTGGCTTTTTCAATTCGGTTATTTTAATACTTCAGTCATATTTGAATAATCGAATAAAGTTGCTGGCATGCCTCATCAATATCAGTATTGCGCTCTTTCTTTTTTTTCATTTTTATCGATTGTCTACTTTGACATATTTTATCAAATTCACATATTCTTTAGCATTGTCGGGGTCACCTTTACTCTATATGATGGTCTATAACCAGGCAAATGTGCATGATGATACAAATTAAGTTATAAGCGTTTCTTATCTACCAAAATATATTAACCTCATGCTTGTATCTAAAACACAACATATGAAAATTTAACATAAAATGCTTAGAAAAGAGCGATCACAATGCTAAGCACGTGCAATGAGGTCTAGAGGGAAAGCATAATATAAATACATATAGTACTATCATCATAAGAAAAAAACAGTTTACCCATTGATGTTTCAGATGTCGGGTCGATAGAATGTCGTCAAAATTTAGAATAGATATATGACATTTAGGCGATTATACACATACAAATACTTTGATGATTTTAAAACGATACCAGTAGCGACATCTATATGGTAGTACTATGTGTATTTATATTGAGGAGAAAGCAACGAAGTATTGAACAAAAAAAACTAGATTGTTTATCATCATGACATCCTATACATATTGACCAACAAACGATTGTTATATATTTGGGTCTTCATCTTGAAAAAGTCATTTTCAAGGTATTTAGACTTAAGCAGTGAACGTGAGGCTTTTCTTTTTTTACATAATTATCATGGGTGGCACCCGAGGTATCTTGTTACTCCTGTGTGGTCATATTTTTTGTATAGTCATATATTTTGAGACTAGCGGAAGCCTGAAATCGTACAATTGGATTAGTAGTAGGTCTTTTCGTAAATCATCTTCTAATCGTACTGACATTACTATCATGTTGTTACAGAAAAGCCTGTAACATCTCCTTTAAAAGTCATCTGTAATTCCCTTCGATGGCAACGTGATACATTTGTTTATTATGTAAATCAGAAATTTGAATGCCATAAAAGCATTCAAATTTCACCTCTGGAATGCGCTGCCATTTCCGGCGAAAAGTTGCTTCAGATGATCGACACTTTGGTGTTTTTAGCGCCAGCCTTACTATTTAAACTATGCCTCAGACAGAGAAATCCATCGGATTTGTATTTATGGGATACACTCTCACATTTGTGAGTGCAGAATCCTTTTGGAATTTCCAGGAGATGCATCCAAAATGTATGTGTATCCAATACTTAAGCACAGCTTCCAAAATGGTTTCGCTATAAACAGATTCGTATATCTTCACTCCACGGTTTAAAAAAATGAGTGGAAAGCGTATATTGGTGGCCCAAACTATCACCATCGCTGCTACCTGCTTTCTGGTGATCATCTCAAGGTGAAAATTAAGCACCTATTTTTTCTGCTCAGAAGGAAGATCGTGTGCTCCGAACTCAAAGGCTCCAATCCAATCTCATTTTTCAGAATATGTTGCATTCTTTCTCTGAATATTTTCAGCATAGCAGCCAATTTTTTACAACTGCAATATGAATTTCGTTCAATTTTGAGCACTCACTCATGGTTATTTTGACCTTTTTGAGTCCGATATTTGCTTGCGGTTCAATTTAAATGACTCACCCTGTATTTTGTATATATACACTTGTTAAAAATGCGATTTTAAATTTTTATACAAAAATTTTTCGACACCGGATATTTGAGAATGTATCCAAATTTTGCTTAAAGATACGTAAAATTAAGGAAATTTGATTTGCTGAACACAATTTTTAAACTTAACAAGTAGCTTCTTGATACACACTTTAAAAAAAATTGAGTGAAAAACTATAGAGTGAGAATTTGATGGATTGTTTGAATATGGAATACTGAAAAGGGATTTAGAAAGTTTGTGCAGTGGCGTTACTTTTCTAGTATTAATAAAGTTGATATAACTGTTTGCTTCATTAAATTGTGAAGGTAATTTTCTTATGTCAAAGACGAAAGAATGTTCAACGATCTGTGAGAGGAGAGCTACCATTAAGTAAAAGCATAGTTCCACAAACATTCTTTGAAATAGCAGCCCGTATCGGTTCTAACAGCACAAATTGTGAAAATTGAACCATATCAATAAAAATGTTGCAATTTCCGTCTTTAGAACGAGCATATGGTCCTTTAGGAAGTCGATAAATAATTTTTGAAATTGACGCCAGATTTCAAAAAACTTTCCAATTGGTGCTCGAGGCAAATAATTAACTGATTTTCATTCTTTGCGTCACAATTTACAACAAAATCGTTAATATCTTTAAATCCGAAACGGGCAGAATTATCTATCTGTTATTTAAATCGAGAAATTCTGGATCATTATCAAACTTATCGGAATGTGGGGCGGCTAATATTTCACACACCAATAAATCATATTCTTGATAAGACATCAGGTACAAGATCATCTTTTCTCTTTTTATATTTTATTTGAAAGTTAAAGCCTTGTAGTTTCAAGCTCGAATATGCAAGGGCCCGGAGAGATCTCCTTGCTCCATCAACCACTTTAAACTAGCGTGATCGGTGGTGATGATAAAAGGAAGCCCTTCGACGTACTGCCTAAACATCAACACACTCAACATCGCAGCAACGCACACCAGCTCTGTTATTCTGTATAGTTCCGTTGCACTCCGTTTAGTATCTTTGAAAAGTACGCAAGAGGGTGAACCTCACCGTCGGAAGATTTTTGATATAGAACACTTCCCACGCCCACTTTAGAAGCGTCTAAAGAAGGTGATGATGATAATATAAATGTGTTGGCTGAAATTAGCGTTGCACAGTACAGGTGATGATGATAATGCTGATTTAGGCTTCGAAAAGGCTTGCTCAGACTCGTTTATCCACTTACTTTTGATTTTTTCTAAGTAGTCTTGTAAGTGGCCCTGCTATTTCCGTGTATTGCGCTATGAACCTACGATACCAGCCTTCGTAGATTGTAAAGGTTGATACTTTTTCAGCGTCAACCTTAAGGATACCATCGGTTATAATGTAGCCCAAATATTTAATTTCTTTAAGTAGAAATGCACCTTTCTTACCTTTTTCGATGTTAAACGAAAGTCTTTCAGAAAACTCACGTGTGATCATTAATGGTTCTATACTCGTGACCAGTAAGTCGTATAGGTAAAAGAAATCTGTTAATGTCGCTTCGTGAAGCATCACTAAGTACATCAATCTGCACATGGTCTGCGGAGAATTACACAAACCAAACGGTATTGATGTAAATTGTTACAAAGGGCGGCCAGGCACTGAGAAAGAAAGCGTGAACGCTCCTCGAAAGGAACATGCCAGAAGGCATCTTTCAAATCCAAACTCGAAATAAATCTAGTATTGTTATGACGCCCAAGCAACCACTTGATGAGATGTAGGGGATAAATGATTTTGACAGTTATCTGGTTCACCTTTCGTGGAAGAAAGAGCTACAACTCGTTTTAATAATGCCTAGAGCCAACATGCGGTTAAGCTCTTTAAAAATTTCGTATTGCACTGCTGGTGATACGGCATAATGCCGCAGTTTTATCAATTTTGCATCTTCCATATCTATTGAATGGGAATTTTCGAATTACATTTATAAGTAATTCCTGCTGCTTTTATGTTAAGATATGCTTATTGTTATCATATATATTCAAGACGCTATTACAGGAGTAAGTGTGGAGTGATAAAACGTTGGTTGATGAGGGCCACGAAAAAGTTACAGCCCGAAAGAAAGAAACGCCTATATACAATTCTTGTGATAAGTTTGATGCCAGATGAAATGTGATTAAATGAGTTTTCTCCCCAAACAAAATAGTTATTTTAATGTATCCTAGAATAAGATACCCTCTGACCATTTGCTGTTTTACTTGCAGAAGAAAAGACGTGAAATTTTACTGACGGATGATCTACGAATTGTTCGCAGTTTTTTCCCAATTTTTTATACAATTTTCAACTTCTCCTGTATTGATTACTTCGTTTTATTACCGCAATCCTAACAGGTAGTTGTACCATCAGGCCGTCGATTGAGTGGCTGATAAATATTTAAGTTTGGAAACTGCTGAGAATCAAAATTATTTTTGAATTGATAAAGTATCGTGTCGAAACTGTTTCGATTCAATACTGCCAAATTAGTTGTGATGTTGGAACAGATATTTCGAGATAATGAAACTCCCCATGTCATGAGCCACCCTATACTATGTTTAATTACAGCAACAATGAAATTTCGCATCACTTAATCCACCTTTAATTCGTGTGCTTAAACACAATAATTACTATATACTGAGATATAAAATATCCCATAATACACAATTTTCCAAGCCATTAAAAATTTTCCCATAATACCTATATCGTTAAATTAACTTGTTGAGTTAAATAATTTATAAATCGATATAGGATATAACAAATAACAAAAATCTTAGATTATATCAAAACCGTAAGTTAATACGTCATCATTATGTAGAAACGTTAGAACTACATAATTGAATATGCACGTTAGAATACTACTTGCAGATTTAGCTATGTACAATAGTAAAAACATTATAATTCTTTACGTAGATCAAAAGATTTTTTTTGCTTATGCACATGTATGTATGTATGTATGTACATAAGAAAAACATTGTATAGGGAAAATAGTATTCGGAAAATATGAAATTTTTTTAATTAATGAGTGTTTGCTAGTGCACAAAAGAGAAAATAATAAATTAATAGGAAAACGTTACGTGCAAAGGGCGAAGAAGAGTTTATGAATTAATTTCACTGCGTCGGCAATTACAGTTCTAGTAAACGAAATTTTCCGCTTAAATTGTATACTTAAATCGAATACTAATATTATCATAAAAATATGGTTAATTATATCAGAGCCTCCTATATAGCAGAGCCGCAGTGATCCGTCAAATTTTTAACTGATCTTAATATAAGGGTCATACATTTTACGATATTCCATTCATAACCTCAATTTTTTTAATATCTATATTTAACCCAAATCTTTAAATATTCATTTTTAAAATAATTTTATGTGTATGTATATGTGAAATTTTAGTAGAAAATAGTAATAAATGCAATAGAAAACTAAATAATGAAATATCGATGACGTATGCTATTTCGACAGAATCATCTAAACTACAAGCCATATTGTTTGCATACTCATGCTAATGCTATACCAAAATATATACTTTGATTGTATTGTAAGTAAAAATCGAGTTGGGATATGATCGCGATCAAAACCCTCTTTACTACAAGCCGTCTTGTAACTTTCGTTGACACACATCATCATGTATTTTTAAAATGTATTTGTGAAAATATATACTTTAGATGTATTAGTAACTAGCAAAACTCCATATAAAATTAATAAAAAAAATTGTAAACGCATGCGCATTATTTGACTTTATTGTTTATTTCTTTTACACAATATTCGCTACATATCCCGACACGATTTTCTACTTACAATACAATCAAAGTATATATTTTTGTATAGCATGAGTATGCAAACAATACGGCTTGTAGTAAAGAGGGTTTTGATCGCGATTATAGTATAAAAAAAAGAAACATTCACATACCAATACAAAAGAGATTAAAAAAAGAGAGTAAAAATTGTTAAAAAATAAAACACAAAAACAAATTACATAACCTCAACTTTTATTTTATTTATTATGTATACACTGTATATAAACTAATTACACCGCACGATACATTTTAATAGAAATAAATAATTACAATATATATATATATATATATATATATATATATATATATATATATATATATATATATATATATATATATATATATATATATATATATATATATAATTAAAAATAATTAATAAATTTAACTTGAAAATTCCACAATTCACATCATTCACTAAACAAATACAATAAAATTTGATGTTTAATACCACAAGTAGAGAGAAAAATTCTCAATTATGTTAATGGTGTGCGTGAAAAATACTCAAATAGGGTAATGGTGTGCGTTATTTAAAGAGACAATTACAATTTTTTATATATGGATTTTAAAAGTTACTAACACATCTAAAGTATATATTTCCACTAATACATTTGAAAAATATATGAGAATATGTGTCAACGAAAATTTCAATACGGTTTGTAGTAAAGAGGGTTTTGTATTTCGATCATGTAATTTCTGTTTTTTCCATTTTTCTAATGTTTTCATATTATGCGCATCACGGACTATAGTTGTGTTTGTAAATAGAGGTTTTTTATGACCCTTATATCTAAACATTAATTAAAGATATACAAAACGGATTTTATTGATTGAATTTCATAATTTAACTATTACTTTAAATGTCAGTGCATTTAAAATTAATTTTTAAGGCCATTTTCATGTTTGAAATACGTTTTAAAGACAACACTTTTTTTTCATACGATTTGTATGAAAAGTAGAGTTTTTTCGTATTTCTACCTCCTCTATTTGAAGTTCAATTTTGATCATTGCGGCTTTGTATATATAGGAGGCTTTGATTATATACAGCTGCATAAATAGCCGCACGGGGGCATTTGCTATTTTTTTTACAACCAATCCTGTTCGAAAGGCGTGGTTGGTTTGAATTGCGTAATAGAATTAATGGCGTACCAATTTTTAATTGTAGAATGTGAGGTGGGTGGGGTTCCAGGCAAGTTGAGTGAATTAAAATATACAATTGGGTAATTAACAACTTCTTCGGGGTCCATAACGGTATTAATCGATTTGTATGTTTTTATTTGATCTGTATAATTATGTTTTGAATGAATATATGTCAAATGAAATTAACCAGTGACATTTTTATTTTTGGCGGCTAATATTGCACGATCGTTTAACCATTTATGATTTGTAAAATTGTTTGAAATATTGGAATAACGGTGGAAATTAATAATCTTGCATTGTTGAAATACATTTGTCATTTGAGATGTTTTTTAAAAATATTACATGTTGGTGTTTCTGTTTGTTGCATATTTAAAGGTTACTTCAGTGCTGAATGCGTCGTTCTTTCATCATCTAATAATGTAACTGAAATTCCAGAGGAGGCAATGACCATTGCAATACAGTTGTCTTATCGAATGGATGCTAAAACTAGGGAGCATCCAGAAAATATAATCCACCATTGTCTGGATTAACTGATTGCATAAACCTATTTTTAATGTTGGTTCATGGCTGGTATGTTATGCTGAACAAAAGTATTTAATGCATCAGTGTTCAAATAAGTAGTTGTTCGATTTGGTGATGACATTCTTAATTGACTCAACACTTTGTTTACAATCACTAATCAAATGTTCTCTATGTGAGTTAATGTTTGGAGCTTGACGTAATATGCCTTCTGTCATCACATCTTTATACTTTGTGTCCACAATGCTAAGAGATTTGAAAGAAAACATGTTGAAATTATTATTGAGAAAATGTACTACTGTTGGATATCTCTCATGAATTGGAAAAGTGAATATGCGTCATACTGCTTCATTCCTGCTGATGTATTTTCCCATTTGATATTGCTTAATTTCATCTAAACTATTTATAGATACTACGAAAACGGCCAAATATCGCTTCTTTATTCATATTTAATGAATTGCAATAATGTTAGTATTTAGTACTTGCATTGTTATTGATCTTCCATTGTCCTCAAGGGAGCGTCGACAATACAATGGATATCTATTGTTGACTGTAATCGTTTCAGGAATTAATTGTTTGGGATATCTTTTAGAGCATTTATCATCGATCAAACGTGGCGAATTTATGTTATATGCTCCACATGGACTATGTACCATATTTTGAGTCAGTATTAATACTGATGTTAAGATCTGTTTAGAAGAGAGAGAAGCATTCATTTTAGCGAGTTGAGCAAGAGTTTACTGTCCTTTTTTTGAAAAAATTTAATTGAAATTTAACGATCTTTTTTATACTGTCTGCGCTTTTCCAAAAGTGATGTAATGTAAATTCGGGATATTTTGATCAAAGAGTTTAGTAGGATTATTACATCTGGGGTTTCCCTAGGCAGTTATTTAGGTACCACACCGAAAAGTTATTAACTAAAGCTATAACGCGATGCTGGATTTTATGTTTAGACCCTGTAAAGATTTTAACCTACTTTTAAAGCGTTTTATAATGCGTTAGTGAGATCTCAGATTGAGTATTTATCAATTATTTGGCTTCCTCAGTAATTAAAAAGGTAAAATAATTTTAACTCATAAGGGGAAATCAATTTTTTTTTCTTTGATCACATGACATCATATTTCAGTGATTTGATTGGGTAAATAATTGGATTTAAATTGTTATGATTTAAGCTCGAACTCGTGAAGGCTTCTTAAAAACACATCACACCAATTAAATAGTTTAAAACTGGTTTTACCAGTTTTACCACAGATAATTACAATACAACAGATACTGCAAATAAACGCGATAATGACGACAATTACCGAGTTATCTTCCAACTCGGTAATTGTCGTCATTATCTCGTTTTGGGCCATATATTTTGTACAGGACCCTTCTCTCAAATGTCTGCAGCAATTTTTCATGCTTCAATTTTTACACCCATACATGACAAAGGATCTGATCAACACTTTGTAAAATTTTATTTTGCAGGGCTGGTTGCCTGCAGCAAGATGTACTTTGATATTATCTCCCTCAAAATCCTATTACTCCTTCAAATCTTTGGTCACCAGTACTAAAATTTATTGCCACTTGGTCCCTAAATTTGGGTTATTTAGACGGCTTAGAATAAAGATGTAGATATAATTGGAAATAATTTAATCGAAAATCCAGTCATAGCAAATGCAGAAACTCTACAAGTATATGGCAAACATAAACCAGAAGTACAACAAAAATTTAAAATGCTGATTTAATAAAGCACGATAATGTCACAAATTTAATTTAAAAATTTCAATTTTATATTTCCGTCGTTCAACATTAGATTCATAACACTCGAAAAATGGACCAAATAACTATGCGAAGGTGGACTTTACGAGGCAAATATCCAGGCCTATGCTTTTTAAAATAAGTCGTTCATTAGCCAAACAAATAAGAGTAAGGCGACTTAAATTTGCAAAGAATTACCAGTTAAAGTCTGTGGAGTCAGGTTTTAGTCTGGATGGAACCTGCGGCAACAAATATTTTTATTTTACTTTCGAATAAAAAATATTACAAGATTATTTTACCAATGCGTAATAGTGGTAGCAATAAAATAATGGTATGGGATTTACCTGGTAAGTGCAAGGACATACTTAGATTTATTTTGTCAGCCAGCATTTGATACTGAAGAAAGATAACGCTCCAATTCACAAAAGTAAATTCTTCACGGAGTTTCTAAGAGATTAAGATCAAAAAACACTTGATTGGTTACCCAAAAGTCAAGATTTAAACTAAATTGGAAGGCAGTTAAATGAAGCTATGGGTGCTGAAAAAATATCTGGGGCCATATTACAACCCCGGAAATTTGTTAAATTTTTGCGATGCACAACCACTTTTCATACATCCTTCTAATGGAATCCTCCTATAACCTTATAATTATATGTTCACTATATTAAGTTATAGTAATAATTAACTTCCCAAGTAGGGGGAATAAAAATTCACTATGTATGTACAATATAATTATTGTAAAACTATGATTTTTTTTAACGCACTTAAATAATCATGAATAAGAATTTACTTACAATTTATTGTGTACACAAAATAATTAAATTAATTAATTATTGTTGTTGATGTTTGATGATTATACTATCGATTATTCTTTCTTGGCGAACAGTGTCTCGATCGACTTCCAAAATTGGAGTGTGGTAGAATTTAATTTGTCTTTTCTGAATTGCAATCGCACCATCTAGTGGTCATCACTGAAATCCTTGTTGTCAGCCAAGTTGCAAACAAGTGGTCAGCAATGGTGCTGAAAATATTAAACATTGTTCATCAGGTGCTGAAATGTAAATCGTGTTCAACTTCAACTCGATCGAATGTCAATGTTTACTTTAGTGCGTGTGTTAATATGTTAAAATTTTTTTGTTAAAAATTTGGTGTATCGTGGTGAACTTTTTTAACAAGGTGAAAGATTTGACGTCTAATTTTAAACATGGATAACAATTTAGAAATATGTTCTACGTTACTAATTACTATTTTAATTATGTATCAGCAATACCGAGTATCTAATAAATTAAGAAAATATAAAAGAAAATCAAAACCAGTAAGTTTATTATTTCAAGTGAAAAATATGTTTAATATATAGATGTATTTGTTGCTTTATTTTAGTCGTTGGAGTACGGTCGATTGCAAGTTAATTCTGATGCAGTTAATGCTCTTTTAAATGGAATCAATAGAGTTATTCAAGAGCATCTACAAATTACATCGCATAGCTTTAAAAAAAATTTAGAATTAATGCCCTAAAAAAGTCACGGTTGGAAAACGGAGTGATATAGATTCACAGTTAAATCAATAATTCACAAAATGCTCGAATATCAATGTTTTGTAGACACTCAAAAATTGACATTTTTCATAATGCAATCGGCGCGGTTGACAGATGTCACATACGACTAGAAGTCATTTTATTCAATTCAATAACAAGCCATTGTTAACAGCAATTATATTTTTAATGATGTTTTCGTTGGCTTTCCTGGATCGGTACATGACACTAGAGTTTTTAAAAATAGCTCCATATACCAAAGCGAAAATAAATATACACGAGTAACAACGCATATTTACTCGGAGATATTGGCTACCCTTGCCAATTACAACCCATAGCTGTAATTACTCCTTATAAAACAAATAAAGTTGAAGAAAATAAATCACTTTCTCGTGATGTAACAGATGGCGTTCTAGATGTCGAAGGCGACGAAATAAATATAACAATTTCTCGTGGTGTAACAGATGGTGGAGATAATTGTGTTGTTATTGACGCTTCTGCCTTTTCCGTATCATTAACGTTGGCGTCGGTCTCATTTTCAAGCCGTCTGTATATTTTCCCTGACTGTTCGAAAGTAAATAGGGAGGATGGTAATTATCTTTTCCACTGGCGTGTCGGTGAATAATATTAAAATACGGCCAATCCTTTCTATTAGTGTTTTCTTCTAGGTCTTCATCTCCGGCGCCATCTCCTGTATTAAATTAAAAAAAAAACTCTAAAGAAATATAAAAATAAAATTATTGTGGGACAGGTTAAAAATATATAAGTTCAAGCCTACCTTATATTTTTTCATAAGCGCCATCCACTGCTGCTTACAACTTAAAAAAGTTTTGATGCTATTGAAATTACATTCCTGAACCACCTGTCTAAAAAATAAAATAAACCAATTATATAATCTAAGCTACCATACAAATTAAACATTACCTCCAACCAGTACTGGTATTGGAATTTTTCCCGGTAAATAAATAATCAAGCCTCCTGATTCGGGTTGATAGCAACGTCATTTTTTTGTTCATCATAGGACCCTAAAAAATAAAAATGTATTAATACAGTTTCTTAAACCATAATAAAATCATAATTACATGTAGAATATGGTTTATCCACTTTTCTTTTACTTTTGTGTATTTGAGAATCCATTTTTTTGTATGCAATATAAATTCTTATTTTTTATTATACATATTTATAACTATCGCACTCGAATGATCTTTAAAGACAAACACTAGAAAAACACAAACAGAAACAAATAAACGATACATTTCATATGAAATATAAGGTTATGTTTTTTTAACTCTAATGTCAAAATTCTTATACAGTCTCTACCGCGATAAATTTTTCTGTGGTGAATAAATTTTTTTTTTAATCCTTATGTCAACATTTTAACATATTCACACACGCACTTAAACAAACGACCGACATTGACATGTCGTGAATTTAATATGTGTGATGTGATGTAAACATATAATTATGTTAATTTTATGTTTACATTACTATTTGTACGGCTGAGTATTGTATACAAACCGCTACAAGGTAAATTGGCGGAAAATAACCAATGTTTATTCTTATTTTTACACTTAGGGTCTTTGTGAATGTATTAAAAATATTTAATGATAAAGAGGTCAAGTTTCTTAACAATAAATATAAATTTTCTGAGTGAAATAGTTAAAATTTTGACTCATACAAATTAAAACAAAATTAACCACATCGGTAAACAATCAACATTCGCCAACTATGATTTAGATTTTATTATTTTATAACTAACCACAGTGATTTTTTCAAAAATGAGGTTATGATTTTTTAAAATCACTTGTCAATATTATACGGTCGCTATTTCATTAAATTTTTTACTATTTTTTTGTGGTGAGTAAAAAAATATTTAACTTTAGCTGTACACATTTTCATTTTTAACATATTTAAAAAATTTAAATAATAGATTTGAAAAAACATATTTTAAGACAACTTTAAAATTATAGATCTGAAAGATTTAAATGTGGCTTTCGTTTAGATTACCCTTTTGAGGTTGTAATGATTTGTTCCAAAGTTTGGCTGTAAATTTACTCACAGGTTTTTAAAATTAAGTTTATCATGTGCGTTTAAAAGCAGATTTAAAAAAATGTAACTATAATACACACTAAATTATTTTAGTTTCTCAGCAAAGGAGTATAAACTAGAGCTTTACTCTAAAAATAGACGAAAAATCATAAATCAACTTGGTAGCAACTCTAAACATCTTCCGATCGCGATAATTTTTTGTTCCACAAAAAATTATCGCGATCGGATTAGTTCAACTGTGGACTCAAAAAAGGCTATATATATATATATATATATATATATATATATATATATATATATATATATATATATATATATATATATATATATATATATATATATATATATATATATATATATATATATATATATACCACCCTCTTTTGTGTGGTAAAGAAAATGCTACTTGTGACTGTGTTTTATTTAATTGCAATCTGATTAAATTATTATATAATTCAATTAATTTCTTGTACGACTTTTAATTTATAAAAACGTGAAACGATTTAATTTTAAACACATGGAAACGCTTGTCGCGTAATTAAAATTACAAAAAAAAATCTATAAAGTGAATATGTAGACGTATATGATATATTTTTCATATACATAAAGTAATAACATTTTGATTTAATTTGCATCAATTTGCATTGAAGAGTTTTAGATATACCGCATCATGATGTGGGATGAGAATTATTGGCTGAAAAAAATCCTTTCAGCTAATTTTGTTTTTAGAAATATCGCGTGACATGCATTTAATTCATTATAAGTTAAGTTAGTTGTTGTATCCACTAGCATGTTTTTCCGTTAACAACGACAAAAGTATTAAATTGAGAGCAACACAAAAAATGATAAGATTATGTTAAGATGTTCGCCTTTCCTACTTTACTTTTAATCAAAACAAAAGCGATTAAGTGTTTTATTCGTTGCGAGATAAAGTTGAAGATTAAAAAGGATTATTTTGTGTTGGTTTAGATATTTTAAAAGAAACGAGTTTAATTGGAAAATTGCATTATTGTTTACAGCCATCGTTTGGGCGATGTACATAAATGTAAGGTAATCAAAGAAAAAAATGGATCGTAAATTGAAATTTAATGATAAGCTATAATCCTTCGGTTAGCTAATTTATTTAAGCACGTAAAATTGGAATAATACAATTTTAATTTTCGAAATATCGATAATAATTTGCATATGCCAATTTCTTAGTTCACTTAAGATTTAATTTTTGAATTCCATTCGCTTTTATTAAATTATACTTAATCTCTCTTAACTAGCGTGGAAGATGGTCCATAGATTCTGCACTCCAAAAAGTGGGTTGGCGATGATTATTCTAATTTGAGTGGATTCTGGCCATCAAGTGTATCGGTCGATCATTGTCTAACAGTAAGAATTACCCTCAGATAGTGGTAAAGGTCCGACTATGTCGATGTGAACCTCTTTGAAAAAATGTGTTAGTTCGTTCGTAAAGTTCGTTTTTTTTTTATGTGCTTCATTAACACTTCTGGTAGCGCAGTGCTTTGCCCAAGAATGTATTCCTTGGTTCATATAGAATTAACTCTCGTCCTTCAACAAAATTTCGGTTTCGATTTAGTTTAACTTTCTTGAGTAGAAACACGGTGGTTGCCAACGTTTTTAACGTATTTGACGCGTCAACAAAAATGGCATTAGGAGTTGGCTGTGCTAGTTCTGTACATTTTGTAAGCATTATTTTATTCGTTTCGAACGCCTCGATTGGTTGGTCGGTTCATTTTATAAAATCCACCTATCGTATAGCTGATCGTGGGAAAACTGTTGAATGTCTCCACTGTATGCTTGTCGAGTGTATTTTCGTTTGCATTTATATGGAATCCGGGGAAAGATATTTCAGTCTGTGCGACTTTGGACTTGTTTAGATTTATCGCAAGGCGATAAATAATCGATGTATTCTTCCTAGAAACCCAGACGAGGTTGATTTTCGAACAAATTAAACATGGTTTTAGTTGCTGTGTGAAATTGCTATAATTAGAGCGGACTCACCCAATTACTCTTAGAGAATCTGTGCATTGCATTGCTTAAACCAGCCTGTACTGACATTGACGATGGTTAGGCCAATGAATTCTGCACTCTAAATGGGGATCATAGTTGTATTCATTGTCATCACCGATCATAATCAAGTGATGAAAAATCCATTTTTAACCCTCCCCCGTTGGGATTCAAACCCGGTACCTCCCGACTCAAACACCGCATATTCAAGCCGCAGATTTAAGATTTTTACCGAGCAATTGGTACAGTTGCTCGTTAAATTAGATCTTATTCAACCAGTAACCGAGTTCCAATAGTGATATTTAGATAAAATGATAAAAGTATTATTAAAAAGGTTGGCAAATCAATTTGTGAATTGTTACAAATAGTTAGGTGTTCTGAAATTGCAAAATTATGTGAATTGAACAAATTAGTAGAATCCACAATTCGTAACAATACAGTGATTTTAATTAAACTGATTGAACACATTAAACTAATGACAACGTTGCTCCATAAAATAACCCCTTTTCGAAACGTTAAAATTTCTGTTCGACTTGTTCAAATTTGGTTTCCAGCTTTTGCTCATCTTATTGAATCTCTGTATTCAATTCTTATTGTAGTTTCTCAATTTAGCTTTGCACACTAACAGATAATTAAATAAGTTTTTGTACATTTTGTTCGAGCCATCTTCGATCATTTGAATTCTCTGTTCAAACTGTCATTCGTTAGACAATTTCATAATATCAAGTTTCAAATTATCGATGGTTCCTGTTCTGTAGCTGTAGCTCTAACAATTGTTGCCATAAACCAATAACGTCGATAATTAGTTATTTACTTTTACAATTTTCTCGACGATTCCATCATGTGTATGATTTTAATTTTCTATTTCAGACAACCAACTCTTTATTACCGTTAATTATAAAATCTTGTTGTTCCAATTCTTTTTTCTTTTACAACTTTCAATTCGTACAGAATCATCATTTTGCTATTATTCACAATCCCACCGCTATCATCAATTGTTACGTTTTTGCCTATCCCTATTATATACTATGACACTAATATTTTTTTACTCTTTCACGTTTAAAATACAACTCAACTTCATACTGAAAAATACAACATATTTACTCATTTTTTGCTAATGCTAATACTATTTTATAGATGTCTCTGTAAACTCTGTAAAACTGTAGAAAAACACAACAATACCACAACCTTCTTAGTCACATGAGTGTTTAATTTTAATTTCAAAAGTTTTTTTAGTTAAAGCTATATACGGGAAAGAACATGACTGTGCCTGAAGTATACTGACTGTAAGAATATCTTGGCACTTAAAAGTTGGGCTGTTAATACCTTTCCACGAGATTAATATTGAAAAAGTTTTTTGAAAAATTAATGTCCATCTAAAACTACAGTTACAATATTATCTCTCTCCTTCTCTCTCTCTCTCTGGTTTTACTTTCCATGAATGGACTTTAACGCACGCACAGTCGTCTTAAAATAAACAGCCGTTGGAAGACAAGGTCAAGCTTTCGGATTGTGAAATGAAACTCAAACATTCCAAAGGTTTATGAATACGATGGTTCGGGGATTAGAACTCGTTTATGTCTACTTCGACGATATTTTGGTTGCGAGTCACAATGAAGAACAACACAAATCGCATTTAAGAACATTGTTTTCTCGCCTTCGATAGTTTGGTTTGATTATCAAGACTTCAAAGTACCTTTTTGGTGGCGGAACCTTTGAATTTTTGGGACACAATATTTCTAAAAGTGGGAAATCTCCTTCATCTAGCAGAATGGAATTCATTTATAATTTCTCTTCGCCTTCTGCTGTAAAAATAATTGCAACAATTCATTGGGGTGATAAAATACTATAACAGTTTCATTCGTAGCATTTGGATTTGCACAGAGACGTCAATGAAAAAAGTAAAAAAAAAAGTCATTTGGAACATGGAGTGTGAAAAATGTAAGGAAGCATTAGCTTACATTGCTTTACTAGTCCATTCAAAACCTGATGTTGTTTACATCATTACACCTGATGCATCTAGATACACTTGAGCTCGTAGACCTGGTGTTTGACATGCTACTTGGGTTGTCTCATCCTAGTATTCAATTTACAAGGAAAATAATTGCAGTTACATATTTTAGATAAAATTTGAATAAAGATTCCAACGAATGGTCCAAGTCGTGTTTACATTTCGTCAAAAATGCAACGTAGGTCGCCATACTCAACCCGGAATTGGCACCTTCCTAGTGATCGATTTGGACATATCTATAAGGATTTGGTAGGTCCATTACCGCAATCAGCATTGTTTATATTTGAAATTGATAATCATATGATCAGTGTCCATATCAGCATCACTGAAATATCGAGCATCAGAAATGCTTGTGGAGTGTCTCTTTGAGATCAAGCCGTGATCGATTTGATTTGCCTTTCTTCCACCAACCGATCTCCGCGTTACTTTGTGAATATTTTAATGAGGCAGGTGCATTGTCGGTGAGTGACTGTTATATGTTGAGTTTATTGGTGCCAATTCGAATTGTTAAAATTTGCTTTATTTATGTAAAAGGAAACCGATGCCAAATTGTCCCAGACTTTGTCACAATATTATCGTAAATATTAATTTTTTACTATACAATTTTGTAGCCGAACACCAGCCTGTATTATATCAATTTGCTACCTCCTACACTGAAAATACATTTTTATTAGAAGAAAATATGAAGGAAAAGTCATAAAACATTTTTTCAACGAAATTGTTAACATGCATGACAGATCGGTTGACAAAATCACAGCCCTCAAAGTATTATTTTAAACGTGCGTATAAATACATAACTTTTCTACCGAAATTCCATCATTATTTTATTTCCTTAAAGATGTCAAAAATCAAAACCGGAATACAAGATTGTAAAACAAGACGTTGATAGGTTCCTTGCAGAAGATTACAATATAATGATTGAACATTTATATTATGCTAAGTTATCATAAAATTTTTTTACATTTTTATTGCGAATTTTTTGTGTAAAGAAAATTGCGATGGTATTTCTCGTATCTCCATATGTACAAGAATTGAACTGTATCATAATATCTTAATGACTTTTCTTATATTATATCGCATTTCCCGCAATGTTAACATGTATATGCAGTGGGCGAAATTTTATTTATGTATGATGATTGATGGTGTATGGTCCAACCACCTGCTTCTAGCGCTTTGTAAATACATATATAGTGGATTTTATATATAGGAACTATACACGTAAGATATGTGAGTATAATTTTAGATACATAGACACATAAATACCAAGTATATAGAACAAAATATATGGAAATTAAATTCAGATGTAATATTTTTTTTGAATCAGTCAACTGATAACTTATGCTATTATCAATCAAAATATTTATATAATGTTGGTGTATATATGTTTATGTATTAGACATGCATGCAGAATAATTCAGCCATCCAAATTACACATAAATATTTATGAGTTTGAAATAAGTTAATTAATATACAACATACTCGTGTACCTAAGATAAAATTATCACTTACAAATTGTGTACGAACAAGAACATAAACTCCCTGAAGCTTAACCGCACAAACACTTTAAAAAAATAAAAAATAATTTTCTTAATGTAAAATCTTCGTGAAATTTCCCCACCAAGGTTGTATTGGTGGTAGCACATCGAACAACACATTAAAATTATATGTATGATGAGTGATAAAAGATTTATTTCTATCTGGTGGTTTGGTTCACTGTTTTTATGGTGCTATTAAAAATATAAAAAAAAAAACGCAAGGAAACCGAATTTTATTTCGTATTCAATTAAAGAATATGCAAAGTGAAATTCGAAACCATAACTAAATTTATGCCATTTCCATTATACGATGGAAAATTGTTTGAATAATTTTATTGCTAATTGCCTGAAAATCACTTTGATGTTTTTACCTTTATATACATATATATCTATCTATAGCGACTTGATAATTGGTTTACCTTTTCACAAATCAATCAATCGAAATTATTTTGCAAAGTTATGAATTGTCATCACATGTGGTATGTTAATTTGGTGGAAAATTGGAAAAGCTATTTTAAGATACTATCTGTAAAATAATTTCAAACACGAACCTAAAGGCAATTAAAAACAAATATTACATTTCCGATGTCCTACATTTTTTTGTGAAAGATGTGAGTTGTGTCATCGTAAATTGGATTTTATAAGAAAATCCTTTTTTATTTATTTTACTATCCTGCTTGATCCACCAATATAGATATATAAAAAAAATTTAATCAATTGATAACAGATAAAATTTTTTTGTTATTAGAGCCCGTGCTTATACTTATGTGGGATCAGCAAAAAAATAGCTATAAGATAAGGATATATTGAAAAATATACTGTAAGGACAAGGGAAAAAAATCTGTTTGTAAAAAAGCAGCTGGTTATAAACATACAGATTTCTTCTTTTAAATCTCCATTAAGGAACACTGTGATCGCATCCATCTGATCGATCTCCACATTTTTCGTAGCAAAAGCCCTTAGTCTGAGTGCAACCTTTCATTACTAAACGAGCTTTATAACGGTTTATTTCCTCTTTCGCGTTTCACTTGGTTTTGAAAAACCATTTGCACTGGATTGCTTTACGATAACGCGGCCAATCTGTAATCGACCATGTTAAGATTTTAACTAAGAATCGATACTCTTCTTCCAAAGCTTTTTTCCAGTAAGCATTTGAACCGCTTATAGCTATCTTCACTGACACTGGATCAACTAATTAAACACGAACAACATAAACAAAATCGTTACTCTTCGTCAATGTGCTGGTTGTCACGAAACATCACTTTCTGATCTGACAGTTCATAACACAATTTCATTACAATTCTCGCTGTAACATGATGTACTCGTTGAATTTTGAATCAAATTTCAGGTGGTTTTATTTCGGAACATGCACTATGTCCTATCATCCAAACACTTTCGACAGCCTTTCCTTAAAATCTATTGCCGAGCTTTAGGTTGAAAAGCATAAAACTCGCACGTTCGACCAACGTTCGATTTATTATTTCTGCCATGATATTTTGTTTTGGCGTATGCGGAGCAGTCGTTTTATGCCGTATTTCCGAATCTCACAAGAACATAGAAAACTTCTTGTTGCAGTACCCTGCCGAATATTCTGAACACAATGTTTTGAGTTGTTGACTCGTTTGATTATCCGCAAATGATTTTAATTGCTTGTTTTTCTTGTACCTACCCCGAAGAGCTATTGTCAGTAGATTTGCGAAATATTTACTGTATAAACGACAACTGGAATTTTCATCTTGAGGACTAAAAAATCTTGTAAGTGTGGACATCACTATATAAACTAAAATTCATTGCGCTCTGGTTCCTAAAATCTATGAGATCATGTATTTCGTTTTAGAGTCATTGAGTGTGTGACCTTATAAATCCAATCACAGAGATATCATATGCATATGCATATTGAGTGGTTAAACACTCTCTCCCTCTAGCTTTCACATCCCATGAAGGGATTTTGCCGCCCACACTAAGGTCCTTCATCCATCTCGGTCCATCGCTCTCGTCCTCCAGTTTCGACATTCTAATGCATGTAGACCTTGTTCGAGGTCATCAGGCCAGCGCAATCGGGTCTTTCTCTACGATGAACACCGGCTGGTTGTTGATGGAACACTTTTTTAAACATTCGTTGTTGTGGAGATCGTGTAACGTGGCCGAGCCATCTAACTCGATTGGATTTGATGAATTCGATAATTTCGCAGCCCCCAAAAAGCCTTATCTCGTGGTTCATACGAATCTGATATTCGTTGCCCGCGACTTTGATTGGACCATAGATTGAGTGAATGACCTTCCTTTCGAAGGTAGATAACAATCTACAATCGTTAGAGGTCATGGTCCAGCTCTCGCTTCCGAAAGCCAGCACAGGTTTTATGAGTGCTTTATAAAGTGCGAGCTTGCACGACTGCGATATATGTTTAAATCGCAATAATTTCGATTGGGCGAAGAAAACTCGTTGTCCGGCAGCAATTCGAGCTTTTATTTCTGTCTGCATATCATTCGACGATGTTATAAAACTGACGATGTTATAACTGAGGTATTTAAAGTTTTCGACGCTATCAAAGTTATGGTCACCAATTCCGGGATTTACCATGGAGATGTTCATGTGTGTTGATAACAATTTTGTTTTGCTGCTGTTCACCTCCAAACCAAGTCTTCTTGCGCAGCGGTCGAGCTGTATGAAACTGTCCTTGATATCGCTAGGTCTTTGGCCAAGAAGCACGATATCATCTGCATATCCAAGAATTTGGCCTGATTTATTAAATATACAACGCGAAGTTTCAATGTTGCTTTTTCTCACTACGTACTCAAGCGCCAAGTTGAACAGTACAGGCGCGAGTGCATCTCCCTGTCGAACACCAGATGTTATTTCAAAGGGGTCTGACACAGCTCCCTCAATTACGATTTTACATACAGACCCAGAGGTTATTAATTTGCACAGAGAAACGAGTTTCTCTGAAATTCCTGAGCATATGAGCGCGGACCATAAGTTTTCGCGGTTTATACTGTCATATGCCTGTCTGAAGTCTATATACAATTGGTGTATGGTTATGTTGTACTCCCAACATTTTTCCAAGATCATCCTCATGGTAAAACATTGGTCAGTGGTCGATCGGTTGGGACGAAAACCACATTGATAGTCGCCAATGGTGTTTTCGGCGAGAAGGATGAGTCTTGCAAGTACAACATTAGTCAACACTTTGTAAGCAGTGCTCAACAGAGCCATACCACGATAGTTTCACATTTAAGACTGTCTCCTTTTTTGTGCAGCGGACATATGAGCGCGGTCTTCCAATTCTCCAGCAACTCTTCTTTGTTTCAAATAGAGACGATAAGATCGTATAGATTTGTTGCAAGAGTAGCGCCTCCGAGCTTAATCAATTCTACGGGGATTCTACGAGACCTAATAGTGGCATCTACTTCCTCTACTGTGGGATATTCAACAAGGACCTCTTCACCTGGAGGTGCTATTGCTCTAATGGGGGTAACTTCGTCGTTCCGATTTAGCAGATTTTGAAAGTAGGTTTACCATACTGAGAGAACATCAGCCACGTTTGTTCTCAGCTCTTTATTTCTGTCTTTGACGGCTGTACTTTTTGGGTGGAAGTCTTTAGTTAAATTTTTGGCGTTAGCAAAACAGTCCCTTGAGTTTCCTATTTCCGCTTGGAAGCTGATGTTTTCGGTGCAAGTTCTCATATGATCGCGCTTCTTTTGTCGAAGGTATTTATTTGTAGCTTTCCTAGCGCGGATATATTCTGCTAGAGAAGCTCTAGTAGTTAAACACTAGAGCTGTAAAATGTCCTGATAGCTTGTTCTAAACTTTAACATAACATTATGATTGCATTACTGTCATTTACATAAACGCATATATTTTTTAGGAATTGCCAGACACCGCAAAGTAAACCATAAGCCATTCTGATAAACTAAGTAAATAAAATAAAATAAAATAAAGAAATCGAAGAACAAATCATCATGTACACAACACGAGATGTTTCGAAATCATCCTCAGCGAAAAAAATTGTTCAGTGACTCACCGTTTCGGATGAAATCCTCCTTTGATGGCTTGTCGGAGGAGGCCACTAAACGAAAGTTGGATCACTGAGCTGACAAAATTTAATAAAAGAAGCGTGCATTTACGTTCACGCATGTAGGGTTGATAGTCCGCTGCAAAATTCGGATAGTAGAGAAGAAAATCGTGTATCTGTCAATTGATGTCAATTTAAATTTGGGCACGCTGCGCCACAAACAAATGATTTTAAAAATGCATTTATTTGGACAACAAAATAAGTTAATCGGGAAATAACTTAAACCAAACCATCTATTCCATTGGTTTCAACATTCTATAACTTAAACCAAACCATCAACTCCATTGGTTAACAGTTTTTTTCAAAAAATTCTTACTACTTAATTCTAACTATCAAAAAGAATTTCTTCAACTAGCACATTTTTTAGTGCAGCGTAAGCTTTGTATTTATACTTCACCAAGCACCTACCAAAATCACTCGATGGCACTAATAATTATAGCCTGTTTATAAATTCATTTTGTGGTTCACTAACTTCTTCTTCTTTTTTTTCTTCTTCTTCTTCTTCTTATGCATTGTGAACTTTTGCCCTTATTTAATCTAATATTCCGTTTTCTTTTTAACTTTTGCGTATAGAAGCTAGACGCCCATTGTTTTTTCATATTTGCGGATAGTAGTGTAAAATATAATAATTTCGCACTATAGAGGCTTACAAACTAATGAATTGTATGGTCATAGTATTGGATGTTTCGTGGTGAAATTATAATTGGAATTAGCTTACCTCTGTTAATACCTTATACTCTTCAGAAAAGTGTTACTGTTTCTCGTATTAACAGATTCGATGGGATGCAGAATTGATTTTCTCTGTTGACGGTCGTTTTTGATCGTCAGATATGAATTCACATGTCCTCGATCTTCATAATTAATAATATCATTGGGAGGCTCTGTATCATTGGCAGGCCAAACTTAATTATCTTTACGTAGCCATTTCGGCCAGTTTACTATAATTTGTGATTTAGTAGTTCTTCAATGGTTAACCCATGTGTAGTGGAATCGGCAGGGTTTTCCTCCGATTGTACGTATTCCCAATGTTTCCTATTATAATGTGATAATATGTGTGACGTTTTATTGGCAACAAATGTTTTCCAACATTTTGGGTAAGAATGACAACCACTCAAGTGCTAGAGTCTGTTCACACTGTAGAATTTTGAATTTTAATTTTAATTGTTTTTTGAACAAATGTCATAAGTTTAGTTAACATATGAGCCGCCTGGAGTTTAAGGCGCGCCAATATGGTTTATTTGATGGGTCCATCCTTTGTTTTCGCTATTTGTATAGAAGATTTTCACTCAGTCTTATCTCCGGAAATAGCATATAGCAGAAACTTCACAACTTAACTTTCTTTGTGATGTTTATCCATCCATCTAGGAATTTTGATTACATTTATTCGAGACAAACTTTCTCTTAATTCTAACCATTTGCGTTTGATGTGGGCTTAGACAATATATACTTGAAATATGTGGATGTTTTGATGCACTTCGATTGGCTGTACCTCTTTGATACATCTGTTTGATAAAAATAAAGTATAAATACATATAGTAATACCGGGTACCGGTCCAAATTGAATATTTTACAACTGGATTTGACGAAACAGGATAATTCAAAACTGGATATTTTAAAACGAGATAAGGTACAAAACGAGATATGGTACAAAACTGGATATTTCAAAACAGGATATTTCGACATGTGATTTAAACTTAAAATGATTTTTTAGGAAAGTTCTGGAATATGGCCAATAAGGAAGGAACTCGGCGAGTTCTTAACCGATGATGATGAAATTCGATATGTAGGATGAAAATGTGATTTTAAAATGATTTTTTAAGTCAATAATTATTTTAATAAGATGAGAAAAGCAGCAATTAAAAAAAAACATTAAGTGAAGGAAAATTCTATTATTCAAGTATGAAACCTTACTGGCCATATTCCGAAGGTTTTCCCAAAAAGGTTTTAAAATCAAATTTAATTATACAATTAAAGAAAAAAAACATTAAGTAGAGGAAAATTCTATTTCTCTCCTTAGAAATATTCAAATATGGAACCTTACTGGCCTTATTCCAGAAGTTTCCCAACAAATCATTTTTAAACCCCATTTTCATCCTACATATCGAATTTCATCATAATCGGTTAGGAACTTGCCCAATTCTTTCCTAACTGGCCTCATTCCAGAACTTTTCCAGCAAATCATTTTAAAATCCTATTTGCATCCTACATATCGAATTTCATCATAATCGGTTAAGAACTTGCCGAGTTCCTTTCTAACTGGCCATATTCCAGATCTTTCCTAAAAAATCATTTTAAGTTTAAATCACATGTCGAAATATCCTGTTTTGAAATATCCAGTTTTGTACCTTATCTCGTTTTGTCAAATCCTATTTTTAAATATCCAGTTTTAAAATGTCCAGTTCTGAGCGGTTCCCAGTAATACCATCACAAGAAAAAAAGTTGAAGTTCCAGATGTCGGGGCGATAGAATATTGAAAAAATTTAGGATAAATATGACATTTAAGATTATACATATAAAAATATTTGAAGAATTAAAAAAAATACCAGTAGCGACATCTAACACATCAATGGCTAACATACCATGGTAGTACTATGTGTATTTATACTATGTAAAAATGAAGCAGGATTTTTGCCTTATTTTGTGCATAATTCATATGCTTGTATTGGTGCATCAGGATTCATTCGCTAAAGAATTTGTGGATATTTGACATCGTCATCATGAATCCAAACCATTTTGTACATTTTTTCAATGTCTTCGCTTACTTGTGCTGTCTAAATCTTAGTATAATTTCAACTAATGTTGATTGCATTGTAGGTCCGCTTTCTAGTGCATCGTTTAATGATAAGTTTGTTGTTGATTTTGTTGAACCATCAAATACAACCCTTAATAACGAGTGATGGTACTTTGTTTTAACACTTCATGATGACGCAAAGAATCAACCTCCTTCATTACATTCAAACTAATCGTAGTTACAAAGGTCGCATCAATATTCAACTTGTCCAATGGGATCCACTGAAATGTTGTATTGTATGTTATAATTCGCTCATCTTGTATTTGACCATCACTCAATATATCAAGTAACATATCTACTTCACCACCATTTATCCAATTAGGATCTACCATTTTTAATTATTTGAAAATTTATATTATTTTGCATTCACCCATACATCATGAAGTCTACGAACTCCTACGTTGTAGGAGTTTCGATAAATTGTCTAATAAACGAAATTCGAACTGATTCATGGATTTGTTTTGTGATTAGTTCATGGAACGCTTGCCAATTAACATAATTAGTTGAAAATTTTGGTATTTCAAGATTTGGCAGCCGTATTTCTTATTCAATACACATTTCACACATCATACCAATGTTGTGTCCTGTAAATGACTCAGATCTCGAAGCTTCAATATTTTCTGGTGGTTTTAGCCTTGATATGATTTGACCGAAGTCATTTATTGCTCCGTAATGAAATTCTTTAACTTCAAGGTAATATGACGGTTCATTGATATCAAGTTTCAATAATTGAATTTCGTTTCATACGAAAATTGACGTTTTCTAGAGTTATTTCATCCGATGACTTGCACTTTTTTCCTGTATC
Organism: Tipula confusa; assembly: GCA_963556175.1. Classification (NCBI taxonomy): domain Eukaryota; kingdom Metazoa; phylum Arthropoda; class Insecta; order Diptera; family Tipulidae; genus Tipula; species Tipula confusa. The sequence goes on from OY744475.1 coordinate 31,354,786, forward strand.
TCCAATTTTAGGAGCATAGGGCCATTTACTATTCTGAACCATCTTACTTTATTTGGGGCTATTGCTTTAATTTCTACCCATGATTTTCCCAGGTGTTTTGCCTCTGCTAGCATCGTTCTCTTTCATGTCATTGCTGGCCTTCCAACCTTTCTTTTTCCTTGCGGGTTCCAGTCTAATGACATCCTCGTTATATCACTTGATGCCTTTCTCAGTGTGTGGCCAATCCATCTCCATTTTCGTCACTTTATTTCGGTCTCAATGTCTGACTGACATGTTGCTCTGTGCAGATTGATGTTACTAATTGTGTTAGGCCAGAAGCACTTAAGTATTCATCGAAGGCATTTGTTTACGAACACCTGTAGCTTCTGTATGATTTTTCCTGTATGCTTTCATGTCACACACCCATACAGTAGTACCGATTTCACACATGAGTTGCGCGATAGGACAGAAGTATTTATACGTTTGTGTATGTCTTCTTCTGTTCCACCTGCTTTCGTTATTGTGCAACCAAGGTATACGAATTCATTTACATCTTCAATTTATATATTGTTGATGTGCATCGGTGTGGTTATATTTGTGTTGAGTCTCATCGCCTTGGTTTTCTTGATATTAATTTTGAGACCAACTTCATTAGCTAGATCTGATAGCTGGGTGAGCAAGCATATGTCGTCTGCATAGTCCAAATCATTGAGTTTACCAGTTAACCCCCATTGAATGCCATTAGAGGACTTGTTATCTAGTTTCCGCATTACACTGTCTAATACGATTAGGAACAGCATTGGTGAGAGTACGCAACCTTGCCTTACTCCTCGAGTGTTGTAGTATGTTTCACTTTGTTTGCCTTTGTATTGAATTCGGTTCCCAGCATCCCAATACATTTCTTGTATGAGTTTAATTATGGGATGCCCATTTCACAAAGTGTCTGCCATATTGCGTTCCTCTTTATCGTATTGAATGCGCATTCGAAATCGACGAAGAGCATATACAATGGTGAATTCCATTCACTGGATTGCTCAGTGATGATACGGATTGTGTTGATGTGATCAGTGCAACTTCTTCCTGGTCTAAATCCAGCTTGTTCGTTTCTTAATTTTGCATTGATCGTAGGTGAGATTCTATGTCAAGGATGTCCATTGCGAGTACCGTTATTGTTGTGTTGAGGAGGGAGATACCTCGTCAGTTCCTACATTCTCTTAGGTCACCTTTCTTGGGTATCGTAATTATCAAGCCTTCTTTCCATTTTAGTGGAATTCTCCCAGAATTCCAGACTTCTTGGATTATTGGTGTTAATATGATTGCAGTTGTATATGAATCTAATTTAAATATTTCGGTGGTTATATTGTCTGTTCCAGCAGCCTTATTGCTCTTCAGTCTATCAATGACATCTTTAACTTCCCGTTCCGTTGGTGGATGGGTGTTGCTTGTTTCGTTATTGATGTCAATTGATGACTCTTCCGTGTTATATTGGCACATTTGCAACTTAAATTGACGGCGTTCCTCAACTTTTTGCCATGTATCATCACTGATCCAAGGTTTCCGATTGTATTCTCTGTAGCCGAGTACGTCCGTGGCAGTCTTGATGTAGGCTTCTTCTGTTTGGTTCCATCTTTCTTCTATACGAGTGGCTTCAGACTGGAGATTGAGTTGGAGCGTTTCGTTCAAAGTGTTTCTTGTTTCAGTGTCTCTCAATCTATTTGTGTTAAATTACCTTCTATTTGTCTTCCAATGTTTCACAGCTGCTGGCTTGATTTGGAATTGTGGTGTTACCAGTTGATGATCGCTGTGTACATCTGCGCCCCTCGATGACTTGCATAACCCTCTAATTGTTATAATTGATCCTTATAATAAGTTCAATTTTATTTTGAATATTTTGCTCTCTGCTTCGGCCATATTTATAGTTTCACACACTTTTAATACACTAACCGTTTTTTTTGTTTTTAATCCATATGCATTTTTTTCTGGGACCGAAGCTCACCCAACTCTTTCACGGTTAATTTAACGTCCTACTTTAAGTCGTCGCCAACCAAATCGAGGACACATGAATACAGGTCCGCTTTAAATATCCATCTGCATGGGGATCATAGTTGTGTTCATCGCCATCACCAATTGCAATCAAGTGATGAAAAATACATTTTTTAATTGATTGTTATTCAAACCCGGTACCTCCGGACCAAACACCATAGCTTTAACCACTGAACCAATTGTTCCGTCACCTTTAAATATGTTTTAGCCATTCACTTCTAAATTGTGTGCCTGTGTACGTGAGCAAGAGTTGTTGATATTTTTGCGAGACATGGGAGCATGGTACAAATTTTAAATTATTTTATAAATCAAAGACAAATTTTAAGGATTTTATAAAAAATGAAAACAAAAAAAAAAACGTTGACTATAAATTAAAATAGGAAATGTGAAAATTTGTGTATCGTACATTGTTTCCTATGTACATATATGCTAATGACATTTTAAATATAGAATCAGTCTTATAATGTATAATAAACACCTACTATAGGTACCTATAAACGGTGTGTGCATAATCATTCGTTCGACGTACAATTTAAATTTTTCGTAAAATATATACCGGGAGGAATTCGAAAAGTGAGAAAAACCAATTTAGAACGGAAACCCGAAAAAATTACGCTCATAAATATATAATTTAATTTTCTAGCGAAGGGGAAGTACAAAATAATTATTTTATCATTTCTGATTGTAACACAATTACAAAGATTTAGGCAAGTCGAAAGCATGAAAAATGTGTGATGCCAATAAAATATAAAACAAAAAGTTCATTCGCATTTTGCCTGGACACGGAAATAATGACAGTGGAATTATAAATTAGCCTTGGAGGCTTGAATCTTTGTGGTTATTTTTTTTTTGGCTCATTGTACAAATTTTTCTAACATAAATAATTTAATTCTTGGAAAGGAAATGTTTGCAAGGTGAAATAATTTAATTAACTTGGAAAAAGGTAAAAATTTGGTACAACATAATATAAACATAAATATTTACGAATCATAATTAAGTTTTACCATAGTTTTGTTTGAATGTAAATATATAGCAACATAATGTTTGTTTTAACTTATAGTGTTGAATTTTAATTATTTAACACGGTTAGGAACTTTATGGGTGTTCTAATGTTGTGATTTTAATTATATGTTAAAAATAATTTAGAATCCCGCATATAAAGTCATTATAAAACAAATACTTTGGGTGGGAACTCGTGTTTAATGAATAAATTATGCTTGCTAATTAGGATCCATTCTGTCTATACTACCGCCCAAATTATTTAGTGAATTCAATTTTGTGAATTTTTTCACGACTTATGTTGTAGGCAGGAGATTTTATCATCGTAGTGTATTGAGTCAAAATTAAAACAGCATTACTCTAAAGCATTTTTAGGAACTTGTCAACAAGGTACTTTTTTCCAAAACCCAAAATTTATTGATAACAAAATAATTTGCCTGAGTTTTTGGTGGCTATGAATTCAGCAACGATGTAATGTTTTTTATGGTAGGATTAGGTTTTTTATTACTTCATTTAACGGATTCGTGGTTCCCAAATCAAATGCACACCAAAATTGTTATGAAATATTTTGCTGGTTTGGTCGAACATTTTTTTGTAAACTTGGTACGCTCTTTAAATAAAAACAATTGTGCACTAACAGAGATGTGCGCAGCTTTGTCGGTTTTCAAATTTTTGTAACGTCCAGTGGCAATTTTTATGCCAAGCCATAAAAGAGCAGCTGGTACTATAGTGAAACTAGAACAATAATAATTACCAAGCTGAGCGAGGAAATCGCGTATAAAAGGCGAAAAAACGTAGAACTAAAAATGGATCGAGATACAGCTATTACACTGAAGGGGATGAATTATATAAGGATACGGACTGGATCCTACAAAACGGAAGAGTAAAAAAAACTGAATCAACAGAACACTAGAGGCTCAACTACTAAATCGTAAGGTGAGGTCAATCAACCAAAAGGTAGCGAATCTACTATGAATACTTCACCAAAATTAGACCAAAAATATTGTGGACATACCCAGTTATCCAGAAATTCAGTCTCCGATTAAATCGATTACTGACAAAGAATATAAATTACTAGCGCTAGGAAAGGACGTCTGGAAAATTAATACCCTGGGCTCAGACAGTTATAGAAGTTTATCCATGACATTGAACTGAAAACGAGGGAGGACACCAAACCTTTTTAATAAAAGAGTACTCTTTCTAGTGTTTGATACTAGTGTTTGATACTGAAGAGAATGTTAAAACATTTATGATGTACAAGGACAATAAGGCATACCACCACAAGCATAACACAATACAACAAATGTTATGGAATTTAATTACTCTAAAGGTATTGCCACCTGGAACCGAGAAGTGTAAAATGTTTTGACAAGCGTACAACTTAGGTATGTACAATAGGCAGAGACGTGCTAGCTGAAGAAATAAAATACAAAACCCTCAAAGATGGATCAAAATAATCAAACTGCTTCAAATGCAGATTGTAAGCAGGACGTGAATTTATAATTGGGTGTAACTTTACTGCCAAAACACTCATTAGGATCTTAGCTAAATACTGGCCAAGTAACCAAGCTAAGATATCAAGCCTAAATCTATACATTCCCATAAAAAACAGCGAATCGCTTATCATGACAGTCAATTAAACAAAAATCAAAAGGGAAAATGCACCAAATTTATAAATCTAAAAACAAACTGGAATCTTTTTGACGAACTAATGAATGAAAAAATCAATCTCTAGGTACTGATTAGAAATTCTTTCCGATTGGAAGACGAATTGGAATAACTTAATGAAATAATACATTATGTTGCAATATTGCAATGCAACCGAACGTAAAGCGATGGCTAAGGTAATTGCTTTCCACGCCACGGTCCCAAGTATACACGGCATTGGAAGTTAGAAAGTTAGTACGGGAAAAATTACAGGCACATTAAACCTGGCAAATGAATCGAAAATTGGAGACTGAAACAATTTTTTACAATTTATATTGCAGTCTCAAATCCCTTCTTAAAAGTGTTACAAATTAATCAATCAACAGATCAAAAATTAGGTAGTATTTTGAAAAAAAAAACAAATTTTGATTAGTCACTGTGGAAGGCGATGAAAAGTTTTAAAAGGTTCCAAATGGAAAGGCCTCGACTTAAAAAAATTATTCCGCTTGGGTAAGAAGTCACATAGAGAAGGCTGTTCGGTTTGCGGATACAAATCACATAAGCCCATTTCTTTGTTGCCAATTATGTCTTAAAGACACATAAACCAATAACAGAGAACAAAAGGTTAATTTTTCTGTATTAATTTTCTGACATAGCAACCTGAAATGAAAAAATTATATCAGAGGTGGATGACACAGCAATTATAGCTATTACCAATAATTGTGCAAATGTAATGAACAAGCTCCGAAAGATAAACTTCCGGTTTGTCAGGAGAAATCCACTCATACTGCTGAAACTGTCATGGCATGACTCTGGAAACCATACTGAAATGGAGGTAACATGTTAAATAGGAAAAATAAAAACTGTGAATAACGAATTACTGGCGTTATGTTCGACAACGCGTGGTAGCAACGGTCAACTTGCTTGCTAAATTAGGCCAGGCTTTTCGAAGCAAAAACGAAACTAACCCTATTAGTTACTCCTAATTATTTATCACATAAAATTTATAACGAGTTTTTTGTGCTCATGCGTTTTAGGTTTTATCGATGAGACAAAAAAGGTCAATATTATTTAATAATAGTAGATTTAACCCCTGATATAATTTATATCGATCAGCTGACTATAATATTGAGGTACGTATCTGACACTGGTGAAATCATAGGGCGTTTCTTTTTGTTTACAGTCACACACATCAGAATATATATTAAATATGATGAATATTAAAAAATTTAGAGGTCATAATTACGATAATACCGCTAACACGTCAGAGAAATATGACTTGAACGCTAATTGCCCAGAGCACTTCATGTGCCTTTTACAAGTCATTCGTTAAACTTAGACGGTAACTTTGCAGTATAGTCTTGTTCTTACGCAACGAATTTTTTGATTTTGTATCAAAATTTGTACACTTTTCCATCGTGAACACTTCTTTGGTCTATCTTTAAATTTCGCCTATGCCACAACGGCAAATTAAGGAAATATAAGATTAAAGAGACATTTTTTTCCACTACTACTGTGTAGTTTAGATTTTTTGGGATTTGTAATACTTTGCGCACTTAAGTGTCTTAAGTGACTCACCTCAGAGCATTGAAAGGTGCCAAAAGGATATTTTTTTGTTTTTAACCACCCTTTTGTACCATTTAAATATTTGTGTTTGTTTATTTATTGTTTAGTCAAGTGTGTCTAGTTTACGAGTTAAGCTTGGTGTAACTTTTATTTAAGTCTCGGAAGATAATTTCGTTTGTTTAAGCGTACTTAGTTTATCTGTATACAGTTTGGTATGTTAATAAAGTTGTGAACACCACTTTTTGTTGCCAAATTTGTCATCTTTAGTAGATCAAAATAGTAGGTGAATCACAAACTTTACTCAAAACTGAGGATTTCGATTTGTTTTAAAGCTATTGTAGATTGGTTCTAACAAGTGGGTTTTCTAACATAATATTGCATACCTTCCTACACGGGAAGCCCATAAATTGTAGACTAAGATTTTTACTTGAACCACCATAATCAACTTTAATTAGAAGATCCCATGTACATATAGATTATAAAATTCAATAGGAATATCCTATATTTTTGAGAAGATGTATGTCGCAACATAAATTGAGATGGGGCTATAATAATGTACTTTATTAAGTTCTTAAGTGCATGTATCGAAAATACAACGTTTCACGAATCTGTTGACTGGAACTCTGTTTTGGAATGCTTTGAACGCATCAGATTTCCATTTATTTATGATGATTTATTTGGATTAAGCTTATTTGGTTTCTGAGCAGTTTTTAATGCTTTGGTAGTTTCGTCGTAAGTTTTAATACCACAAGTAGGTGAACCAACGTGAAGTGTGATGCTTTCTCCGTCTGTGCCCAATAGTGCGATTATAACAGTTTGTGCGATCCACAAAGCAAATAATCGCGGCCAGTGAGAATGCAAATGGATAGCTTGTACAATTCCATCGTGATCATTGTAACTTTAACTACTAATATGACACGAACAGTCCTTCGGCAATCCACATTTTTCAGACACCTTGACTATAAAACCGTTTTTGCACACAGATCCTAGACGATGTTTAGCTGGTGTTATATCTTCGGATGGTAAATGTATATTTTTTCTGGGGAACTATTAGTTTTTGGCTGCACTACATTTATTACGAATATCAGCTGCTGATGGATTTTTCTGAGCATCATAGTTTTATGCCTCGTTATACGGACCTATGAAAAAATCTATATTATTATTCCTATTTTTTAATTCCGGAAAAAGGTGACTTTAAAAATTATCAATTCTTTGTTCGATCATAATGCAACTCCGTCTCATTTTGCAGTTGGAAAATCGAACTAAACGCTTAACTATTTTTAATTTCCGTTTCGTAAATGATTTTAACGCTGCTTTCCTTAACTCGAATTACATAGATACTTTTTTGATCAAATCTTGGTTTCGCAATGAAAACAGAAAAGTTAGTGAAAAGTCTTATACAATTTTTCTAAAATAAGAGCATAAGCCCTTTTACAATACTTCTGACATTACCCATATCTCTAAAGCTTGTGGTGCGAGATTGTTCAGCAATTTAAAACGAGTAAAAAGTACTAACGATCATTACGATTTTGACTTAACAACATTTTAATGCAGTTTAGCAATTTTGTCAATTGAAAGTTCCCATTACAGGGCCTAGATTATAACGAAGTTGTTGACAATTTCGTGAAAACAAATGCAGAACAAGCACATCTAATTAATATTTTAGTTCGTTCGTAAAGGTTGTTTGTGGTTACTATTTTATTTGGACAATTTTCCACCAAAAAAATAATTGTATAATTGAAAAAGGCCCCTTGTTGCAACTGCGCGCAGGACCCCAAGTATTATAACTCCACCTCTGCCGCTAGTGGAAGGATTATCTCCGGTATAACAACCAAAAAATACTTCCAAAAATACTAACCGTGAGTTTTGTATTTTTTAATTAAAGTGTCAAATTTTTAACGACACAAAATTAAAAGCAGACAAAAAATTATATTCGTATTATAATGTTAATGAGTCTGATTAGCAAACGTACATAACAATTATATTCGGCATCATAGGGAGTCATATTACATCAATCCACGTTACATACACGGATTAAATTTTCCTAAGACATTTAAATTTAATTAAAGGAATATTACGAGAGTATTAAGTAAGGTAAAACAGTTTTTCGTTTTAAACAAACAAAAAAAAACTGTCAATTTCATTTCCAAAGATCAATCAAAAAAAAAAATTGTATACTCTCCACATCTGACAAAACAATACCCACTTTTTTTTTGTCATGGTGGTTAGCTAAGCATAATAGTATTAAAAGTACTATAACTTAAAATTGTCTCGATATTTACAAAAACAAAAAAAAAATATTTAGTCGAAAATGATAATAGAAATGAAAATTTTTTCGTCTATTGAAAATTTTTCTATTGTTCTGTGAAAATTAATAAAAGCGAAGATGTAGTAATAATTTCCGTGAAAAATTTTAATTCCTATATACGTCGCTAATATAAAAGGGTAAATGTGGGTGACGCAAATTATAATATTACAAAGTATATTTTAAAAGTGTCCCAATGCTTTACCAAAAATTTAATTATGGTACAATGCCGGGCTTCGGATTTCATGTACATATTATACGTTATTATATGTGTCTTCATTCAAAATTGATTATATTTCCGGTTTGTACACTTTATTAAAATTCGACATTAGGAGATTCCCACATGCAATTAAAATGGAATTGCAAAAATACGCGGTTGACGTGGGTCAAACATTTTTTATTTGTATATATACTACAACAATATATTCATCCCATTCGTCAATTACACAGTGTCTTCTAAGAATATTAAATAAAAACCTAATATGGTATCAGCTAAGATAAATTTCTGTTCGAAAATTTAAATATTATTTATATATGTACATATTTCAAAGAGCAAACACAGTATTATATTATTTTTGAAATGAAAAATTACTAAAGCATGACGTCATGGGTGAGTTGCTAACATTATAAATGAAAAATAGAGAAAACGTTTGTAATTTATCTAATTTGTACGTATGTATATTAGGGTAGTCCTAGTTTGTAAACGCAAGGAATTCGAGCTCAACAATTAGGCAAGGGGTTAGTCCACAAATTTACTCATAGGGGTCTGATTTATCTATCATAAAAATATGAGATATCATTGTAAATTTTAAAATGGTATCACACACTGAGCTATTCACGACAAAACGTTTTTTGACAATGTTTTTCAAAAAGTAAGTCGAGTTTTTCAAAATATGAACAAATATGACATTTAATTGTGCACTGAAAATTCCCCCTTATTTTAATATAAAACCGCAACGAAAGGTGGAATTTAAATAAATACAAACGGAATGACATGCATGCTATTGTTGCTGTAAAATTCCCAATAAAATATAATATAGGTAAAATTACAAGTTTTAAAATAGTTGGAACATGTTCGTAAACTAAACATTAGGCATAATATAAATATATATAGTACTACCATCATAAGAAAAAACAGTTTATCTATTGATGTTCCAGATGTCGGGTCGATAGAATATCGTCAACATTTAGAAAAAATATATGACATTTAGGCGATAATACATATAAAAATATTTTGATTATTTTAAAACGATACCAGTAGCGACATCTAGTCAATGGGCAAGTCAATGGGCTAACATACTATGTGTATTTATATTATGCAGTAGGTCTCTTACTTTGGTAAATTTACAATGCTATATATTTCAGACCAATTTGGAATAGTTTTAAACCAACTTTAAGTTGGTATAGAATAATTCTAGTCTACCTCTAATTGTAATGATTGTCACCAGAGGCGCTATATTTTTTTGGCAATTTCAGGTTGGCATTGCAAATCTCATTCCGTTTTTGTTTATGAAAAAACGACCAAAATTCATAATAAATTTTGACTCGTGTCATTAAATGACGCGTATCCAAAATTGAAGTGAAAATTATATTATTATTGTTTTTATTTTAACATTACTTGGAGTAAACATATATGAGCAAGAATAGTCGACGATAAATTGATTGGCCGATTTAACCTACCATACGTCGGATCAACGTCGAAGTTTATCTAAGGTTTTTACAAAATATATAGAAATATGAGACAGCTCCTCAATGTAAAATATCCAAGTCACTGAATTAGAAGGGGAGGGACCATTGCATGGCCACCGCGGTCTCTCGATCTAAATCCTTTTTAACTTTTTTTTGCGGAAACGACAAATATTATTGAAATAATGAACGTGTCTTTCGACGGATTATAATACTAATATTAATTAATAATTCTAATATTAAAAATTTAAAAAAACAAATTATTTTACTCGTTCTGTTTTATTTCTGACAAAGCAGTTATTTTAGAACTCGACATTTTTTAATTGCATATTTTGAGAAACACAACTTACTTTTTGAAAAAAAAAAATGATGAAAAGCGTTCTGTTGCGAAAAGTCCAGTGCGTGTGACGCCATTTTAAAATGTGCAATGGTGTCGCATATTTTTCTATAGTAGGTCAATATTCTCTAATGCATTATTTTCCCGTTAGCGCCACGATCGAAATTGATCGACTCTGGTTGAATTTTACCGATTGTGGTCGAAAATTTAAAACACAAAATTCACCACTTATTATTTTCGCCTATCATCTAAATAATTTTGTGTTCATATACTCTTATACTTAAATAACTAAAATTATAAAAATTTATTTAAATTTATTATAAATAAACCGTAAAAATAAATAATTTATTATTTATTGAAATAATAAATTTAATTAATAATTTTAAATAAAACAATGATTACAAAAGAATCGAAATGAATATAAAAGTTTGAAATTTTCACAATTTTGACTGAAGAATAGTTCTAAAATGTATACTTCGTGCTGGTAACACTTAATATATTTAGTACTAAATATTTTGTTGTTGATCGCAATCAATGGTACGAACATTTACGACGGTCTTTCAGAGAGTGTCGACAATAAACGAAGGCGATAAACTCGCCGTCGAAACCAATAGGCCCCTGGCTTATAAAAATAATTTACACTCTTCTAAATCGTATTAAAAAATAAAGTTGAACAAAAAAACTCTTGCTTTTTTTAAATTAATTTTTTTTGGGTGGAATAAACTTTTGAATATAAATATAACTTTTGAATCGTCAACAATTCGAAAAAAGTTTACTGGGCTGTTTTTGTTGGAAATGAGCTTCCTTATCACCCTGCTTGGTTTGATCCACCACTTTTGGGACAGCCTGTATATATATAATATTATATATATATATATATATATATATATATATATATATATATATATATATATATATATATATATATATATATAAATAAAAGTTTCTTCCTCTTCTTATTTTTCGAAAACTTGAAGATGATAAATCGTCCTCTATACCACCCGAATCCATCAGCACCAACATTAACCTCTGCGTTTGCTTAATGGCGGCTCTCCTCTCAGAGATCACTACACCATTCGTTTAGGTTCGACTCGTTGAACGTGACCAAGCCAACGAAAGTAATCTCCTTTTACTTTAGGAGCAATATCAGATATTATCAGGTATTATCAGGTAACTTCTGATCTCGAGGTTGAATAGAACTCGGTAAGTATCGTCATCGTCACGTTAGGGGCCTCATATCATGTGCATGTCTCTCAAATGTTTTCAGTCATTTTTTTTATATCCGCCAGGGTCCAAATTTAGCTTGTCGGCATTGCTAAGGTATTCCAAGTTTAGTAGTGGACGTATAAGGTATACACAGCACGGTTGCTAGCGGCAAGACAATTTTATGCCCTCCCACACCATCATCATAACTGAAAACAAATGCAAGGTATCAGAAGCCCTTCATTTGTTCAAATATTTGGTCATCATTACTAAAATCCATTGCATCTTAGTCCCTAAAACCAGTGATCGTACACTTTGTCTAAGACTCATTTATTTTAAGACCAATGGAAGCCAAAAATCGTGCAAATGGATCCAAATCTTACATGTGAATCAGAAATCACACAATGTTATGTAAAAAACAACGTCACATCAACGTGTATTAAAACTAGCTGTAGCTACTAGTTTAAAGGACTATGTTTTTAATTCTTATACGTATTCTCAATTCTGCATTAAGTCTAGGTTTCGACTGAAAAGTTCTTTGTTATTTTTACAATGGGAAATTGTTTTATGGATGTGTATTGTAATTCTTTGTATTAGAATCACAAATTTAAATATTTGAATGTACTCAAATTTTGACGTTAATTTTTTTCATAAAAATAATTTTGAAATGGTGACAAAACATAAAATGTTTAAAGTTTAATAAACAATAAATGGCTTTTAGTGGACGTTTCCACCAAAAAGTTGGTTGTTTTTTTTACATCGCACCTCACACGGATAGTACACATTCTCAAAATTGCATCTCAACACAAAATTTATTACCTACACATGCAAACAAAAAAAAACCGATTTGTAGATAAAACAACCGATTTGTACTAATGAAGAGAAGTTTTGCTGTTGTCTTTTTACATTGGTACTAAAATATAAAATTTCCTCTAGGAAATTTTATGGACAACCCTTTATTTATTTGAAAATGTCATTATATCATGTATTATTGTTGCGATTCAAATTTAAATAAAAGTTATTTATTTCTTTAAAACACAAGTAGACGTTTATTTTTTATTAAACTTTAAACATTTTAGATTTGCAACCATTTACAATAAATTTTTATGAAAAAAATCAACGGTTAAATTCAAATATTTAATTTTATAATTTTAATCCATAGAATTTCAATACAAATACATAAAAAAAATTAAAATATTTCCCTTTGTAAAAAAACAACCGATTTTTTGGTCGAAACCAAGAATTAGGATAATACGTGTATGACGCTGCAATCGAAAATTTCAAAAAAGGTAGATCTAGTTAACCAGATACAATGTCAATTTAATTTCAATGTCAATTTAATTAATTTAATGTCAATTTAATTTGAATGTGTAACGCAAGTCGATGATATATTCCTAATTACTTATGAATCAAACTAATATAACTTTTTTCGACAGGAACTACATATTATGTGATAATTAAAACAAAAAATTATTTATTAATTTATTTTATTTGCCAGTTTTGCAGCCATTAAATTTCGTTAAAAAGCTATCAGATTTAAATGATATCAATTCAAGCATGACCCAACTTTTGCCTGCATTGAGCTTTCTAGTATTCAGCAAATTCATTATGATTGCTAGTTTATTCGTTGACCTTTTATCTTTTTTAAGTAAATATAATTATAGAGCGTAAAATGGTCGCTTGTATTCAGTATCTACTATTTATGTTATTTTTATAGTTTTAAATTAAAATTAAAAACACTTGGAAAATTTGTGAAATGGACACCTCAAAATTTATGTCAAAACGACTAATTTATGCATCAAATCAGAATAGTTCTCGTATTTAACCATAGAGCGAAGAACAATATTTTATTTACCGTCAAAACGGAAAATTCAATTTATGATCATAACATTAAATTTTACTACTCTAATTAATTATAGCGTCAAGACAAAACTTATGTTTGGAAATAATGCAGTATTTGTTTTTGAAACATAGAATAGTTAATCGAATAGAAACAAAGCATGCATTTCTAAAATATTTGTATTTAGTTGTACTATCTTATTCTGCTCATGCTATTCTTTCTCGCATCACACTATGCTTGAAAATTAATTAACACAAGTTAGCTTAGAGTTTTTTTCATTTAGTAAGTTTTGTTTTAACAACGTTGTAAGAATGGGTTATTCTTTTTTGGCAAGTAGTTGTAAAATTCGGATTAAAACAATTTTTCCTTGAAAAACATATAAGTCATTTTGGTGTTTTTGAATGAAAAATTATAGAAATATAGACTTGGTTTAGTTGTTTAAAGGCTTATAACTTCAAGAATCGAATCGAAAAGTATATTTTTTTCCTTGGTAGAGTACAATTTGGGCTACTGAAATATGCAAAAATTCAAAAAGATATCAAGGAGTACTTATATTCTTTTTGTAAGGATAGTGCGAATTATATATATATATATATATATATATATATATATATATATATATATATATATATATATATATATATATATATATATATGCATATGCATATGCAAAAACATAATTTGGTATAAATATAAAGTTTATGCTACTGAAACTTCTAAATAAACTCATACTGTGCTAGCTTGTATATATTACATAAATACTTTATGAAGAATTTTCCAGAGTCAAATTAAATTAAATTTAAGATATATATATTATTTTTGTCTAACTATGTTTGAAGGCATCCGTATTTTATTTTTCTATGGTATAAACAATAACCTTTAGTAATACAACATTTAGTATATGTACATATGTTATACATATTCACATATAAATTTACAGCATTCATATCATCTTAAAACTGTCTTACAATTTTTATGTAATTCAATTATTATTATTATTTACGAATCTACTACATTTGTATAAGGAATACAAATTTGTCTTCCGTATTTAAATACGGCATATGAGAGTATTACAATAGAATATCGCTTCGAGCTCCATTTTAAATTTTGTCGAATAAATGTCTAAACATAAAAATGTAATTTCCCTATTTGTACAATATACGTCTAAACACAAAAAAATATTATAATATATTTTGTTGTGTATACTAAATTAGTTCTAGCAGGCCAATTTGGATTTAGGCGTAAATTGTTAATTCTAAGCAAATTGAAGGTAGTGGGTATTTTTATATGAACATTTCCTGTATCGATAAAAATCTAACTTCTGTTTTGCCATAAAGTTATCAAGATTTTATTTATTTTCATTGCAGTTTTGGTTTGTTTCTGTTTGGTTAAGAATATAGTAATCCTACCTGGAGCTCTTTTTCACTTAGTATTAATTCAAGCCTGAAAATTTTGTAATTAAATGATCGCCCAAGACGAACTCTAATCAGATTAAAATTTTACTGCCTTGAGTAAAACTTAGCTAAAACCTTAGGTTACATCAAAATTTTTGGTGATCTAAGGTTATATAAGATAGAAAAAAAGGTCTCTAACTACCCCCAATTTGGGTCAAATTGTAATCACTTGCCCCCTTTGGTTGTGAGGCATACCCACGCTCCAAAAGACTTTTAAACGGGCATCCTGCTCTTAGAATTTCACCACAGTTTCCTTGGCTTGTCGTACGAGCCTACTAAACAAAAGTTAGATCACTAGGCTGACTACCCGCATCCGTAAAAAACTTAATTGTTAAATAAATCAATGGGAACCGTGCTTTGTATGCCTTACGCCCGCTGCTAAAGTCAAAATACCTTGCAAATGCCGATAAACTGAAGTTGTACAAGGTGTTGATCATAGAAACGTTGTGATGTATGGGGGTTAGAGTTGGACCCTGACGAATGAGAATGAAAGATGGTTAATGACTTTTGAGAGAAGAATTATGCGCAAGATATATGGTCCCAAACTCGACAGAGTCTTACCGAGTAAGTCTTACACTTATACCACTGACAAACTAGGCTTAGCTATGTGCGATCAGTAAATCGCGTTTAGTTAAACCAAAATAAATCCAATAGAATTGGCAGACCATTGGTTAACAAAATAAATAAATAAATACACTGGTGCTTCGAGTGTGCGGTATGAGTATTAAAGCAAATGCCATATTTGATGTTACAAATTTACTGTCGTTACAAAGTAAGCATCGTATTTATTTTTTGTTTAATTTTGAATATGTATTTTAAAATGTAATATTCATATTTTTAATTAATAATATGAACTTTTAGATTCTTGATTAAAAATTTCTTGATTCTTGATTAACTAAAACAAAACTTTTCACTTTTAATTTTATTTTGAAAGTCGCTGATAATTTTTTTATGAAAATGTGATTAAATTGTTAACTCCAGTTGTGTAATGGCGCCAACCGTATTTTCAAATATTTCATACCTGTCGTATGATGGCGCCACTTATTCTTTCAATGTAAAGTTTCAGTCGCACGATGTCGCTCTCACTAAACTCATTACTATGTGATAAACTTCAAAATATTGAGAGATTAGTTCACTAAACGCGTTTAGTCATTAAACCTAAAATAAACCATGATTAGCTAATACTGATTCTGATTTCTGACACACTATAGATAAACTCGAAAAAATCACTAATCATGCTTAACTAAGCCTAGTCTGTTAGTGGTATTACTGAGTTTTATTCAATTTAATGAAAATTCTAAATCTCGTTAAATTAAAAGGACAGCTTGGTCACGTTCTGCGAGCCGATCCTATGGAGAAAGTTCAGCAATCTCTGAGAGGTGAGTCACCATTTGGCAACCGCAGAGGTCGCTGTCGGCGACGATTACTCCTCGGGGTAGAGGTCGACTTGTCTTTTCGGTTTGTCTAGAACAATACGAAGAAGAAGCTCGGGATCGAATCGAAGGGAGCCAGAATGTTGATGCGGCACGAGCCAGCGATGGCTTGTAAAAACCGAATACTATTATTATATCAAATCATTTAATGGTCATAATAACTCTACTGTTCAATGTTATATTCAGTTGCTCAAATTATACAGGGTGGCTGAGTTGCACTCTGCTGTCATTTGTGTAGTTGTCATTTTTGCGCGTCAATTTTTTGACAGATTGAAGTTTGGTTAATTGTTTACATGTGGTCAACAAAAAATTGTTCTAAATTAATATCTTAATAATAAAATCGTAATGGAATTCAAACGTAATAGTGTAATTGCACTTTATTTGGGTGGAAATTCACAAACAGCAATAGTTCGTCAGCTCCAGCATTTGAATGTGAATAAAATGTTTGTGTATCGAACCATAACTCGATACAACGAAACTGGTAGCATCGCTAAACGCAACAGAGGTGGTCCTAAAAGACAGCAACATCAAAAGAAATGATACGAAAGGCGAAGAAACGAATCCAACAAAATCCTCGTCAAAGTGTCAACCAATTAGCCGCACGTCTACATGTTTCACGATATAGCATTCAAACCATATTGAAAAATGAACTACACTTGAAGCCCTACAAGATACAAAAAGTTCAAGATCTTACGGAGGCACAAAAAAAAGTTAGGCTTGAAAGAACACGAGCATTGAAGGCATTGGCCGAACGTGATGAGATTCTAAAAATTGTATTTTCTGATGAGAAAATTTTCACCATTCAACAGTTTGTGAATAAACAAAATGATCGTGTTTGGTTAGAGCACAAGCCCAACGATAATTTGGACACAAGAGTTGCCATGCGCAAGCAATCACCAGCTTATGTTATGGTTTGGGCTGCAGTTACTGCAGATGGACGCACTCCTCTGGTTTTCATCGAACATGGAGTCAAGGTAAACCAAGAGGTGTATCGCCAAAAGATCCTAAACGATGCTTTGCTACCTTGGGCACGTAAACACTTTGGTACGAACCGTTGGACATTCCAACAGGACTCGGCACCGTCACACAAAGCTCGAGCGACACAGCAATTTTTACAAAATTGCGTTCCGCGGCTGATTTCGTCGAAAGAATGGCCACCATATTCACCAGACTTGAATCCTATGGATTTCTCGATATGGTCCATTTTGGAGAGTAATGTGTCCACTAAAAAATACGAAAGTGTTGATGCATTGAAGTCAGCTCTTGTTCGAGAATGGAATAAAATTCCGCAAGCCCACGTTCGGTCAGCATGCAATGCTTTCTATGGAAGACTGAATCAAATAATCAGAGCCAAAGGAAGTCATATCGAGCAGTAACATGTTTTTCATAAAATGTAATATGTTTTCAACATATTCCACGAAATTTCAATAAAAAATAATCAAAATTAAAAAAATTACAGCGTTTTCATTTGGTAACACTTGGTCTCAGCCACCCTGTATAGTTCAACAAATAATAATTATATATTAATAGAATTTTTTTTTTGTTTTCAGAACCCTAAACCAGAATCAGCACCTCCAGTATTAAAATGTCAACATCACGAACAATTGGTATCTCATTATTTATTTTATCACTTGCATTTGTACAAATAATGTCACGACCACAATCAACATTTGATAGTCAGGTAAGAATGAACAAAATACAACATAATCTTATTAATTAAGTTATCTTCAACTAAATAACATTATAAGTAAATTAAAGGGGACATAAAGCTTATATATCTAATCTATCTTAATTCTGTATTAAATTGATTATCATCCACGGTATATGTGTATATTAAAGTAACGTTATCCATCTTAAATTCTAAATCGTTGCTAATAATAATATATTCATAACCTGTCTGAAGTACGAGTACATAAACATGGATGTATATTATTAATAAGCTGATGAAAATTATATTCTAATTTCTAGTTAATGTTTTATGTAAATAAGTCGTATATCAGGCGAATTAGTTAAAGAATATATAGAAAAGGGGTTTCTAATTGTAAAAATGGTGTAATATATTCTTTTGATGTAGAAATTACATTTTTTTGCAGAATTTCCATTCCAATATAAAAACTCGCAGCTAATTTACCCCACAAATAAAATTGTGTGCGATAAAATTAAAAATAAAAATAAAAAATTGAAGGACGATCATACCTCTTATCATGCAAAATAAAAATTCTCCAACAACAATTTATTTGAATCATCAAACAACATAATTCATAAAATCCAAAAAAAATAAAAAATGTTAATCGGAGGGTAAACGTTTTAGATAAGATATTAAGATAAATGTATCGGTTATATTATAATATTCAAATGATAGGAAATCAATAGACTACGATTTACAAATTTACTGGAGTGGAACTGTTGAAAGATTGTTTGAAAAGTTGGAAAAATCTTAATGTCATTTTCTTCACAACAAAATATGCTTGATTTCATGATGTAGGTATATAGAGGTATAAATGATGTTATGATGAGCATTAAATTTTTTATTCCGTATCTAATGTTTATATCTTTTGGAAAATTTATCAAACTTTTTGTTCTTTTGTGCATAACACAAAAGTATAATTTAATTACCCGAACATAAATTAATATTATGTTTTGTAAACTTAATGGCAGAGGTAATTAAAGTAACAAATAACAAATACAAATAATTTAAACAAGCAAACACTGACATTTGAATGTTGACCTTTAAATATCGAACATAAAATGGAAACTAGAACATTAATGATATAGCACAAGTTGAAAAGAAAAAGCATAAACTGGAACTACTATCAATATGGTGACCTATAATAATGGACGGTTTTTACAGGTCATTGCTGGCCCGTACCATATCAATAATCTGGCTCCAACGGTGTTAATTCCCCAGCTTGCTATTTGTACTGTTCTAGACAGCCAGATGTTGCTGACAGCGTTTATGGTGCCAGCGAAACAAGAAATTCAAAGTCAAGTACAAGAAATGTTACTGGAAAATATAACTAAACCAAGTCAATCAACTTGTAATTTCCCTGTATGAGTAGTTCCAAAGAAGTCCAAAGATAACTCTATATAGGAAGTTTCAAATTGTTGCGTAGATTTTCAAAAAATTAAATCAATCTACTCTCAGTTTCTATTACCAAACATAACCGAAATTCTGGAAAAATTCGATAAACTACCAATATGTGAAATTGTAATTTGAGTTGGAGAGCTCACCTTCATCTTTCCTAAGGTTGATGAACACTATTATGTCTGAAATACAAGGTATTCACTTTTTAGTTTATTTGGATTATAGATTGGTGTATGCAACAACACTAAAAGAACATAATCAAAAATTAGTGTCCCGAATTTAGAGTTAAATCCAAAGAAATGTCGTTTTCTTTAAACGAAAATAGCTTACCTTGGACACGTGGTTAACCAAGATGGTTATACACCTGAACCCAACTAAGATACAAACGATTGTTGATTACCCAATTCAACAAAATCAACAAAACGTTAAAATCATTTTGTGGATTAGTTGGGTACTTCCGTAGATTCATCGCTAATTTTGTTAAAATGTCGAAACTTTTGACCGATTTACTCAAAATTTCAATAAAGACAAAATTCGTTGCAGTATTTTTCCCCGACTAAGCTACCTTACTTTTGTATAGAACACAATATCAATATATTCACTATCAATTTCAATAAGCAATTCGTTGGATTGTCTGTGGTGTAAGCCTCGAGATCTTATAAAATTTACAGCAGTCACAATGTGATTAATCATTTTTGAGAATCCTAAAGTTTCCCCAACATATTTTGCGAATGAATAATACAGTGGTACTGTATTCAATTTTTTTGCACGCCCTGCTCATTTAAAGGACCCCGTTTGTAGTTATTCTCAAAAATTTTGACACATTCAAAATGAACCTCTTGTTTGGCCTTTCAAGGGTAATAATTCCAACAATTCTTCGTATGTATTAAAATCTTGCGTTACAAATTGATAATTGGGTGGTTGATGTTTTCTATCATAGACGTATAATAGATCTCTTATACGTCTATGTTTTCTATCGACTCGTCAACCCCGATAACTTATTAGTGAAATCATTTGAATTATCACTTACACGTCTTTAAATGGTATCTCTGCTTAAAGATATATTTTAAGCTTTTGGGGCACAAATTTTGGAACACGATTTTTTATCACCCTCAGAAAGCATGATTTTGCAGACCGAGCAATTAAATGCGATGTCTCATAGCTAACTTCTAAGGCTTGAGCTGATGTTTCATTACTTTTTACAAACACGTTTTGTTAAACTTGCAATGACTGAACTAACAAATTCATTTTTTGTATCCGGAGTTCTTTTTGATTCCGCCCTTACCGAAATAAAAATCTTTTTTCTTTATTACAATTCCAACTAGTTTGATCGTCTTTTATTAACTGATTTCATTTTGACTTTTTTTGCTCATACTCATCCGTGCGTTCAATAATGGAACTATGGATGAGTGTGTTTTATACTACTTATCTTTCAGCACTCTTTCATAGATGGCACTATTTAATTAACAATAATTTACAATAACAAGTAATATGAACTAATGCCCGCTACATGTACGTGATCAAAAAATTGATTCGTGAATCAAGGGGAAATTTGTATATGTTACATATAAAAAAATATAAACAAATTTATCCTGCTCTATAAGATAAAGTTTCTTGTGGTAATTTTCATGATTTAGTATTTGAATGCTGAATTTATATAGCGTTGGTGAGCATAAATATATAGTAACTAGGAGCTTTCTTTGAATTCATATTGGATTTAACTTTTCACAGGACATTTGTAGGTGAAGTCGGTAGGATTTTGTCACTTTTACCTATTGTTGGTGTTCCACTAATCTTTATCTTTGTTTTTTCGGACCCATTTCTCACTTGTTGTCCTTAATAAAACCATTTGCATTTTTAGTCTTTCAATTTTTTGGTCTCTTTCCAAATTGAATAATTAATACTGCTGTCATTATTTAATTTGTTTAGTCTGTTACTGATTGACTCATCTTTAATTGTTTGGTTGTCCCTTCTTAACTGAATAAAATTGTTCAACTTAATATTATTTTCTTAGCGAAGTGGGAAATTAGCCTGGAAAAATACCTCCAAAATTTAAAAAATTTAAAAATTATTTAATTTAGAATTTTTGAAGTATTTTTCCAGGCTTACTGCAGTATATCTTTCACAACGTTTCTGATGGTAGGTGTTGTTTATTTTGATAACAAAGGTGTAAGTTCAGTTTACTAGGTTCTTTCAATCTTCATGACGAAACGAACTAGTTTTTTGTGTCCTCTGTTTCCTCTGAGGGTGCTCAGCAACGGATTGTTTTGTCTTCTGTATCTTCAAGTGGAAACGTTCAGTTATTACTCTGCTATTGGTTGAAATATGCTAGTAGTGATTTCTTTGGCTTAAGGTTTAGCTGGTTTTAATGTGGCTTGTCTTGTCTGTGAGAGATCATCAGGTTATTACCATTAATTTAACCTAAACAGTATAATATATATATATATATATATATATATATATATATATATATATATATATATATATATATATATATATATATATATATATATATATATATATATATATAATATATATATATATATATATATATATATATATATATATATATATACATATATATAATATATATATATATATATATATATATATATATATATATATATATATATATATATATATATATATCAATTAAATTATTAATCGATAAAGTATTTCAAAATATCGTCTTAAGATGAAAATGAAGATTTAAATTTTATTTTATTTTCTAACTGAAAATTGTTTATGTACCTATTTATTATAAATCTCGTGACTATAAAATATTTTTCATTTGTAAATCAACAGGAGATGAAAAATTTTACCAAATTATATTTTCATTATAATATTGTTGTTGTATGAAAATGATAAATTCAAATAATTAAAATATAAATTTATTGTTCCGTTTTTATTGTTTATAGGAAATTGATTTGCAGACATCAGATTCAGCCGCCCATCCGTCAGACATAAGAAAATTTTATCAAACAATAAATGATTATCCAAATTATTCCGATGACGAATTTATGAATCGGCTACAACTTCAATTATTAAATGCGTATGCGAAATATTTACAATCACAAACGGCAATGGGTAATGTTGTTGGTGGTGGTGCGATAGGATCAGGATCTATGCCATCGGGATCAAGCATACGTCAAAATCCTAATTTAATTTTAAGTGACAATTCGAAAGGTATAACCGAACAGAAGCGTCATCCAAGATATCGTCAATGTTATTTTAATCCAATTTCATGTTTTAAAAAGTAAAACTCTTAAACATAATATAATAATAAAATATATGTTAAATATACATAAATTATTTACTCTATTTAAAATTAAAAATGATATATATATATATTAAAAAAAAATTTATGTATTTACATTTCATTTAATCCCGGAACAATATACAGTAAACATTTTATATATTTTTTTTATAATTTTCATCAAATTCAAAAGAAAATTTAATTATTAATTAATGTTTTAGAAATTATAAATCAGATGAAAATTGTCAATTATTTGGTTCATTTTCATTTTCATTTTTTTTTTAATTATAATTTATTAAAAACCAAATGAATGTGAAAATTAATGAAAAAATAAAAAATATACATACTATATATAAATAATTATAAATATAATTGAATTATATATTATTATTATTAATATTAAAATAAATAAAGAATTATAAGTAGAATCATTTAAAAAAGTAAAATTGAAGTTTCAATCAAATTTTCTTTCTTAGGTGGTGGATTAGAAAATGTTAACATTAAAGATAAGTCATCTTTCAGCTTTAAACGAGATCAGATCAAATTTTGTAAAAGTGTTTGGCGCAAATAATCACTCTATTCCAAAAAGTTAAACTCTTTGAACAGAAATTTAATTGTATCATTCATGGAAAAAAGCTATTCTGGCTGTTCTAGTTCTAGAGGTCTCGTTCTTAGGAGAAGTCCAACTAAATTTGTATTATCCATCATATCACTACATTTTCATGTTGATTATCATTTCTAACGTATCATGGTGCATTTACACCGAGCAATTGGCGCAGTGGTTAAAGTTGCGGTGTTTGGGACGGGAGGTACCGGGTTCGAATCGCAACGGGGGAGGGTTGCAAAAGGGATTTTCCATCACCTGATTACGATCGGTGATGACGATGAACACAACTATGACCCCCTGTTGGAATGCAGAATCCATGGGCTGAACCATCGACCATGTCAGTACAGACTGGCTGGAGCAATGCAATGAGCAGATGGATTTAAAATCGAACCTGTATTCGTGCGTCCTCGATTTGGCTGGTGACGGCGTAAGGTAGGACGTTAAAAATTAACCGCGAAAGAGTTGGGAGAGCTTCGGCACCAAAAAAGATTGCAAGGTTCAAACATAAAAAAAAAAAAAAGTGCATTTACCATATCACGTAAAATTTTGATTCAGAATGTTTGTATAACTTTCACATTGGTCTTCTTGGTGCATCCTCAAACTTGAATACGATAGGTACATATTGCTTTTAGAATGTTTCTATAGATAGCTAAAGTTTATTATTTAGTGATAGCTATGGAATTGCTACCTATAAGCTAGTACATTTTTCTGATTTTGACGTTAAGCTTTTCTTTTTGACATGCTCTTTCTACTTAAGCTTAGCGTCGAGTATCTTGCCTATATATTTAACTACAATTTCATGTGGAACTTGCTGTGAGTTGATTTCCCCTGTTATTCATGAACACCTAATATCTAAGTTTACATGAATTGATTTGGTTTCATTCAGCTGGATTCACCACCTCTTTGTTGATTTACTCAATAAGTTCGTGACTTTTTGCACTTTGCTTCTTTAACATTGTTTTCAATTGCTAAGATTGGGCGATTGGTGCAAGACACTACCTTGCGGCACCGCTGCTGTTATTATTAGCAATGAATAGTATTTATATTCATATTTTATTCGAAAATGTCGGTCTACTAAATACGATTTTAGAATCTGATAGAACTGCTATGGCAGATCTCGATGCAGTATATTATATTCTATAGTTCTCTGTGCCATTTTTTATAGGAGGCTTGTGCTACATCCAAGAAGATATTTCGTCATATTTTCTTTCTTTCCAGCGAATTGGTTGGAAGGAATAAGATTTCTTCGTTCTATGACTAATTTGAGCCTCTTAAGCAGCAATTTTTCGAATAATTTAGAAATAGTTGGAAGCAAGGAAATTGGCCTAAATGGTTTTTGTCGTTGGACTTCTGTCACTTTCCATTGGTGTTGAACATATGGTTAAGTCTGAACGCTGCATTGATTATTTGATTATTTATTATTTACGAAAGTTACCGTAATCTTTTTCCGATATAGTGCTTTAACTATTTATCCTGTAATTAGATCATAATTCGGAGATTTTTTTGAGCTTATGTTATTGTTTATTTCAACTTTTAACTCTTGTAAAGATACAGGTTTTATGATTTGGCTCTCGATTTTATTAACTAATGTTATATTTTCATCTGCAGTTTATCTTGGGAGAGGTTGGACTGTTTCTTCAAAATATGATGCAAAACAAATCAGCTTTTTCATTTGCGCTTTTAATTACAGGTACTTACGTTATAGGTATTTTTAGACTTTCTGTTGTTATTTGATGAACGTTTTAGTTTATTAATAAGATAGTGTTGAGTATGTTTTTTTTGTAGTCCAATTTCTTTGCCAATTTTTTTGTGCTTTACGTTTTTCTCTAACCAGTTCTCTAACTTCCAAAGAGAAGTTGATATGAGTTCGATTTTCTTATTGACTATAAGGCGTACTATTCCAAGCTGCTTGTTGTATACTATTGCTAAGTAGTACTATTTGGACCTCCAATTGTGCCGAATTTTTAACTGGCACTTGTCGAGTGACATTGCTACTGACTAGTTTCTGGAACAGTTTCCAATTAGTTTCATTATTTGTTAATTTAGTAAACGACTTTTTGAAATCATAGTTGCAATGAGTCATGATTACAGGAGAGTGACCTGACGATAGTCTTTCACTCTCTTCTATGAATATGTAATTTTCCGATGCCTTTTTTGTTACATAAAAATGTATGAGATCTGGAATTTTATTTGGATCCATAGGCCAGTATGTCAGTTTACCGTCAGACTAAAATACACATTTTGTTGCTTCACCTATGATTTGTTATTCTTAATCCCCAAAACATAGTTTTGGTGTTAAGATCACCGCCAATAATAAAACTAAACCCTAATGATTTAAACAGCAAGATGTAGTCCTTTTTTTAGATTTTGCCGCGGAGGGCAAAATTACTTTTATCCTTCATGGTGTTTGATGTTTTCTTTTACAAATATATTTGTTGATCCTGCTCTTTCGATTTTCTTGCTAGATGGATGGCGTGGCGTGATAACAGCAATTTTCACGTATTTTAGCAAATGAAGTTTAAGAAAAATGGCTTCCAAATATTAAGCATACATCTATTTTGCCTGTATTTAAAAAAAAAATTTTGTTCTTGCATATGTTGCATTAACCCATTTGAAAATGCCCATTAGCCCCTTCCAGATGACTATTTTAAGTGTTTGATTCATTCCCATATTTTAGTAAATCATGAATGTGATTTCATTAACTGTAACTTGATTATTTAGGTGCCTATTTAGATCTACTAGCCTTTTTTCTTGTTTTACAAGTCGAATGTTTCAAGAATTGGGGTACCGGTACCTACTTCATTTTCTACTGAATAACAGTTTTTTTCAGTTTCTCATAACATTTAACCATTTATAAAAAGTCTCTTTCAATTTCGAAGGCTCTAAGTATAACAATTTGCACAACCGTTGTGATATCCAAAAGAATTGCCGCTATTTCGATATAATTCGTATATGCGGTTGTTGTTTACAAGGATCACATTACACATTAATTTTTATTGTTGTAATTATAATTTTATTTTGACGAACAAGAAAAAATTCCATTGGAACCTTTACCTACGAACAATTTTTGACATTTTGAAATACCGAATGGATTCTCTAACCTACATTATATACAGGCAATTTCGCTTGTAAGTAAAATATTTCTATACTCGAATCCGACTACATAATGATAACTTCATTCTATTTACAAACGTCAAAAAATATCAATACTGTCAAATCTGCTATTCGCCATGCGACTCTTCTGTGTACAATTTTAAAAAAGTGTAAAATTATAATAAACAATTAATTAATATATGTAATTTTACATATTTAAAAAGTATTAATACATTGTTCAGTGATTTTGTGACATTTTAAATCAAAAACGATGACATCGTTAGCCCAACAATTGAAGCGGCTTCAAGCGCCCCAAACAAACATTCTCAAAGATTCTAAAACACGTGCTTCGTTACTATTCGATGCTAAAGAAGCGGCTAATAAAGATCGCGAGACAATTTATGAAATTGGATTAAGTGGACTCGAAGAATTAATATCGTTAAACGCATGTTTCACTCAATTCGAAAATAATTTATTCGATAAAGATTCGCGTGACATTCAGCGTGCTGTTGAGTCGGTCGAAATCAATACAAAATTAAATAAAACAATTAAAAAATTTCTATTGCAATTGTCTCCATACTTTCTGCTACAATCATCGCATAAATGTTTAGAATGGTTGATACGGCGCTTTCAAATTCATGATTACAATAAAGATGAATTTATGATGTTGATTTTACCGTATCATGAAACTCGTATTTTTGTGAGATGTATTCAGCTTTTCGACGTGGACAACGAAAAGGATAAATGGCACTGGTTGAAACCTTTACAAAAACCTGGTATTCCATTACCCAAACAAACAATATTCAATCATGCAGCTAGCGATCCGTGGTTTCTTCAATTTATTGGGGCGTGCGTTAAAGATGCGATTAAGGTGTTAGATGTGCGGGCCCATACACTACAAACTGTTTTCGGATTTTATTGTACCACAATTATTGGTACTATATATAGTATTCAAAAGATTCAAGAGGTTCATATAATGAGTATTTTGCCAACTTTACTCAAAGGACTATCATCGAACATAATAGATTTTGTAGCTGCGTCATACATGATAGTGGGTCAACTCGTATCCAAACTTAAATTTAATAAAAAATTATTGGATACGTTCTTGAATAAGATTAGTAATTGCCAGCACACAATACTCCAGATGGATTCTGTCATGCTCCTCGTTTTGATTTTTGCAAATCAAAGTGAGGAAATTAATGAGATTCCCGAGGAGGCATTCAACAAAATACTAGAGAACACCTGGTTTTCATCTATATTACGACAAGTTACTCAACAAGGTGTAAATGTGACGGCATTTTATATCAAGCTCACCGGGCAATGTTTACGAAAAGTACAATTGAAAGATACATGTTGGGTTTCGTGTAAAACTTTACTCGAAAATCTATTACTAGACATCGAATTTACGGAGCAGGATGCGGAATTGATAATTCGATCAGCATTGGATAATTATACGCTACGCGAAAAACCTCCAGCCAGTAATAATGATTCAACAATCATGTTGGATTCAGACGATGATGTCGAAGGCGGAACATCTCTATATATTGATGATAATAATTTAGGCATCTCGAAATGGTATTCGGATTATTTACGTAAATTGGAACGCCAATATCCGGATGCGTTCGACAACGTGTTAAAACTAGTGATGAAAGGTGATAATGGTATTATATCGAAGGGAAAGAAAACAGCACTTAAAGCGGTTCTTGGATTTTTATTAAAAGCCGCATATAACGACGATGATACAAATGTGTTCGAAAATCTCTATCACCACAGTGCACAGCAACGGATTCTCGCTATTAAGTACCTGGCAAGCAATTTCGGTCAAATGAATATAACACCGGAAAGTCAGGATTTATTTCGCGACAGCATAATGGAAAGACTCAACGATCAAAACCCTGAAGTTGTTCAGGAAATTCTTAAGATGAGTACAAGCAAATTGTTAAAGTTGATCGGGAAAGAGGAATTTATAGAGCGACTAATTAAAATATTGATGAGAGGTCTTATCAATGGTGACTTGTGGAGTGCAGTTGTCGTTATGACAGTCAACTTACTCATTTCGCCGCAACTACTGGATAAAGAAAACGCTGTTCGAATATTTATTGGAATTTTTCCATTTTTATTCCCGACAAGCTCCGTGGAATTAAACATATATCGCGAGATCATAACTTCAGGATTCTCAAAGTACGTGTCTTTCATAAAGGAATTGCAAAAAACTACAGGAAGTGCAGCAGAAGCTAAGGAAGTTGTCAAGTCAAACCACGAACTATTAAAGACTAAATGCGGGAAGCTACCTGACATTAAAAAAATAATGGAACTTATCGAAGCACAATACAAAGTTGAAATTAATCCACTTTCCGCATTCTATAATACAATTTTACTGAGTTATACGTTGCCAGACAAATCAAATTCCGAATTAAGCCGGTCCGTACTGGAACTGGCGTTTAAATGTTTATCGCAACTTAAATGTAAATTCGACGAATCGAGCATCATTAAATCGCATACAAGTATCCGTCACAATGTCTTCTCGAACGAAATGTTCATTTTGGCGGTTGTGGAAATTGTTAATCGTACACAGCTGGATACAATCGATACGTTTGAAGAAACGCCAGATGTTCTATTTATTTTAAAGATCTATGAAATGTTCTTGACCAAAGGATGCTCAATCGATGGACCAAGTGAAGAACGTGAAATTTTTCTGGACGGGCTGTCAAAATTCTTGCATATATTATTTAAAAATGTGACCGAAATGTTGAATTTCTGTTTAAATTATTTTGGCGGGCATACAATGGTTCCAACATTTGGAATCACACCTGAAATGCAAATGTGGACAGTGAAATTGGCCGTGCAAATATTAGGGAATGTTGAGAACGAGCAGTTTAGTGAAATATCCAATAATGGAACGGTACATGTACTATTCGGATTAAATAGTCCGCATCTCGCTATTCGAAAAGGGGTTATTCAATTTATTGAAAAAATGATTGAAAAATCGAATTTTGCACGCAACTCAAAATTTTGGAATGAGATCATCAATTATCGTGAGGAGATAATATGCGATCAGGAACAGATTTCGCTGATTTTATTTAAAATTCTAACGCAAAAGGCAAAAGTCTATCAAGACATTTCGAATCAACTCATCGAAATCACTACAAATCCGGCTACTTCAAAATATATTGTAGCCAATTTACTGGAGCTTCTAAAGCATGTAAATACTGCGAAAAATTTACCAAAATTCTGCGAAATTGGAAATGAAATTTACACAAAAATGGGAAGCTTAGAAAATATTTTACTGTCTGCGTACGACAGCGATATACTGCGGCACATCATTAATCGATTCAATAACGACACAATCAAAGCCATTTCAACTTCAAAACCAACGTTGAACTTTATCCTGAACACGTTAAACAATCATAAGCTACTGATGACCGGTGAATCAAAAGCAACAAGTCCGGCCAGTTTACTTCTCGAAGCAATCGACGATGAATCTTATCAACAACTATCAAACGATTATAAAATTATCTTGATAAATTCGATCGTTCGGACAGCAACATACTGTGAGTTTAACGATATTACGGGATCAGCGCATAAACTGATGAAAAAACTGGATATCGACTGTAGAATTATCGAGAACATTTTGCTCGACATGAAGAATATTCAGAATAAGCAGGCGAAGGATAATCGTACGAAATTTACACTTTCGGTTGAAATTTTATCGAACGAAAACTGGAAGAAAGGTATAACACTTTTAGAATTTCTACAAAATAAGAAGAAACTAGCAAATGTTGAACTAGTAGTTCCGCATCTGTTCGACATATTAAAGAAATGTCTTAATTTCGAAGAGCAGTCACCCGTCGAATACGCAAAACAACTGTTGCTGTCTTGTATTTTACATTGCTGCCAGAAAATCTCACCGGACGGGAGTTCTAAACGAGATGTTATACCTGACAATATGTTCCATATAGATTTGGTGGTGCAATGTATTCGGGCGACCCAAAATCCCCAAACCCATCATCATGCTTTGCTTCTTTTATGCCATACAGCATCTATGATTCCTGAACAAGTCTTACACAACATGATGGATATATTTACGTTTATGGGATCGTCGGTTGTGCGTCACGATGATGTATACAGTTTCCAAATTATATCGAAAATTATCGAAAAAATTATTCCAATTCTTACGAAGACGGATAAAACAAATGTATCCGATGCCGAGAGGGAAAATTTAACGATTCCAGTGCTTAAAATATTTGCCGATATCATATTGGATGTGCCCGAGCATCGACGAATTCCTTTGTACACAAAACTTATGAAAACACTCGGACCAAAGAAGTACTTATGGAAATTGATGGCTGTCGTGTTCGAGTGTCAAGTTACACATCAATTAAAGGAGAACAAAAAACCAAGCGAGAGCGATGCCAAATTAACAAGACGTTTAGAAATTGCGCTGTCAATCGCCAATGAGTTTGAAGTTGAAGTTATAATAGAGACGTGTTCACAATTTTTGGATTACCTAAAGAGTTTACCACTTGATCGGCCCGAAGACGTAAAAACCATGGATATCGATATAACCGACACATCAATCTTTTTAGTGGAAGCACACACAGCCAAACAACTTCGCCACTACAAATACTTAATTTGCCAGTTTGTTGGTATTTTGACGTCGTCACCACAATTTGTAAATCGCGTAGCGGCACTAAACGATAACGATGTTAAGCATATGAAGCCATTCTACCAGAATTTCATCATAAAAATTTTGCTGTTCATTACGGATGCGTCGAAGGCAACGGAAAAGTTTTCTGGTTCTACCCAACATCGTTACTGGAAAGTTATTTTACATCATTGCTACGATATACTAGACAATGCAATTTCTCTACTTTCGGCCGATATATTTTTACTTGTGGTGCACGGATTACTACGGCATAAAATCACATCAGTTCGTAAACTTGTAATCGAACTACTGATCAGTAAAATCCAACACAAATCCGATTTTATCGAGAAATGTGATACGTCCCATTTGGTTCAAATAATCGAACCACTTTGTTCAATATTCGACGAGATAAGGGAGGGTGACAATCTTGAGACTCATGTACTTCAGCAGACTGCCCTAATCGCAATCAAACTATTGTCGAAAGTATTGTGTACCGATCATCCTGACGAGTTTAAAGATATTTTGGATAAAGTTATCGAAATTTCGCTGAAAAGCGAGAAACTTCCAAAATTTTTGCAAGCAACCGTTATTCTATGTCTAAGTGAAATTTGTGTCAATCTTCGGGCAAATTCACTTTCGAACTTACCAAAATTTATGCCGATCTTAATCGAAACGTTAAAAAAACAAATCGATGCCGATACTAATGATCCGCTTTTGATTGCTTCGATTGTTGCTGTTCAAAAAATAATTGAATCAATTCCGCTCTTTTTGAGTCCGTACATTGTGAAAATTATCACAATCCTTTCAAATATTGCATCGCGCATCGATGATGACAAGACACAATATCGTCTAGCCCAAATATTTTTGAAAATTGGATCTACAATCCCTGGGCGTGTTCTTATTCCGTCGATCGATAAAAGCTATCAGACTCTGATCAAAAATCAAAAGTACAAATCAATTCCGGGTATCATGAAAATTATGTCAAATGCGTTTGCTCAGATGACGGCCGATGAATTGGGTGCATTACACACGGATTTGTCCAGCTTCTTTATGAAAGCATTGCAATTTCGATCGGCGTGCGATGATATTTATGTCGTTAATCTAATCGAAACTGAAGTGATTAAGGCATTTGTTTGTCTAATTCTTAAATTATCGGAAAGCTCTTTCCGACCATTGTATTATAAAATTTATAACTGGGCCATCCGGGAAGGTGGTGACGAGTATAAAGAACGTTCGATTACATTTTATAATTTATCGTCGCATATTGCAGATGCATTGAAATCGTTGTTTACCCTATTTGCCGATAGTTTTATTCAAAACGCAGCTGACCTACTTAGTAATCCCGCTTATTTTGAAGGTTCGGAATCGGCCGCCGAAAAATCCGTGCTCCTCATCGAATACATCATGAAAACATTAAATCTAGTATTTTTACACGATTCGCATAATTTTACGAACGCCAATCGTTTTAATGTGCTCATGCAACCGATTGTCGATCAAATTGAAAATCCGTTTGCGCTGAAAGATGAAAAATTGCAAATATTTATTACAATGTGTATATCGCAATTGGCAGTCGCGACTAACGATGATAGTTTATGGAAGCAGCTTAACTATCAAGTGTTGTTGAAAATGCGAACAAACGATCCGAACACCAGACTTTTTGCGTTGAAAACGTGTGTTGAGATTGCGCGCAAATTGGGTGAAGATTTCTTACCGTTTGTGCCCGAGACAATTCCGTTTTTGGCCGAGTTATTGGAGGATGAGAATTATAATGTAGAGAAGGCTGCTCAGCATGCGGTGCAGGATCTGGAAAAAATTGTCGGCGAATCGTTGCAGAAATATTTCTAAAATGTTTTGATTGTAAATGTACTTGAAGAATTGTAATATAATTGAATATTTCGGTAAATTGTTTTAGTTGTAATTAATATTAGATGATAAGTTCAATGGAATTCTCGAGTTTCTCTTGTCGTGTGCGAGTGTGATGTGATAACATAGTACTACTAGCTAAGGTGTAACTGTCTTAGTATATATAATTTGCTGTACGAGTAACCAGTAAGTTGGTAAAGCTCTGTTCTTCGAACGGTAACTAAACTAAACCTCAATAAATAGTAAAATTGTAACAGTTCAAATTATTTAGAGTTTTTCGTTCTCAACAATAGATGTCTCTGAAATTTAAACTTATTGCTTTATACTTTTCATTAATCAATAAATGGTTTGAGTATTAGATAAATTAAAATAAATTCATTTATACCATTAAGCTTTATATCCAGTGTCCAATTCTCTGTTTGTAGGCTCCTTTATCTTATTTGGTGCCTTGAAAATGTTTTGTAAAAACGTATGAATATTTTACAGTAGTATTTATAGTCTGTCCACTAATTTATGAATTTTCATGATAGTAGCGAATAAAACTCGAATTAGTGGTCCGATTGTGACGACTGATACCTTAATAAAAAGCTCTCGACACCAATAGTAATACTGCTATAAAATAGTCATACATTTTCAAAAATCATTTTCCAGCCAAAAAAATAGACAAGGGATAAGCCCACAAATTTATGAATTTTCATGATAGTAGCGAATAAAACTCGAATTAGTGGTCCGATTGTGACGACTGATACCTTAATCAAAAGCTCTCGGCACCAATATTAATACTGCTATAAAATATTCAAACATTTTCAAAAATCATTTTCCAGCCAAAAAAATAGGCAAGGGGTAAGCCCACAAATTTATGAATTTTCATGATTGTAGCGAATAAAACTCGAATTAGTGGTCCGATTGTGACGACTGATACCTTAATCAAAAGCTCTCGACACCAATAGTAATACTGCTATAAAATATTCATATATTTTCAAAAATCATTTTCCAGCCAAAAAATTAGGCAAGGGATTAGCCCACAAATTTATGAATTTTCATGATAGTAGCGAATAAAACTCGAATTAGTGGTCCGATTGTGACGACTGATACCTTAATCAAAAGCTCTCGACACCAATAGTAATACTGCTATAAAATATTCATACATTTTCAAAAATCATTTTCCAGCCAAAAAATTAGGCAAGGGATTAGCCCATAAATTTATGAATTTTCATGACAGTAGCGAATAAAACTCGAATTAGTGGTCCGATTGTGACGACTGATACCTTAATCAAAAGCTCTCGAAACCAATATTAATACTGCTATAAAATATTCATACATTTTCAAAAATCATTTTCCAGCCAAAAAAAATAGACAAGGGGTAAGCCCACAAATTTATGAATTTTCATGATAGTAGCGAATAAAACTCGAATTAGTGGTCCGATTGTGACGACTGATACCTTAATCAAAAGCTCTCCATACCAATAGTAATACTGCTATAAAATATTCATATATTTTCAAAAATCATTTTCCAGCCAAAAAATTAGGCAAGGGATTAGCCCACAAATTTATGAATTTTCATGATAGTAGCGAATAAAACTCGAATTAGTGGTCCGATTGTGACGACTGATACCTTAATCAAAAGCTCTCGACACCAATAGTAATACTGCTATAAAATATTCATACATTTTCAAAAATCATTTTCCAGCCAAAAAATTAGGCAAGGGATTAGCCCATAAATTTATGAATTTTCATGACAGTAGCGAATAAAACTCGAATTAGTGGTCCGATTGTGACGACTGATACCTTAATCAAAAGCTCTCGACACCAATAGTAATACTGCTATAAAATATTCATATATTTTCAAAAATCATTTTCCAGCCAAAAAATTAGGCAAGGGATTAGCCCACAAATTTATGAATTTTCATGATAGTAGCAAATAAAACTCGAATTAGTGGTCCGATTGTGACGACTGATACCTTAATCAAAAGCTCTCGACACCAATAGTAATACTGCTATAAAATATTCATACATTTTCAAAAATCATTTTCCAGACAAAAAATTAGGCAAGGGATTAGCCCATAAATTTATGAATTTTCATGACAGTAGCGAATAAAACTCGAATTAGTGGTCCGATTGTGACGACTGATACCTTAATCAAAAGCTCTCGAAACCAATATTAATACTGCTATAAAATATTCATACATTTTCAAAAATCATTTTCTAGCCAAAAAATTAGGCAAGGGGTTAGTTAGCCCACAAATTTATGAATTTTCATGATAGTAGCGAATAAAACTCGAATTAGTGGTCCGATTGTGACGTCTGATACCTTAATCAAAAGCTCTCGACACCAATATTAATACTGCTATAAAATATTCATACATTTTCAAAAATCATTTTCCAGCCAAAAAATTAGGCAAGGAGTAAGCCCACTATTTTATGAATTTTCATGATAGTAGCGAATAAAACTCGAATTAGTGGTCCGATTGTGACGACTGATACCTTAATCAAAAGCTCTCGACACCAATATTAATACTGCTATAAAATATTCCTAAATTTTCAAAAATGGTTTTCCCGCCAAAAAATTAGGCAAGGGGTAAGCCCACAAATTTATGAATTTTCATGATAGTAGCGAATAAAACTCGAATTAGTGGTCCGATTGTGACGACTGATACCTTAATCAAAAGCTCTCGACTCCAATATTAATACTGCTATAAAATATTCCTAAATTTTCAAAAATGGTTTTCCCGCCAAAAAATTAGGCAAGGGGTAAGCCCACAAATTTATGAATTTTCATGATAGTAGCGAATAAAACTCGAATTAGTGGTCCGATTGTGACGACTGATACCTTAATCAAAAGCTCTCCACACCAATATTAATACTGCTTTAAAATATTCATACATTTTCAAAAATCATTTTCCAGCCAAAAAATTAGGCAAGGGGTTAATTTACGATGAAAAATATTATATTTTTGGTACAAACCTTTTCGACCTTCGTTCCCATCTCAACGACCCTAACGGGCCCAAAATAAAAGTAAATTCTTTGGAAGACAAAATAAATTATTTCTTTTATTTATTTCAATATTTTTTGTTTAATTTTTTTTTTTTAATTTTAGTATATTTTCATAAATTTTTGTTTCGATTTTTAATAAGAATATAATAATTAATTAATAGATGTATATATATAAATTTCCATATAATTAAAATTAATAATAAAAAAAAAATTTAATTTGTTTAATTTAGAAAAATATTTTTATTCATTTCGACTTTATTGTACAAACCCGGCGTTATATGCAATATATAAAATTAATTAAATTAATTTTTATTTGTTTAATTTTTATCAATAGATAAATTAAAAAAAAAAATTAAATAACGAAATTAATTTGTACAAGAAACGGAAAAAAAAAAAATTATATAAAATTAATAATAAAAATACTTTTAAGTGTTTTCTTATATAGCGTATAATTAAATTAAATTAAATTAATTTTTTATTTCGTTGTAATTTTTATTTTATTAAATATAAATTATTTAATTAATAAATAAAATTAAATTTTATTTTGTGTGTCTGTTAAGTACATTTTATGTTTGCTTATATATATATATATATATATATATATATATATATATATATATATATATATATATATATATATATATATATATATATATATATATATATATATATATATATATATAAATATATTAAATATATTATGTATATCTCAAATTGTTATATAAACTAAAAAAAATTAAGTAAATTTTTTTTAATGATTTCATTGTGTGTGTGTGTGTTAAATTAAATTAAATACTAAAAAATTAAATTATAATTATGTAAGACAAAAAAATAAAAATTAAAATTAAAAAAATTAATAAATCTTTTGTATATAGAAAAAGTCACGCTTCGATTAACTTTCTGACTCAGCACTCGATGGCCATGGAATGTTATGAACAACACTACTATTACTATTCGTACTAAACTCTTTTTTAATTGTGCCGCCACTGTGATAACTACTGCTGCTATTACTGCTTTGCAGGCCCGTCGAACACGGTACACATGGACATGGGCCACCCAATTTTTTCGCCAAAATCGATTTTAATTTTAACGCTGGTCCCAATTTTAAACCTAATGAATTTGTTAAATGTTCTTCGGTGAGCAGCGGTAATCCGGTACCATCAATTTGTTGATCACGAAAATTCTGTAAATAAAGAAGAACATAACAAAATTATTTATTACGTTTTTTTTTTGTTGTCTTGTCTATATATATATATGTATATATGTATAGCATATAAGGATACCGGCACGTGCCTCCGGGTAGCACTATCACGATCCTACCATTATTGAGTATAGTAATAACTGGGTGCAGTTAAAAAAGAACAAAATAAAAAACGAGATTAAAAGAAAAACATCATATAAGCGAAATGCAAAAAAAAAAAATCTGCAATCAAAATACCAAAAACATCTTAAGAAGAATATAATAAACCAACAACAACGATAAGAAAATTATATACTTATATGATCGATGAAGATAAATCATTTTTCTTAAGTCATCTTAAAATGTTGTCTGATCCTGTCTATTGCCATCTTTCGATCTAAACACCAATATACGATGGTCGATTGAAAAGTATACGGATCTCGGCAAAAGATAGCGCCACTGATATTAAATCAATGCGGTTTTTCGTCGAAAGAGATATTTCTCAAATATTACTTTTACTCCTTCGAACTGGTAAATTTCATGGTTTTAATGGGTTTACCATCAACCATTTCCTAGATATGAATTTCTGGCTAAATTTCTGGGTTTTAGTAGGCTTTAACATCAACCATTTTCTGGGTTTAGAAAATTTCGATTTTTGGCTTAATTTAAAAGTTTCAATTGACTTATCGTCATCCATTTTCTTGATTTGGAAAAATTTTGATTTCTGGCTTAATTTCTGGGCTTTAGTAGGCTTTACCATCAACCATTTTCTACATTTGGAAAATTTCGAGTTTTGGCTAAATTTTAAGGCTTCAATAGGCTTACCGTCAGTCATGTTCTGGATTTTAAAAAATTTCGATTTCTGACTAAATTTCAGGGTTTTAATAGGCTTATCATCAACCATGTTCTGGATTTAGAAAAATTTTGATTTCTGGCTTAATTTCTGGGCTTTAGTAGGCTTTACCATCAACCATTTTCTGGGTTTGGAAAATTTCGATTCCTGGCTTAATTTCAACGTTTTAATAGGCTTACCATCAACCATTTTCTGGATTTGGAAAAATTTTGATTTCTGGTTTAATTTCTGGGTTTTAATAGGCTTTACCATCGACCATTTTCTGAGTTTGGAAAATTTCGAGTTTTGGCTAAATTTTAAGGCTTCAATAGGCTTACCGTCAGTCATGTTCTGGATTTTAAAAAATTTCGATTTCTGACTAAATTTCAGAGTTTTAATAGGCTTATCACCAACCATGTTCTGGATTTGGAAAAATTTTGATTTCTGGCTTAATTTCTGGATTTTAATAGGCTTTACCATAAACCATTTTCTGGGTTTGGAAATTTCGATTTTTGGCTTAATTTCAAAGTTTCAAATGACTTATCGTCATCCATTTTCTTGATTTGGAAAAATTTTGATTTCTGGCTTAATTTATGGGTTTTAGTAGGCTTTACCATCAACCATTTTCTGGATTTGCAAAATTTCGATTTTTGGATAAATTTCAAGGTTTCAATAGGCTTACCATCAACCATTTTCTGGGTTTGGAAAATTTCGATTTTTGGCTAAATTTCGAGGCTTCAATGGCCTTACCATCAACCATTTTCTGGGTTTGGAAAAATTTCGATTTCAGGCTTAATTTCAACGTTTTAATAGGTTTACCATCAACCATTTTCTGGATTTGGAAAAATTTTGGTTTCTGGCTTAATTTCTGGGTTTTAGTAGGCTTTACCATCAACCATTTTCTGGGTTTGGAAAATTTCGATTTCTGGCTAAATTTGAAGGTTTTAATAGGCTTATCATCAATCATTTTCTGGATTTGGAAAAATTTTAATTTCTGGGTTTCAGTAGGCTTTACCATCAACCATTTTTTGGGTTTGAAAAATTTCGATTTTTGGCTTAATTTCAATGTTTCAATAGGCTTATCATCAACCATTTTGTGGATTTGGAAAAATGTTGGTTTCTGGCCTAATTTCTGGGTTTTAGTAGGCTTTACCATCAACCATTTTCGGGATATGGGAAAATTTCGATTTGTGGATAAATTTCAAGGTTTTAATTGGCTTACCATCAACCATTATCCTGATTTGGAAAAATTTCGATTTTTGGCTTAATTTCAAGGCTTCAATAGGCAACCATTTTCTGGATTTGGAAAAATTTTAATTTCTGGGTTTTAGTAGGCTTTATCATCAACTATTTTCTGGGTTTGGAAAATTTCGATTTATGGCTTAATTTCATGGTTTCAATAGGCTTAACATCAGCCTTGTTCTGGATTTGTAAAAATTTTGATTTCTGGCTTAATTTCTGGGGTTTAGTAAGCTTTTCCATTAACTATTTTCTGGGTTTGGAAAATTTCGATTTCTGGCTAAATTTCAAGGTTTCAATAGGCTTATCATCAACCATGTTCTGAATTTGGAAAAATTTTGATTTCTGGCTCAATTTCTGGGTTTCAGTAGGCTTTACCATCAACCATTTTCTGGGTTTGGAAAATTTTGATTTTTGGCTAAATTTCTGGGTTTTCATAGGTTTTACCATCAACGATTTTCTGGATTTGAAAAAATTTTGATTTCTGGCTCAATTTTTGGGATTTAGTAGGCTGGCTTTACCACTAACTATTTCCGGGGTTTGGAAAATTTCGATTTTTGGCTTAATTTCAAGGTTTCAATAGTCTTATCATCAACCATGTTCTGAATTTGGAAAAATTTTGATTTCTGGCTCAATTTCTGGGTTTCAGTAGGCTTTACCATCAACCATTTTCTGGGTTTGGAAAATTTTGATTTTTGGCTAAATTTCTGGGTTTTCATAGGTTTTACCATCAACGATTTTCTGGATTTGAAAAAATTTTGATTTCTGGCTCAATTTTTGGGATTTAGTAGGCTGGCTTTACCACTAACTATTTCCGGGGTTTGGAAAATTTCGATTTTTGGCTTAATTTCAAGGTTTCAATAGTCTTATCGTCAACCATTTTCTTGATTTGGAAAAATTTTGTTTTCTGGCTAAATTTCTCGCTTTTAGTAGGCTTTACCATCAACCATTTTTGGGATATGGAAAAATTTCGATTTCAGGCTAAATTTCAAGGTTTTAATAAGCTTATCATCAACCATTTTCTGGGTTTGGAAAATTTCGATTTCTGACTAAATTTTAGGGTTTTAATGGGTTTACCATCAACTATGTTCTAGGTTTGAAAAATTTCAATTTTTTGCCTAATTTCAAGGTTTCAATAGGCTTATCATCAACCACTTTCTGAATTTGGAAAATTTCGATTTTAAATTAATTCGATGCTAAATTACATGCTTAGAGTTCCAGAATCGAATT
The DNA here is from genome assembly GCA_963556175.1 of Tipula confusa. Classification (NCBI taxonomy): domain Eukaryota; kingdom Metazoa; phylum Arthropoda; class Insecta; order Diptera; family Tipulidae; genus Tipula; species Tipula confusa. Next base: position 31,395,302 of record OY744475.1, read on the forward strand.
TTCAGAAAAATCTTGATGATAGCTCTAATTTAATCACCTGTTGTAATTGAAAAAATTGGGTGTTAAAGACCAGAAGAATACTTTTCCCAGAATCTTTTAAAGATAAAAAAATTCTGGTAACACATTACATTGGTCAAATATCCTCTAATTTTAACAATTCAGAAAAAACTGCAGTTTTATTCATCGATATGTTCTAGGCCTCTGATAGTGTCGGTCACCCTATCGAAATTGATTTGCATTGCAATTAGCGTCTAAATATGCGATTGGCTTCCAATTAAATATCTTTACAATCGCAAAGATTGTAAAAACCAACGAGACAACGAGTGATGTTCTCAACATGCTACGAACTTTGCCAATGTGTATACTTTTATTTTATAAACGATGCTGTAAATATTTCTATGTCTCAATTAAAAGAATTTAGTTCAAAGCATGCTAATTAAAAAGCATGAATTGGTCGATTAGGGCATCAAAGTTGCCGCAGAATGCGATTACAATGCGTAATATCTGCAATAGGATTCAAGGCTGATCGATTATTCACTATGATTTTATGGCTGGAAAAATGGTCAAATAATTATCAGATAAATGCATAAAACTCATAACCTAAATATCTTGAATGCAATAATGAGATGTGGGTACCTCCCTATTATAAATGGAGAACATCGTTGATTATAATGATTATAAAGCCTGGAAAAACGAAACGCAAGTCCGTCATATAGGCCGATGAAAAAATTTCATTCAATCCTAGAAAATTACTTGTTTGAAATAAAATTCTAGGTTATGGACAAAATTATGCTATTACCGAACTAAATCTGATAAACGCAGAGGTTGTTCAAGAAAGTGTGTTGGGACCAGTACGGTACTTGCTGTAGTCCTTTTATGTATTTACACCCGCAAACTGCATTAAGAGAGTTACAAGATCACATATACAAAATTCGGGATTGCCAAATAAAGTGGCGCATAAAAATGAAAGAAAACAAATCAATTCACATAATATTAATATTTTATAAATTCATGCAAAGTGAAAGTTTGTTGATTTAAAGGCATTTTGACAACTATCATTGTCAAAATACCTTTAAATCAACTAATTTCAAAACTTCAATTTATTATGGTGGTCTATCGGTAATAGTTCTTGAACAAATGTTGTATGGTAAGGAAGGATATGCTCCTTGAGTAATACTTGAGTAATACTAAAGCGAGCCTCCTTATGCTAATAGATGGACTTGCTGTTACATTACTAACTATTTTATGTCTCGCAGATTTCTATGCATATTTGTAAACACTCTTAAATCAGGAACGCGACACATTGGAAACCAGACATCGCAAAATTCGTAAATAATACGGATATTAATATACTCCTCACCTGAGAACTGTGCCAATATATATTTTCTTAAATTATTTAGAATTTTTGATTTACAACGCAACACGTCTTGCTAATTTCTCGAAACAACTGACAATATGTATTTAATTTTGGTTTTTTCAACTTTTAAACAAAGGAGCTGATAATCATTGCCTACTGTTTTTCTGATCAAAAAAAATGTAGAATTTGCACCACAATACCGTTCGAAAGTATGTAGCAACGACTTTTCAAATATTGAGAACTTGAATGCTCCAGAAAAAATAATTGGCAATCTGATTTGTAGCAATCCTAGAAGAAGATCAATACTTCCTTTGTTTCTAACACTCTTATTTACTCTCTTAACGACCAGTGACTTATCATACGACCATCGTTTATATATTCTAAGTAATCATTATCGCAATTACGAAACATTTACGTATCCTATATAAATGTGGCAAGACAAAAAAAAACTTCCTCCAATCCACCCAAACTTTTTTACGTACACAATATTCTTCTAAGATTTTGTTTTTTGGTCTTTTATGCTTGTATAATGTACGACTTCACATGAATATGTATATATTTCAAGACGATGAGTACAAAAATGTTAAAAACAAAAAACCCAAATCAGGTCCATGTTATTTTGCATTTTAAATTTTTTATTTTTTTTTATATCGTGATAATATCAATATAATTGCGTGTAGGTAGGCAAGCATAAATGCAATTCAAGCACGTTAAGCTATCCTATATACAACCAACTATACAAAAAACCAAACTTAAAATTTTTTTTTTTTCGAAATTCGTTTTCTGTCTTCTTGTATGCTATATGATATCATAAAAAAAACATAGAACGGCAACATAATATCAAATATACATACTACATGAAATTATTTATGCTGAAAAGATAAGCGAAAAAAAATCATTTTCGATTTTACAAACCCGATGATGTTTTGGGAGTATATTAGGTAGGTTAATTGTGATACCATCGTGTAGTTATTACACTGATGTTCTTCTCCATGCAATTTTTGAAGACTAACTAACTAGGAACAGTTCAGCACTTAATGCTGTGCTTTTAAGCTGATTTTAGAAATTTGAAATTTCCTTCTGCAAAAAACTGAATACCTTTGCCTCACCCTATATTTCTATAAACGATATGCATCATTTAAATGTATCCAAGTGTTCGACAGATATGCTAGTGGGATGCATAGAAATACACAAAGAAGCTCACAACTTCAATGAAGCATAATATAAGAGTAGTGTATATTGTTGCAATTATATCATCATTCCATGAAACACATCACCTGCGGCATTAATCGAATTACAAATCAAAAATCGAAAGTTATATACGCCACGCAATTCATCTAACTTATGGGTTACCACAACAAAATACCACTCCCAAACACCCAAAACAAAAAAAAGTGCAACAATAAAAATTTCACAACAATAAAAAATGTTGGAAACCAGAACCTAAATAAAAAAAAACACAAAAAGCGCGCATTGCCAGGAGCAATTCTTTCTGCTTTCTTTATCCATTTTATTGTTGTTTGGTGCTGCATTTTTTGTTTGTAGTCTTGTGCAAGTTGTTATTTCCTTTTTATAAAAACAAAAAAATAATTGTTGTTGTTATAAGTTTTTTGTTGTTGTTGTATATCTATACCATTTCCTCGCTATAAACCAACGCATATACGCGTCTTTATCATTTCCTTCTGTGCCATTCCATTCAACGACTCAAACAAATTCACAGTCATCATCTTCATACAATCGAAAAATTATTAAAGGTAGGGTTGTTGTTGTTGTTGTTATTGTTAGTGCTGCGATCCAAAGGCAGGTCAAAAAAGTCAGCGAAAAACAAAAGAATAAAAAAAAATCGCGATACGTAAGTATAGAAGAGGAATCAAGAAGTAAATTGATCATCGCGCGGTGCATTTTTTGTACAGCGAGATGAATAGGTACAAAGGTACACATATAATAAGGTAGATATGAGGCTACATGAGTAGGACTACAGAATGTGATGACGACGATGATGATGATGATCAAGAAGAAGAAGAAGGCAAAGAAAAAGAAAATGTATATCAGGTAGGTTAATTTCTTGATTGAAATTGTTGATAATAAATTATAATACGAGTATAAAAGAAAAAAAATGAAATCACAGCAGCTTTTCTTACGTTTATGAATTAAATTAGAACCGATCTTCTTGTATTTTCGGATTAAACCAAAGTGTATAGAGAATAGAGCAACTGACGCATTCATATTCAATCAATATTGTGATCATTGAATTAAGTGATCTAGATTAAGCGGAATATGATTAGGTTTGAATAAATTTTGCGATCACCATTTCATTGTTAATGATCACTTGATCTTCATTTTAAAATATAACTTTTGTAATATAGAGGTATAAATATATCTGTAACCGATCACTTGATCATCACACCATACTTAAAAAGATCTTAAATATTCTATCTTTTTTAAAACGGAATATATTTAAGTTTTAACGATCACTTGATCGTCATTTTTTCTTGAAACACCGACTATGGTATTATGAACACTTTATACCGGATGAATGGATACTAGTGGAATCTACGGCAGTGAAATCACCAAGTTAAATTTGTTACTCAATATTAGGTAACGATCGTAGTGCCCGATAATTGATGTCACTTTATTTACTGATAAGTTGTGAAAAGTTTTGCGCATATATTCCAATAAACTGTTAAAAACGTCCGTTATCTTCAGTGTTACGATCGAATCGTTTTTAAGTTGGTTTAGTACGAATACCTCGAATTGCTGACAGTGAAATCATATAGTATTTTACCAGTAGTAAATAACATCTCATAGATTCGTCGATTAGTACCCATCCATCATACGATCGGGTTACGGCTATAGGATTCTGATTCAGGTCTATCTTTAGCTCCTCAATTTTACCTGGCGGTATCATTCGAGCTGAACTACCGAAAGAAATAATTATAGACATCCCATCATAGAGGATCGGAAGTATCAATATAACTCCCCCGCTGTACTGCAATCTGCACTTATACCTATTGCCGATTTTGAAATGGAACCGGTGTTTATTCTTCGCCACTGCAGCATGGGGTTGTACAAGAAATTCAAAAGCACTATCAACTCCGAAATTGTCTCTGCTGTTGTCCCAGAAGATCATTTCATAATACAGGTAAATTTTTATTTAGCAAATATGGGTTGGGATCTTGAGTTTACCTTAGCTCCTTTTTACGACATGACTGTTCCATCAGAGAATATAACGAGTGGCTGTAGGGGAAAGTATTTAGAAAATTCAAATTCGTATAAAACTTAATACCTTTTATTGTCCTAAAGTTGACTGCAATCGCGTCATATTATTAGCCTTTCAATAAGAGCCTCATTGATGGCTACAGGAGTTCGATGTGACTTTAAAAATTATGAAGGAATTGGCTTTATGTTTTACCTATAATTTTTAAAAAAATGGAGCTGACTAATTTGATCTTTCACACTAAGCCTTTGTGTCGAGTAACCAGCATGGATTTTGTTCTGGTGGATCAACTTATCACTAATGTTACTAAGAAATTACGTTTTAAGTGCTCTGTTAATTAGTTAATGTCCAAGTATAGTGAACACTTATTTGAGTAAATCGTTCTATAAGATTGACCATCGTTTACTGTTCCCCAAGCTATGTTCCCTGGATTGTAATTTTCTCCCGATGGAAATTTGGTTAGATCAAATCCTATATTTAGAGATATAAAGGCAACTGTATCTCAATTGCACTTTCAGGACATATTAGTGTCACTCCTCAGGGTAGCCACTTAGGACCTTTGTTTTTATTTTATTTACGAACTATGTGGATAACTGTTTGAGGCATACCAATATTCTGATCAACGCGGACGACATAAAAATATTTAGAACGATTTCAAATGCCAAGGATGCAAAATATTTCCAGTCTGATCTAAATAACTTCTTTTCATGGTGCTCAGTGCAGAAATTGAATAAAAATATTTATTACCAAAAGACCTGTCTGTGCGGAACAACGTCCGCCAGGTCACCTAGTATATATATATATATATATATATATATATATATATATATATATATATATATATATATATATATATATATATATATATATATATATATATATATATATATATATATATATATATATCACGGACGAAGCGTTCATGGAAGCATGGGAAGCACAACTTCCTTTACCAAATCAATTTGTTTAAGAAAATTCTTCACAACATTTCAAACATTCAATTAATGAATCTGTAATTACATTTTAGGATTTTACCATTAAAATAGCCGCATATAAAAGTGAATCCAACTTGAAAAAAATCATATAATCATACATTCTAATTGGAAAAGGCAGAAATCAAATACATACATATGTTATTTGCTGCAAAAGTTTAGTACACAATATTTCCATTTTTCTCCTATTTTTTTGTTGCGTTGGTTTTGTGTCATACGATTTCCCCTTTTAAACAAACACTGATTTTTTTGGAAATAGCTATATGAAACAAAAACGAAACAGACTGATTTTCTGTATTTTAAAGGGCGTTAATGAAAAATAAAGCAATATCCAAAATATATTTAACTTAATTTTTTTTTGTTTTGTTTGTTTTTTCGTAATCGTGCTGTTGAATAGATAAAGTCAACTAGTAACTTTTTAGTAGCTTACTCTTTTAAATATTTAAACAAGAAAAAAACAAAATGTTGCATGATACAATTTGTGTCATGATACTGTTTGTGTCATGATAGCGTTGTTTTAATTAAAATACTAAAATTAGGATAAATGTTAACCCTATTGAAGCGTAGTTTTGATAAAAAGTTGTCAATAATAAATTGATTAAGGCCAACTCCAGAATTACACGTCGATTTTCAAATGCTTATTACCGAATTATCATAAATTAACGAGGCTTATACAGTTACCGTTTAAGTACTTAGTTAATAAGGCTGCGTGCCATACTCAAGGTAAATCGTAAAATTCGGTAAATTACAATTTTCATTTTTTTAACATTAAATTAGCATTAAATCATAAAACATATAAACATTTTAATAATTATTAATTAATTGAAGAATCATTTGAATTATTCAAACTATAAAATACTTATTTTCAGAAAAAAATAAAAATATTTGTTAGGAAGTTTCCTTTAAATTTACGATACACACCTGGAAATATAAAAAAAATCGAGTGAAATGTCAAATTTCAAACAAAAACAAACATGTTTTCAAAATAAAATGTCTAACTCCCAACGTAAACAATTTGGTGATCAAAATAAATTTATTTTATAAATTAAATTATTTATTTTATTTATTATGTTTTTAGTTTATTAATTTAAAACTTATTTGAAATCTATATGAACGAAATAAATTCAAAACTACATTAATGAAAATTAAAAAAGTGTCAACTCAACAATTGTTTTTTATTATTCATGTATTTTATTACCGACAATTCGAAATTCAAGACAAGGAAAATAAATAATTCCTTTCTCTGTTACACAGACGCAAACTTTTTGGCTTCTTCTTCGTTTTTTTCTTGTACCATGACTTCCATAGTTCTATCTCAGTGGCGGTCAGTTTAACAAATTGAATTACTATACAGTTACCGTTTTCGTAATTAGTTATATAAAGATCGATTAATGATTGCATTTAAGATGCCTATTTACGAATCTGCGAACATGATAACATGACACACAAAAAAGAAAAACATTTGATAATAGTTAAAAAATTCGAATTTTGTTGTTTTAAATATATACAGGCGAGTTCAGAGTTGTCTTCGTTCGTTCGTTAGTTCTGTAGTTTTTTTAAATGGTTCATTGTTGATGTGCAGAAACTCTGACAAATAATGTTAAAGAAATAATATCTAAAGTAACAAAATTATAATAATTTAACAAATTTAATTGAAAAATATCGTTTTTTAAATTTTGGCGTTCCTTGGAAAGCAGGCATTTAATCAAAAATAATAAAGCCGTTTCGTATTAGGAAAAGCGATTGGTATTTTTAAAGACTCATAATTTTTGGTGAATCGTGATTGCTTGCACCAGTTGACACGGATATAAAGGGATTATTCTTAACCGTGTCAAGTATAATTCTGATTGCAATATGGTCCAATAACATTTTTAATAATTGCACCGGGAAAGTTTATCGGTTAATGCCGAAAATTTTAAAATCGTGAAAGAAGTAATATATTTTAAACACTGACCTTCTTTATTGCAGCTTTGTGAGTTTTAGTTTCTAAATTCGGCTTTGAGTTATATGTAGTCCTTTATTTGATATAATGATATTTTGCACCGACAAACTATATACAGTGCGCCTCATATGGTTTAACCGCAATAAAACTGGTAAACTCTTGCTCATTGTTTTTTGCACAATATTTTAAATATACTAATTTATATGAACATTTTTTTATAAATAGTATTTATAAAATAATAAAATGTAAATTTTCAATTAATTTTAATGTATTTATCACAAAACCACAATAACTGAGTACGTTCACGTTGTACAGATAATGTCAATTTTTTGTTGACAGTTGTAACAAAGCCACCTTAATAGACTAAGCTTCCATGTTCAAACGAAACTTTATTTAGAGTGCCAAAAAACATGAAAAAATATCATGAAAAAATATAAAACAATTTATATAGTAAGGATTGATACGAAGTAAGGTTTGGTAAGACATGAACGAGTTATCTGTAAGTTTTTCAGATAGAGTCGGATAGATTCAGAGAGAAAAAATATAAAAAACCAATCAAAAAAATATAGGAGAAGACAAATATTTCTATTACGTGTTAAACAACGACAGAAAGTAAAACAAAAAAAAAATAATAAAAAATAAACAAAATGTACATGCACATTTGAAAAAGTGAGAAACATGCATGTGCTCTATAATAATATATAGCCAACAAAACGAGAAAACAATATGAAATAATTGGACTATTACATTTAACAAAACATAATTTGATCGTAATAAAAAAAATATCGTGATTCGTGTGCTTGACATTTTGACATTTCAAAAAATACAACACATAATATTTTCTTCAATCATACTGGATGTCATAAATTTATGAATATGTATTAATAAAAAATCTTATTTAAGGGTCTTTTGTCTATAAGGACGTTTAATTGGTCACTGGAATAAGAATAAGAATGATAAATTTCCACTTATTCCAATATACAACCACCAAAAAGTTAGAATGCAACTATTCCAAACGGCATGAAATGCCTGCATTTGTGGTTGTAAAATTATCAATAAAATATGGCTTATATGGCTTATATGGATCGGTAACAAACATATTATACGAATTTTATTAGGCACAGAAATAAGAATTAGAATGAAAAATTTCCCCTTATTTTAAACCAACAAAAATTTGGATTCAAATTAATCCAGACGGAATGCTATTGTTGTTGTAAAATTCCCAATAAAATATAATTATACGCCAACTATGATTTTAATTTTATTATTTTATAACTAACCACAGTGATTTTATCAAAAATGAGGTTATGATTTTTAAAATTCAGCTGTCAAAATTTTCATTTTCATTCACAAAGACCCTAAATAATAATTTATTTTGATTAATTTTTGAATAAAAAATTATAAATTTAATTAATTAAAAAAAGAAGTCATTTTTTTTTAATTTCATAACATGCAACCTTTATTTAGTTGTAAAAATATAAAATACGTTTTAGGTTTTGTCAAATTTTAATTTTTCATATACGAGAAAATCTATTTGTCTCTTTTTTACATTATGTCATTTTATTTAGAGCTTTAACCAAAAATAAAATACTCTATTTTCATTTCAATAATGCAGTAAAATGGGAAATCTTATGGAAACATCATTTAAATCACATGAAAATCAAAGTTTCAACTTTCAATTGTTGTAAACATAATTTTGTATTGATTTAAATTTCTGTCATAAAATTTCTAACAAACGAAGTCATATGTTTTATGTCACTCTAAATAAAGCTCTCCAAAAATATCGTCTATCATGGAGGCTTATATTATTAAGACGGCTTTGGTTTCAGTTGTAACTACTAATGAAAAACGAAATTTCAATTGTTTCAGAACAAAAAAAACTTTTAAGTTGTGTGATGTATGAATACAAAAAGAAAATTTAAAACAATAACAAAAGTGACTAATTGCATTGAGCATCGCAAAAACTTCTAATTCATCTTCAAGAGTGTGCTCCAAACGAATCTAATTATTTGGAATCTATTCAGATAGTTTATTTTGTATTTTTTAATAAGTATTTTGATTATTACAATTTTTAATATAGGCCTAACAAAATTATTAAGGAAACTGTATATTTTATCTCAAGATTTACCACTTAGAAGCTTTGACCGACTTAACTATAAACTTGGGCTTGATGAATTGAGGAAGATAACACTACTGTAGGCATATATTAATATTTAAGTTTTATTGGGATATTGTGATAATATTATTATATTTCAGATACCTAGTTTTTATTACTGGGACTGTAAAGGCGAGCTTTGTCAATACTTCATAGTCAAGATATGTTGACAAATCTGCGCAGCTATCAAAGTACCATCAAAAGTGTGAAAAATGTGAAAGACGATGAAATAAAATATTTTACGGACTTGAACGGCAGCGTCTCCAATCGCTATATGACGCAAGTTGATGTGAAATCAAATGTATTTGATACATAATGAGTAGCATTAACATTGATGAAATATCGAAGCGGGATTATCATTTCGATTGGAAAGCTTTATTATCTTCCGAGGCATTTCCAGAGTTATTTCCAAAATATTTGTATTCTGAACGAAGCTCATATACCATATAATCATATAATTATAAATTAAAATAAACAATTAAATAAGCCATGTTTCTACTTGATCACGTTAAATCTACAAAAAACTGAATGTTACTTTACTGTTACGAACTTAGCATTCATCGAAAGGCCAATATAAAATAGGTAAGAAGAACACTACGGCCCGATTCTATGAACGCAAGCAAAACATTAATCCTCAGATTTATCGTCGTTTGCATGAACGACGATAAAACCGGCGATTAATCGGGCGATTTTTTTCTAACCTCTGATTTACTGATTTTTTGGTGTATAAATCAGAGGATAAAACATTTATGACGTTTAATGAATACGAGTATATTAACTAACATATTCACATATTATAACTAACATATTTCATTTGTAATTATAGAATAGTCAAAATTAAATGAAATAAACTGTAATTGCACAAAATATCCAATTTAATTTTAATTTCTCTATCTAAATAAAAATTGATTGATATTTCATAAATATGAACAACAACAATTTTGAGTAAAAACCATATAAACAAAAAAAAATTAAGTAGACGTCACAAAAAAGTGTTACCACGTATACAAAAACTGCAGTAAAACTACAATAAAACCAAGCGTAAATTATAATAGGCGCTTTCGATTGACACGAATAAACAAAATTAACTGAACCAACTGAAGTGATTTGACTGTTCGATTCGGACCTGTCAATTCAGTTAAAAATATTGAGCAACTGAATTAACTGAATGTGTATTTTGCTCGTGGAGTTAATTCACATAGGTTGTTGTTTTTGTTTTTTTGATTTTTTTTTTGTTTCACGTTCAATTTTTGAAAATTAGAATATATATATATATATATTATATATATATATATATATATATATATATATATATATATATATATATATATATATATATATATATATATATATATTATATATATATATATATATATATATATATATATAATTATATATATATATATATATATATATATATATTTATATATATATATATATATATATATATATATATATATATAATTATATATATATATATATATATATATATATATATATACATAATGTATATTTTTTGTATTTTATAGCAAGTTCTAATGATTTTAATATATGCAAGTATTTATTTTTATTTTCATTCCCGCTGTAGTAAACAAAAGCCAAATTTAAAATGATTTATTTTTGACATTTATCTGAAGTGATAAATACCATTCGAACACCCAAATCACATCAGTAGCTCAATTATCAAAATAGCAACTGAATTATCTAAATAGTAACTCAATTTCAATTCTGTTGATTTTTGTAAATCGAAAGTGCCTAATCTATCGTCGTTTATAGTATTATGACACTGGCTAATTTTGAAGTGCTATAAAGTGCTGCAAAATAATTTTAGCAAGAAAGAGAAAGAAACAGGAGACAACACTATTATAATGGATGACACGTGCGTTTTATTTTCAAAATGTCGCTATGTCAAAAAAAATAATCAAAAAGTAATTCTTTTCTGCTAGAATTGCCCACTTTATTTACTAGAAAAATTGAGCTACGCTGGTTTTTTGACATGTAACCATTTTGATATGTACTATGCTGTATTCACTTACACATGATGTGTATATTTTGTATACGTGTTATTTTTCTCGCTCAGTTTGTCTTTTCTAGCCGCTAGAAAATTCGGAAAAAAGCCAGTGTCATAATACCATCATAGAATCGACGAAAAAACTAATCGTCGGTTGCTGATTAATCGTAACTCTTGGATTTTTTTTTATTTATCGTTGTTCATAGAATCGGGCCTAAGCTAAATTTAGAATTACTCTACTAAAACCAAATGTAAGATAAGTTCGATATAAAAAAAGGTTAAAGAAGCAAAAGTTGCTCTACTGAAAGCATTTGATGCTTCTGTCTAAGACTCATCTAACTCAGCAAAATAAGTTTAAAGTCGCTGGATTAACGGTGAAGCTAACTAGATGCAATAAAGGATAAATATGGAGGCACAACCACACTACTTCAAAATGGTTTACTTTACTTTCTGAGAAAATTGTTTGTCAAATTGATATAACTCTAAATGTAGAGATCCCGAACAAATATATTACGTTTTGTCCGATATATGTGTGAAAAACCAATACGCAATCAGCATACAAAATCTTCCAGTACCCCGATTTTGTTCGTTTGTTTGTAATTCTCATGCGTACGAATTGTTAAACCGGAGCGTATTAAAATTGATGTTTCGGCTCGTGGTTTTGTACGTGCGCACTGTATTTGCGCATGTTGTTTACATTTTTTTGGTATTTTTTTTCGGTACATCATTTTTGAAAAAATTCGTGCGCATCTAAAGTTTTAGTTGTATTTTTAAATACACAAATAATTATTTATATAAAATTTTAATTAATTTGTCATTTACCATTTTAAAAAACAAATTTTGTTCATTTGTTTCGATGAGAATACAAAACGATTTCTCGTTAGAATTGTTAATCGTAATACCAAGTAATACTAATAATAATGTTGCTTGTGTTTGCGTGAGTGTACATGCGCTTGATTTTGTGACTTGATTTTTGGTTATGAAACTGTGAAAATTGTGAACACTTACCATTTTGAAACACAGATTGTGTTCTTTGTTCGATTTTCGAGCAAAATAATATAGGTCCGTCAATAATATTTTTCTTTGAATGAAAATACAAAACATTTGATTTTTGATTTTGTATGTATAAGCCATCTATCGTCACATCGAAAGGTTGGGAAAATAATACTCATGCGATAACCGATTTCAACCGTTTCAACATTTAGGGTTTCGTGAAACAACATTTAGGCGTAATTTACATGAGAATTAAACTGACACATTAAAATAAAATTGAATCACAATTCTTCTTGCGAATGAAAACCCGAACAAAATCGGGGTACTGATGTTCTTCAAATTCTCTATTTAGTCATGAAATTTCAGAAAATCACATCATGTTATCGAAAATAATGATTCGTACCAAGAAACTTTACCTCAAAGCATAACTCACAATAAAGGTAACCTTAATATTACTCCTATAAACGTTATCCCGGATCTATTATAAAAGCTGATGTTAATCTCTATTCCAAATTTATTTATTTTTTGGTTCAGTGAATTTAAAATTCTGGGTTCATAAAAGCTTCGTGATAACTCCCTTGAATTTTTTAAAGAAATTCCAAAGCTTAACTGTAAATATTTAAATCTTATCACTTAATTAGACAAAGATTTATACTATATTATAGACCCACCATTTTTGCAACTTTCCTCCTCATAATTTTCAATGGTTGGATGAAATGGTAGAAGTTCCTCACATTATGCGGCATCTTAACAGAAAAGCTCTGGGTAAAAATAATATACCTATAACTCAGTTCTGACGACAGTAACTTATAACGACAGTAACTTATAAAGAATACCAGCCTTTATTAGAACCATACATCTAAAAAACATAGTTTAGATTATGTGACAGACACCAGTCTGACTCCAAAAGCCGTAATCCAAAATACCAAATTGGAAAACTTTGCAATCAATGCAATGTTTTAGACCTACAAATGCAACCAACCAACAAATAATTGTTTATCTATGTATTGTCGACATATGAGATGGTAAACATTTAGGCAATATGAAGAAATTATCTAGAGTCGAGACCACAGATCCCGGGTTTACACAAAAAATTTGAAATTTAGAAAGCTTAAATTTTGAATTTAACAAATCGAGCACCCCACAAGTAGTTTTTCAAGTAGTTACAGCTTCCAAAATCACATACAGTAATTTAAGCCACTGTATATCGAAATTGCAAAATTACGAACAAACTGAATATAGATTACATTAACCGACAAACCAATTCGTTGCACTGGTCGTCATGTCTTCTCTTTATATATATATACTTGATACATATTTATACTCTTCATGTTCCCTAAGGCCAAAGGTCTGATGATAATAGCAGTTGAGGTCAAAAAAAAAATATAAAACAAAAACGAAATATTTATTCAGCGAATCGTTGTTGTTGCTATAATTTTTGAAGTTTATAAGTAGCCGCAGGGATCAATTATTTTGTGCTGCTCCACCAAAGTCGTTATAAATATTATGCGGTTATGTTTTTTTTTATGTTGTTGGTTTGGTCTTTTTGTTTAAATTTTTTTTTGTTTTATGTTAGTTTTGTTTTCATTTGGTATCTGAATCTGTTATACATACCGAGTAATATATATACATAAATATTGTGCCGATAATAAATTTAGTGCATGCCTTCATCCAGTAGTTGGCGAGTTGTTTAGATATCGAACCATGTTTGGAACATGCGGTTATACAAGTTTACGTATCTAATTTAAAAAGCTGATAGTTTTAATATGTGTATATACGTATAAACTATTTATGCTTTTACCGCCGCCGCCGCCGTCGCGCGATATCAACAACATCTTATATAGAATTTCTTCTTTTACATTGTATTCTTCATACTGTAATACATGTCTTGATCTTATTTAGACGATTTAAAAATTTTTTTTTTATGTATACAATTTTATAAAAGCTGCCTTATTTATGGCCGTGGGCTATAACCAATTTAAATATTTAATTTAGGTTCAAATGTTATCTATGACCGCGATTGATTTATGAGTACATTTAATGTTGTGTGTAACGCTATAATACACTGTGGTGGGTATTCGATCATGTTGTTACATTATAAAGACTTAATACATATAAAGGTGGACGCGGGAAGGGACACTTTAACATTTATCGATATACGTTATCATATCTGCATGACGTAAATTATATGAACGCCCCAGAAAACGATAAAATAGAGATGCGAATAATCACTGGCCTTAAGAAATATTTCGAGATTCGAAATTTTATGTGTTTCAAGTAAAACTATAATTATTAAATTATTTGATTTAAGAAATAAAAATTCAAAATAAAAAATTCGGAGGAATAATTATACATTATAACCTTTTTATTTGCCGTGGTTTAATTCTGGAAATCGAATTTGTATTACTATACTCGCGCATCATTAGCATGTCAATCAAATCAAAAAAAAAAATGTTAAATTATGGATTTCATGTTGGAATATTTTTGCGTTTGGCTTTTTGGTGAAATTCCGATACGCCGAGTGAAATTATATTGATGTTTTACTGTGGCATTTTTCTTTTGTGCGAGTCTGTCTGGTGCATGACTGGAAGTAATTTTCTTTTTGCCCGAGAGACTATAAATTATAGACATGATAGATATTTCGTTTTGGGTAAAGGTGAGAATGCATAATGTGAGGGTACTGACAGACAGGCACCAGTTTATAGATAAATAAATGTAGAAAATTTTTAAAGGTTAGATTTGATTGATTTATGAGGTACAGCACAAAATATTACTTTATTCTAACTACTTAAGTAAGTGACGAAGGTTATCAAAAATTTTCTAGTTTCTGACCCATTTAAATAAACCTTTTAAAATTATATTAAATGTTTTTATGCGTAATTTTAAATTTGAAGCTCTCCCAAAAAAGCTATTAGTTAATTTGAAAGTAGACTTTGGCGGAAAAGTTGATCTCCTATTCAAAAAACAAAAGCAAGCTTTGTTACAATTCTTTTGAAATTTTTAAGCTTCTAAAAACTATTAACCTTTCCTCAACTAAATGAGCTTTCTATAATCACTTGAAACTAAGCTCAATTAATTAAGCTTTAATGATTGAAAAAGCTTTATTTAAATTGTTTATCAGCTCCGCAGATTTAAACAGATGTTTTATAATTCAGACTATTAACAAATTTATAATTTTATATTTTGGTCTAAAAATTGACAAAAGTTCAAAAAGTACTGTGCGTCATTTTTTCACTTAAAGTCTCGGTAGAACTAATTTCAGAAGATGTACTAAATATGCCATGGAAAGCTTATTTATTCTATTTTAAATCAACTGGCTGATTAATGTTTATTATCAAACTTAATGGTATAAACTAATTTGAAAAAAGCTCAAACTAAATAGCAATATATGAATAAAAACAAAATTATTGCATTTAACAAACCGAAAGCTTCAACTCCAAATGTGTTTTGTTTAAACATGTTAAACAATTTAGGAAAAGTTTTAAACAATTTATGTTTTATCTGTAACTTGTAAGAGATTTTAAAAAGCTCACGTACTTAAAGCACAAATATTTTTAAACAATTAAAATTAAGCTTTTATAATTATATAAATAAAAACTTTCTCTACTATAAAACAAATCGTGCTTTAAGGTCGCTTATTTAAGTAAAAGCTCAAATTAAGTTGTTATTTATTAAAACAAACCGAAACATTCAACAAACTGAAAGGATAAGATACAGAGCGTTCTAGTTTTGAACATGTCAGACAATTTAACTAAAGCTTTTGTGATTATTCAATTTTAATTTATTGAAACTTTTAAATTATTTTAGAAAGCTTTCTAAATAATAAACAGTTCTTTAAAAAAATTAAGCTTTGACATATTATAAGATTTCCAAAGATTGTAATTTCTTTCATATAGAAGAAAGTTTAAATTGAGTTTTACATAATTTAAAAACTTTTTTACTGAATTTAATAAAGCAAGCTTTTAAAGTAGTTTTACAGATGTTTATTGAGTTTAACAATTTAAATAATTTAACAGCTTAAAATTAAAATTGAGAAAGCTTCAATAACGATGAATATATTTAAAATTGTTTTTACAGATTTCAATAAACAGAAAGTTTAAAATACAAAGCTCTCTTATTTTAAAAAAATTAAACAATTTAAATAAATCTTTTACAAATACTTGTAAAAGAGTTATTCAAATTATTCAACATTTCCAACATAAAAAGGTTTAGGCTTTAATCTTTCGTTTTACAGAGCTTTCAGAAAGCTCATTTTAATTGTATATCCTGTTTAGTTTTACAGAAGTATGTAGAACATGGTTATTCCATTCAAGATAACTGATTCACCATTTGAAAGAATTTTTTTTTAAAGAAAGCTTTTTACAATATACTTTTAAGCTTTTAACACTTTATGATTTAAATAAAACATTAGTATTAGGGATGATCCTAAAATATTTAAAATGTAAACAAAAAGCTCAAAATCTAAAAGAAAACAGTTTGGATAACTTTAAAAGTTCAGT
This sequence comes from Tipula confusa, assembly GCA_963556175.1. Lineage (NCBI taxonomy): Eukaryota > Metazoa > Arthropoda > Insecta > Diptera > Tipulidae > Tipula > Tipula confusa. The sequence goes on from OY744475.1 coordinate 31,412,468, forward strand.
TATGGCATTTAACAAACTAAAAGCTTATCTAAGAGTGGAATATGGTCGAAATGATTGGTTGAACAAAGTTACCATATTTAGCAAAAACTTGAATATAAAGAAAAGTATTTTCAATGAAGTTCCATAAATTCCAATACTCATTTCTAAAAGCTTAAAGTAAAGATTTTATTTACAAATTTTAACATTTTAATCAAATTAAAAAAAGCTTAAAATGTTAAATAAATAAAGTTCGAATTAAATAGTACGAGTTAAACATCAGACATACGAGTATCATTATCAGTAACGTTGTTTGTTTTCATTCCAAACACAAGTAGAGGTAAACATAAAGCTTTATTCGTAACAAGACTTTTTAAATTGTTTGAGTAATTTTGAAAATATTTCTAAAATAAGGAACATCTGGTATGAAATATAACAATTCTATACCTTAAAGCACAAAATTTTCTTTATCTTTTAAATTAAGCTTTCAAAATGAGTGTACATAAAAGCTCAATTAAACCTAGCTTTGATCAGGAAGCTCACCCAAATAATTATTACAGGAGATTTGATTTTTGGAGAGTGAAGCATTAAAGTAACAAAGACTTTTGAAGAAAATTTGACCTCCTAAATATTTAATAAGAGCTTTGAAAATCTAAGTATATGCTTCATTTTTAAAAATAGCAACAGATTTTGGTTTTACTATAAAACCAATTTGGCTCTTTGATCTCCGACCGCTTGTATGAGTAAAAGTCCGAAAGCTCAAATCAAGTTAAACAAGCTTTAATTGAATAATAAAAAGCTCACCTAAATAATTATTATATGTGATTTGATTTGGAGGCTGAAGCATTAAAACAAATTGTACTTTTGTAGAATATTTGGTTTTCTAATTGATAAGAGCTTTACAGTTCAAACAGCTTTGCAGTTTGGTTTTTGTTCTTTTTTACTGTAACAACCAAACAATTTAAACTTTCTGTATTATTAAACCTTCTGGCCGCTTGTTTGAGTAAAAGCTCAAATTAAGCTGTTTATTTAAACAAATAAATACATTCAACAAACTGAAAGCACATAATTTTCTAGTTTTGAACATGTTCGATATGTTAATTTAGATAAAGCTTTTGTGGTAACTGTATTTTAATTTATTGTGTTTAACTTTTAAATTATTTCGTAAAAAGCTTAATTAATTAAAAAATAGTTTTTTAAAAATATTGAGCTTTGAAATACAAATTTAAATTAAGTATTACATAATTAAAAACTTTTTTACTGTATTTAATAAATTAAACTTTTCAATGAAGCTTTTTAAATAGGTTTAAAGATTTCTATTGAGTTTTATAAATAATCGGGAAACTCTGCCAAATAATTATAGGTTCATTTTTAAAAAAGGAAAGCTGTATAGTAATTTCTTTTTTGACAGAAAAAGCCTTTAAATAAAGCTTTTACGATTATAATTATAAATACTTGTAAATGTTTAACATTTTCAAACTAAAATTGATTTGGTTTTGATCTTCGGTTTTACAGTGACATGATTTATTGGACTTTTAAAAAAGCTCACTTTATTTAGCTTCAGTTTTATAATTATTAGAATTTCATATCCCAGTATAGTTTTACTTTATTGTATGGTTTATTCGTTCAAATTAACTGATCCGCCATTAAAAAGATATTTTATTAAAAGAAAGCTTTTAAGCTTCTACACTTTCATAATTGAAATAAAATAAAATATTAGTCACGATATATTCGTGACAGTTCTGAAATATTCAAAATGTAAGCGAAACGATCAAAATCTAAAGGGAACAAGTTACTTAGTTACTAGGTTAGTAACTATGCAAAAGCTCATAATATTTATAATTATATTTTAAATTAGGTTCCAATAAGTTCAAAACCCTATTAAACAATCTGAAGTCTCAAAGTAAACCGAAACAAATTTAGAGCTTTTATTAACAAATTAAAAAAATTAAAGAAAAGCTTTAAATTTATAAGAGGAAAGTTTAAAGTAACTAATTTTTAATCCAATAATGTAAAGCTCTATACTTAAAAGTGTAATACTTAAATACATTTTTTACAATTATTATGAAAAAAATGTGAGCTTTCATCATCAAAGTTTTTGAACTTTAAAATTAATAGTTTGGAACTAGTTTTCTTTAGAAATAAAATTGATCATTAGTGTTAGGACTATAAAAATGATTAGCAATCATAATAAATTGACCGAAATACCAAAGTTTTTATAATTTTTGAATATATGTTTTATTTTATTTACTGAGCTTAATATAAACTCAGTTAAATAACAATAAAAAAGCTCACTCGTATTAGTAAATTTATTTTTTTAGTGTAAAGCTTTAAAAAACGAAAGCTTCCGCATAATAATAAATTTCCTATAGTTTGGTTAAAACTATTAACTATTTATACGGAAATAATTTAATAAAAGTTTTCATAAACGTTAAGATAATTTGGAGTCAAAACATTAGAAAAAAAAATCTAAGGACATACAACCGAAAATTGAAGCAAGTGTTTGAGGGTTATGATAACGTAGTCGTAATTACTGATATAAAGTGCATAAATTTACTAAAAGCTCTAAGCTCAAAGGAAGCAAGCTAAAATAAAGGTTTACTTTACGAATCTAAACATAAAGTCTCATTTTTAAAAGCGAGCATTAAAGTTCAATCATTTTATTTAAAAAAAGCTTAAGCTTTTCAAGCACAAAGCTTTCTATTGTAAAAAAGTAAGTTGAATAATTCTGAAATTTTTTTTATTAGTTAATCCAATAGTGTATGATAAAATAATGAAAAGCTCACAAGTTTTGTTATGGCTTTTTATGGTTTTTGAACTGAAACTGAGCAACTTCTGTAGAAAGCTTTTAGGAAAGGCAACAACAGTTTTGCAGTTATTTAACTTTGATTTGGTTACTTCGTTTCTAATAAATGATGTACTGTATGACCCCACACATGTTTGGTGATCCATCGAATTAAGCAGTTCTTGTCCCAATGAGTAAACTTGCTTTCAAAGGAAAGCTGCAAAAACACTTGTTTGTATTTTTTGAAAGGATGTCCTAAAAGTAATATTCTTTAATCAAATCGAGAACTTGACACTGTACCTGTCGAATACATCGAATCATTATATTTTCTGCCAATTTACAACAAAAATGTCAATTGCATACCCCAATGTATGACATATAGCCATGAAATTAAAAATAAAACAACAAAAATTGCAAATAAACACCAAGTCATGTTTAACACATAATAAAAACGCGAAGAAACTTAAACAACCGACGATTCAAGAAAGGTGTAAATACATACAACAATTTATAGAGGCAAGAGACATTGCAAATTTCTTCAATTTTTTTATTAATTTACTTTATGATTGCACTTTGCCCACCTTTGAGCCTTCCTTAAAAAAATAAAAAATAATAATAAAATTACCAACGAAGTGAGTGCAACAAAGCCAACACCAACAAAATGGACAGTCGCCTGTTACGTTTCAATAACAAGTTTTTTTTCGTATTTTGTATCCACATGTATACATGTAGACTTAGCACAACAACACTATGATTGGTAAGGTGATTTAATCGGTTCGAACTACGCACAGTTGGAGATATAGGGGCCGGTTAATGGGTTTGTTCTGATCTAAAAAAAAAAAAAGACGACAGACACCATATGACAAAGAAAGACAGCAGATCGTGATCTAATATCATAAATTAAAATTGCAAAAAAAAAAAATGTTTTTCGTACTGCAAGATGATAAACTTGATTTGTACGGTACTTTAGTTATGTTATTATGGCCTCTAAGGTCTTATTATTTCTTCTTCTTCTTCGTCGTCATTTACATGTTTTCTTAATGCTGGCGTTTTTTTTATATATTCAATCTAAGAAAATTATGTTTATATATAAAGCACGTGGGCGACCAGTATTTTTTTTAGAACTACAAAAGCATAGGGAATTGAAAATTATTTGCAGTCGTAGATATTTCATCGGAATTTTTACTAGTACTTTATTTACAAAAATTTCGATTAACGCAAAAAACGTCCTAATCGTAATGATCACGTAACAGTTTTTAGTTCCAAAATAAAATTTGTGGGCTTGTTGCAATATATGCGACATTGCAATCAAACAGATTGGTATTTCTTCGAAACATTGCTTCATATATACACCGACTAATTCATCAAAATAATAAACAATAAATCCTACATTAGTTTATGTCTTTATAGTTGGATGTTACATTGTGTGCGTCTGTGTGTGTGTGCATTGTAAAGATAATGTTTAGAGACAAAACAGAATAAATTTTCTTGCCCGCGGTATTGCAACAACAAAATAAAATTATAAACGAGCTAATGACACAACAACAAGATAAAGAAATTATAACGAATCTTATAAATTTTTATCACGCAAAAGAATTTCGTTTTAATTGCATTTTATCTCTGTGTTTTGTCTTAAATAGCTACAACACAACAACAGCAATAAATAAAGTGGTGCTCGAAAATAGTTTATGTCTCCATATTTGGATACCCTTTAGATGGTTTTCAAAAGTTCGGTTTTTGTAACAAAGCACAAACCCGACTTAAAGGGAAATGGTTTTCGATGTTGTTGTTCTTGCATTCGATCGACAGTATAGTCTTTAAAATATTTAGGGGAAGTACCGTTTTTTTATTATTAATTTTTAATATGATTGAAAATCGATGTATCGATGCAAAACCAACACTATTGTATATACAAGCCGTGAAGCTTCAATACTTACGCAATACACAATAATATGTCTATGGGCTTATCACTTCCATTTTTATGTATTATATCTATGGTCGACAAGGAGATGAGTGTTTGTAAGGAAACTAAACATGACATATGTAATAAAAACCTCATGTTTATAAAAATTTTAAGTTAATTATTTGATAATGATAATTATTTTATTTTGTGGATAAAACATCCACAACATTGTGTCAGAAGTGGGATAAAATAATTTCAATAAAGAAAATATATTAAAACGTGAAATTTTTTTTTATTCGTGATAGGCAATTAACATAAGTGAGGTTAAGAAAAAATCGCACGTGGCTGCTACATAAAAAAAATTGAGTATTTGATACGTATCTGGATAATTATTGACGTATGCAAATATAACGAAAACGTAACCTCATATGTTGCAGGATCGAATTGCGTTTGGGATTCGAGATATAAATTTAAAGAAACGATTTCTGTCGCAAGATCAAGACACATTAAAACTCGAAAAAATTATACAAGAGTGTAAAGTCAGTGAAGTTACGGAAGATCGTATTAAATCGCTTGTTGGTGTAAGCCACAATGTAAATAAAGTGTTCGAAAATAAAAATCAGAAATCGAGAAATAAGAAAAAGACAGAAAACAGTTCAATGAAATGGAAGTTTTGTGCGACCAATCACGTTTTTAAGAAAATCAATTGTTCTGCGTTTGGTAAAAAATGTAAATTATGCGATAATTTTAATCACTTCGAAGTAGTATGTAAAAAGAAGAATTTTAAAAAGAATAATGACAAGGCACTAGTAAAAGAAGTAAAAATTAAGACAGACAGTGAAAGTGATACGTCATTGACAATCGGAAAAGTAATTGATTCGAGTAAAACCACTAGTTGTGTACAGTTGAGGCTAAAATTTAATGATGATTGGCAAAACGTTGTGTGTGATCTAGATTCAGGTTCTCAAGCTTGTATGATCGGATTTAAGCCGTATTCAAAGTTAACTAACGGTAATATTTGTTTGAACGACTCTAAATTGACATTAGCAGATTATGGTGGACATAATATTAGAGTTGTCTCAGACTCATTTGACACGGAATTTTTACTTGTCCCAGAGACAAGTAAAAATTCCGTGTCAAATGAGCATTTTGCAGTATTATCCGAAAGTGCCTGTACCGCTCTTGGACTTATAAAATACAGCGAAAATTTACGGCGTTCTAAGCATTGCGTCAATAGCGTCAATAACAAGGTCTCGAAGCCTAATAATTCAGATGTTAATGCGGTCAATGAAGCAAATCGAATAATTCGAAAATATAAGGATGCATTTGATGGTTATGGACTATTGCAGGGACATGTGAAGATCGAGATTGATAAAAGTATTAAACATGTCATCCAATGTCCTCGCCGAATACCAACGGCAATCGAAACTGAAGGAAGAGTTGGACTCACTAGTAAAATATGACATTATTACACTCGAACCATCAAATACAAAATAGGTGAGTAATATTTTACTAGTGAAAAAGAATAATTGTTTCCGAATTTGTCTAGATTCCTTTAATGTGGCCATCAAGAGACTACATTGTGAAACAACAACAATAGACGAAATTTTACCGGAACTTGGTAAAGCGAAAGTTTTTAGTACTATGGATACCAGAAAGGGATTCTGGCAAATGAATTTGAAGAAAGTAGCAAACTAACTACTTTTTGTGCTCCATTTGACCTTTGCCGTTGGCTGCGTTGTTCTTTTGGAATTTCGTCAGCACCGGAGCTTTTCCAAATGAAGATGTACACGATCGTTCATGAATGATTTGCCAGGTGTTGACATTTTGACAGATGATATACTAATTTATGGAAAAATGGAAACTGTGGAAGAATCATTCCTAGACCATAATGCAAATTTAGAGAAACTATTAGTACGTTTACGCGAAAATAATTGTAAACTAAATAAAAGTAAATTGAATCTTTGTCGATTGGAAGTGAAATTCTTTGGACACATTTTGTCAAGTGAAGGTCTAAAAGTGGACGAGTCAAAAGTCACGGGGCTATTAAGAATATGCCATCGCCTAAAGATAAAGGCGATTTACTCCAATTTTTAGGTATGCTGAATTATTTGGGCCGATACATAATCTTAGTACAGAAAGTGCACTTCTTCGCAAGTTAACGTTGGATAAGTCAACGTGGTTATGGTCAAATGACGAAAAGAGAGAATTTGAAAAGTTGAAATTTCTAGTTAGCGATATCAAATTACTAAAATATTTCGAGATTCGTAAACAATTGACAATTGAGTGTGATTCGAGCAGTACTGGACTGGGTGTAACAGTTTTCACATAAAACCAGATCCGGAATTTTACTGTATAATGATCAGTATATACCAAAAGTAGTTGAAGATGTTCCCAAAACAATTGAAAACTGTCGGCGTGAAAGCAAGTATTATTATTATCGTAAAGTAAAGTGCCTGCCTGATTTAAAGATAGGAAAATCTGTGGCAGTTCAAGTTCAGATAAATAATAATTGGTCGGTAGGCATTGTCGAAAAACAATTGAAAGATCGATCCTATATTACGAACGTTGGAGACTCCACCTATAAACGAAATATAGTAAACATCAAGCCTTTCATTAAAAAAGAACAGCCAAAAGTAAATGGTGATACACAATCCAACAACACAAAGAACACGCCAATTGATTCCAATTCAACAGCAGACAAAGAACAGGTTGAACCATCTGTAAGCATAGTAGTGATGTTCGTCCGAAACGTAACAGAAAGTTACCAAGTGGGTCTACTACGAAATCCCGGTTTTCAAAATTCCAGATCCAAAATCCTGAAATCAAAATCCCGGTTTTCAAACTCCCGGTTTTTATGATCCCAGTTTTCAAAATCTCGGTTTTCAAAATCCTGGCTTTCAAACTCCCGGGTTTCATGATCCCGGTTTTCAAAATCCCGTTTTTCAAAATCCCGGTTTTCAAAATCCTGGTTTTCAAAATCTTGGTTTTGAAAGACATGTTTTTTATAATTCGGGCCACCCGAATTAAAAAAAACATGTCTTTCAAAACCAAGATTTTGAAAACCAGGATTAATAAAAATATTATCTACTAGAAAATTTAAAACCTATTTCATTAATAGTAAACTCCAAAATACGAATAAAATGTCATTTTTGGTTAATTGTTAAACAATCAAGCTGTTTTCTAGATATTTATTATGGATTAATTGGGTTGGTCATTAAACCTCGACATACGAAATCTCGAAATCAAAATCTCGAAATCGAAATCTCGAATCAATGGAAAATCGAATTTCAAAATATCGAAATTCCGAAATGTCGAATTCATTATCTCGAAAATTTTATCTCGAATCACGAATAACAAAAATATTTTTGTAATAATTTTTTCGGCGTTGTACTAATTTTACTTAGAATTGTAGGTACTAACTTCGGTAACTCTCACAGGCACGCCGAGGGGCTTTAGATTTGAACTTCGGGCGACGTAGGAGCCAAAATCAGCAAATATGTCGCACTGCGTGCCGCACGTAGGAGTGGATTATATAGAATCTATTAATGACACTTTCGATGTTTTGTTCATTCGATATTTCGTTTTTCGAGGTTTTAAGAATATTCCGCACTCTTTTCATAATATAGATTTATATTTAAATCTTCGCATCTGGTAAGTGAAGGAAAATTCTACTTCGCTTTTAAAGAATACTTTACTTTTTTATCATTTTTAGTGCAACATAATGTTAAACTGGACATTTTATTTACGGGCTTAAGTTTCTTATCTTGCTTCTATTATTATTGTGCACTGTTATGGTGCCGAAAGTTCAATAAAAATCCAAACCGGGATTTTCTGAAAACCGGGATTTTGAAAACCAGGATTTTGTATTCCAGGATTTATAAAAAACCGAGATTTTGACTAACCGGGATTTTGAAAACCGGGATTTCATTACACACCCGTACCGATTACCAATACTTTCAAGTGTAGATGTACACAAAACCCTCTCTATTATACAAGCCATATTCAATTTCTCGTGGACGCAGACTACTACTCATTTTACATACTGTATAAGTAATAGTAAAACTCAAAACCCCCTCTATTATCAAAACCGACACAAATGTTTTATACAAGCCGTGCTATACCAATATACACAAAACCCTCTTTACTACAAGCCGTATTGTTTGCATACTCATGCTATACAAAAATATATACTTTGGTTGTATTGTAAGTGAAAAATCGTGTCGGGATATGATAGCGAATATTGTGTAAAAGAAATAAACAATAAAATCAAATAATGCGCATGCGTTTACAATTTTTTTTATTAATTTTATATGGAGTTTTGATAGTTACTAATACATCCAAAGTATATATTTTCACTAATACATTTTAAAAATACATGATGATGTGTGTCAACGAAAGTTACAAGACGGCTTGTAGTAAAGAGGGTTTTGAATATACATATGATATACAAAAACTACACTAGGAGTAGGTGTATTAGTGTCAAAAGAAATAAAAAAGTATAGTAATGTTATTCTTTTTAATATGAATTGAGAGAGTGTGATTGCATTTTATACGTCCAAATCACAAACAACAAAAATACAAAACGACCACTTTGTTGTTGCTTTGCATGAGTTTTTATTTGGTTTATAATTACAAAACACAATACATACGCAATACAACAGCTCGTTTTGTTTTGTTATATTTGAGTGTGAGTGAATTTTATACACGTTTTTTTACTAATACAAATTTTGAAGTGTACCGTTTGTTTAAGTGTATCTGCGTACGAAACTTAAAGCACGACTTGTATAAACATTTGTGTTGGTTTTGCTATTATACAAGTCGTATTTATTGCATACAAATGCTATATAATCATATACACATGAGAATGTACTGTAACTAAAAATCGCGTCGGTATATGATTTAGAATACAGTGTAAAATAAAATAAACATTTCCTTACTATAAAACAAAAGAGTAAAAAGTGTCAAAAAAAAATTTAAAAGGCAAAATTGATGTTATCTCTTTCCTATACAAAACACAAATAACAAAAAAAGACGAAAAAATTCTCAATTATTCATACACATTAAATAGTGTGCGTATCAACGAAAGTTACTAGATGGTTTGTATAATAGAGAGGGTTTTGGTAAAACTCCATATAAAAAAAAAAAAAAATTATTTTGCTTTAAATTTTATTAAAATAATATTTATAAAAATAAAATTCTATATTCTCTTTATTGTCACACACCATTAAATCTAAATTTATAAATGAGAATTTTACTTTTTTTTGACATTTTTTACTCTCTTTTGTTTTGTAGTATGCGAATTTTTAAATTATTTTACACTATATTCGCTATCATATACCGACACTTACAATACGAACGCAGTGTTAAAATTCGATACATAATAGTATGCAATGAATACGGCTTAAAGAAGGTTAATTTTCTTAAATAATAAAGGTTTTGATCGATGACATACAATTTTATTAATTTTTTGGCATAAAACATCTGAGAAATATGAATTTCCGAATCAAATCTTAATTCACATGCGTGTACCTATATTAAGACGGCCATTTTAACGGTTTTTGCTTTTTTTTTCTCTTCTTTCGTTTTGTTTAATTTATCGATCTTATTTATGGATGGTCCGCCGCGCGATCACCGTCTTATATACAAAACTGGCCTCTACATATAATATAAGATACACAAAAACTACTTTGATTTATTTTCATTTAAAACGTTTTTGAACGAGCATATAAGCGACCGAAGATTAATAGTTTCTTAATTGATTAAATATTAAGAAAAATAAAAAAACAAAAACCGAAAAAAATATTTAAATTTTTAATTTATTATTATTATTATGTATATGTATATTTTTATGTATTTAGTGTTGCCATTGTTGTTGTGTACACATAACATGAAAATATTAATGACCCCAGTGTAATACGTTGGTTAAATTATTCACAGAATTTTTTGATTTTTATCACTTATGAAAGTCGTATATGTATAGAGTTCGTTGGTCACATTGTTTATTTGTGTTCATCTAACATTGTATGAGGGATTTTAACTAAAATGTTTGGGTGGCGCGAAAACAAGATACGAGTTTGCGATCATAATTTAAGATCGTTTTGTACATAACTTCTGCACTAGATGAATTGAGTATTATGTATGCAAAGTAGATTGATAGACAGTATCTGATCAGATTGATATAGAGTAAACAGTAAGGTAGTCTCGACCTCCTCAAGGGAATAAATATCAGTTTGATGAAGCTCACTTTTACCTCTCTGAAACTCCGCATAGTAAAATTATCGAACAATTTTGCATCTAAACAAAAGATAGTTTTTTTAAAATCTGCGCTATTTGCATCTATATTAGTCGCTTATATTATGCGATTAAACATCCTTAACTTTCGTTTATTTTTGAGAGAGCTTATAAGCCAGAAGTAGGCACATTTTTGAGATTGGGAGAATGTAATCTGGATAGACTTGTCATATGTTGGCATTGTTTAAGGATAGAAGATCAGATGCTGAAATTAAGCAAACCATTGCATCGCGAAAGCAAACTCCCAAAGAAAGGTTTAGACCTCCTACATTAGTAGTCCATGAACCATTATCAGAATCTGATCTAAAATTCATTCTTCATCGTAACGTGAATCTTGCTTTACAATATAAACCAGCAGGTCGAAGAAAAGCCTATATTTCTGATCTGGTAAGTCAATAAGTAGAGATCGAAGACACAAGAAAATGACTGAACATGTGCTTTCTCGTTGCTTCATAAATGAATTTACTCATTTGATGCCAGATCATAGCTTCCTAGGGGCATATTCCAAATCACAGAAAGCAACTAATTATACAAGTGTTTCTAATCTATTTATTGGGTATAGTCCATATGGAGATAATATTAACAATAAAGTAAGCTCTATTTCACTCCAACCTAAAAGTTAGCATTTTACACAGAACCATGGCAATTATTATGTAAATGGGAATGCGAGAAATAGTTACGGGCGCCAGCCAAATCAAGAACAGAATTCAATACGACATTGTTTTGGGTGCAGAACTATAAATGTCATTAAAAGCAATTATCCAACTTGCAATGCCACCTATACGGTAAACCAAAAGAGTTTTTCTTGTGCTCCTATTTCACAGATGAAAAATCTTCCCAGAATATTGACACAGGAGGCAGGTTCGAAATATGATATCCACAAGATTTTGGGAGGTACGTCGAATATTAAAAAAAATTATCTCAGAGTCCAATTTTCACTCACAATCGGATAAGAGTCCATATGCTGAGGTTAGTATAGCTAGAACTCCATACACTGGCTAATTGCTAGATAGTGGAGCAAATATCAGCGTATTATAGGTGCAGGATCAAAAAAGTGTTTGAAAGATGCTTATGTTAAATTTCATCATTTCTGAAAACAGCTAGTAGAGAAATCAACGGAATCAGGGACATTGCGACTACCATTGCATCAGGGTTAACTCAACAACTTTTGGGATCTTTTCGGAATAACTCCGGCTTTTGGTAAATTACTAAGGTATTAAACCACCAATTTCGGTTGTGGAAAACAGACATGAATTAAGTTCAGATATCGAATAGAGATTACGTAAAATTATAGAACAGTTCCATTGTGGGCTTGGTAGAACCCATCTTATCACACACATGTATCTCCAGCAATTCAGGCAAAAATTTAAATTAATCCAGGAACTGGATAGAATATTGGCTCTAGGAGGGAAAGAGAAGAGTCAGAGTGAATTGTCTCTGCCTATTGCAGTTGTCCGAAAGAATAATGGGAATTTAGACTATATGTCTCGACGACCGGAAAGTGAATGAAGTAACAATAAAGGATACTTGTCCCTTGCCACTGAGTGAGGGATTACTAAGTCGGTTGGATCAAACAAAATATATATCATCTATAGACTTAAAAGACGCCTTTTCGCAAATTTCTTTTGATGTGTCCTCAAGGGATAAGAATGTCTTTACTGTAGTAACGAGCCGCCCCTTTATCAATTCAAGGTCATGCCCTTCGGTTTATGCAATGCTCCACAAGCATTGTGTAGACTGATGTATAAGGCTAGCCCCTACCACTTGCATGACCGAGTATTTTTGTGTTTATGGACGACTTGCTCGAAGTATCAGCAGGTTTGGAAGAACATCTTTCTATATTGAGTAACATTGCAGGTTTACTTAAAACTGCAACCTTAACAATAAATGTAGAGAAGAGAAAGTTTATCTGCAAAGACACTAAGTATCTTGGCCATGTAGTGAAAATTGGATTCGCCTGGACTCGGACAAAGTAAACAGTATCCTATATCCAATTCCTCAAGCCATTCGTCAACTTCGGCGTTCCCTTGAGATCACCGGATATTATCGGTGTTTCATTTCGAACTATGCTAGCACCACAACACTCACTAGACGATTGCCTAGCTGCTGTTATGAGCGTAAAGATGTTCAGGCCGTATGTAGAAGGTTACACTTTTACTATCATTATCGATCATTCTAGCTTTCCCTGAGATGAAGCCTGGAACTTCAGGTTTTCAATATTAATATTTAGTACAGAAAAGTAACACAAAACCTCGTTCCCGATGCCTTTTGTCCAGGCTACAACTCGAAACACTAACCAAATCCAATGAATCTGGTGATGATGGAGGTGTGACACCTCTTCACGTGGACTTAGGTTCAGATGCTTTTAAGGACTCCTCTTTTGTTACCAGAATCAGCGCTTTGACTCAACCCGAATTGGGTGAGTATTTGAAGTTTCACGGCACTTCCAAAGAGTTTATATCGATTTTTTAGGACCATATCATAAGGTTTTTCGTTTATTTGGGGTACCTAAATTCATAGTGTACGATGATTCTCTTGTTATGGTTTTGAGGTTAAAAAAGGCAGATACATGTGTTTCCACAATCCTTTTCGGAATTGATGCAAGTTATATTGCAACAATATAAATTGATAATACTGCAGCAGCCAAAATTTATTTATAGTGAAGCTTATCCACGTGAGAGGAATAAGGAGAATGCCATAAATCATACAAGTGGTATTAAGTGGATTCAAGGCAAGACCAACAACTGATTAATAAGAAAAGCAGATCGAATGTTTGAAGCAACGGAATTACCAAATGTATCACAGATGGATTCACCCTCATCTACATTTAGCAATAATTTACTGCCAAAACAAAAAATCTGAGATTAAAGAGTTAACGGAGCAAATTGTTCAGCCCGCAAGAAGTCAAAGTTCTTACTTTAGGTAGTCGCTCTAGGAGCTCACCATATCATCAAGATCACCACAATTTAGACGAAGGAGCACCATCAGATCTGATCTAAAGACTGATTTTATTCGTATCATTATTACAAAATCGGTACCCATACACTTAAATGTTTTAAACCGTTGAACGGCAAATTTATTGCACTTGGCGCAAACCCGCCATTTACGACTGATATTAGATACGACTGCTGTCAGCAAGGACAAAGAACTTAAAACCCTGATAAATAAATCTCCTCCAACAAGTACCAAATATAAACTTGAAGTTGTTCAATTAGCTGGAACCGAAGTCTATTGCATACACTCCTCCATTATTACGACGGTTGGTTCAAACTTCCCGAAAATCAAAACAATTTGTCTATAGTGCTAAAAGGCAAAATTACGTAAAAAATACGACATACAAAATCACAGCATGCCGTACTTAGCAAAACTGAAGTTCCTAAGTAGCAATCATAGTTGCAAAAATGCAACGAAAGTTGGTGCTGTATAATAGCATTATATAGTAAAGTGCGGTCGTCGTCTTTAACATGCACTTACTATAATGAAACCTACTATTGATTTTCGATAACTTTAAGCGTTTTGTTGAAATACTAAGACAGTCAAGCGTTGACGATACATAGGTGGTGTTTACAGACTCCGATAGCTGAGGAGAAAATTTTGCAACAATATATAGAAACGTGTAAATTTCTTAGAGAATATATAAATGGCGGCGATAAACCTTCAACCGCACGCTGTAAATTTCCCCAACTAACTTTAATATTTGAAATAAACACGCTAGACCATCATTCACCCTCCTCACACTAAACTCAAACATAAAGTAAAAATCACAAAATGATGATCTAATTTAAAACTATTTGTTATAACTTTATGGTTGTTCGTGTACAAGATTATAAACTTTAACCTTTCTATCATATACAAACACGACTAAGTAAAGGGTGATTCGGCTAGAGGTTTAAACAATTTTATACTGACTACTTTGATTCAATTAACGCATGCGCTATTCGACATTTTATAATTATTGTCAGAAGAATTATGTGACCTTGAAAATAAGGCCCAGTGGTAATATCACATTGTTAAATATAAAATGCGTTGATTCATTTTTGGAGAACCTAGTATCAGATTTTCTTTGAATTTTTATTCCTCTAGTTGTTGAGTGACTCGATAGATCGTAAGAAATTACCGTAGAAATAACTAGTTAGTACCACAAACA
Source organism: Tipula confusa (assembly GCA_963556175.1). Classification (NCBI taxonomy): domain Eukaryota; kingdom Metazoa; phylum Arthropoda; class Insecta; order Diptera; family Tipulidae; genus Tipula; species Tipula confusa. The sequence continues at coordinate 31,427,573 of OY744475.1, forward strand.
TATATTCGTTTATTTAAAAAAAAAAGGCAAGCAGTCGCAATGTTGTGTTACAGTTATTTAAAAAAATACCAAAGATTCGCCCATTCAGATGCATTTTTCACTGAATTACAAAATAGTAACCAAAATCTTACATTCAAGTATCAAGCCCAATCACAGATATCGACATAGTAACAATGGCGGAAGAAGAGTGGGTTGTCATTGAAATAAGGCTAAAATTGTAACTTACTTACATAAAATGTTTACTGCAGTACTCGATTGATTTTACCTCAAAACCGCCATTAAGATAAGTAAAAGATAATAAGATTCATTGGGCATTTCCATTTGATAGTAATGAGTACTGTTCCTTTTCGAGAAATATTTTCCTAGAACTCTGTCGAGAAAAGAGAAAATTTAACAAATCTCATCTACATCTCATCTACATCTCATCTACATCTCATCTAAATCTCATCTACATCTCATCTACATCTCATCTACATCTCATCTACATCTCATCTACATCTCATCTACATCTCATCTACATCTCATCTACATCTCATCTACATCTCATCTACATCTCATCTACATCTCATCTACATCTCATCTACATCTCATCTAATAGGATGTTTATCCTAATAGTTAATTTTCGTCATGAGAACTGCGCTTCTTTGACTAGCAAAGAACTGTATAAATCGTAGCTCTTTATTTTTAGAGAAGACAATTTATTCGATTACTATGGCAAAAGCAAGTCATACTTAATGAATGGGGCAAGTAGCCTGATCAAGTCTGATCAATTGAGAAACGATCGCTCAAAATAGCCAAATATAAAATCTAACCTCCAACTAAATCACCCTTTAAAAAAAAATTGATTTTCTTCGTTATTTCAATTTTTTTTTAAATTTTTATGTAAAATTAGATGATTAGTTTTGTTATTACCTTTATACACCATTGTTGTGTGCATGCATTATGCAAAAAAAAAAAAAATGTCAAGAAGAAAATGTTGGAAAACACATTGTTCTGTAAAAAAAAAACGGAAATCATGTTTTCTAATACGATAAAGAGTAACTTAATAATAATAATAATGCGAATGTTGTCATGTTGTCTCACTATATATAGGTAAAGCTTATGTAATTTGAATAAACGTCTAATTATAATTATATTAGAAAAAAAAAATTCATGAACGATAATTGTATGAAATGATCAAACGACATTAACAAATAAAAACATATGTAAAACGACGAAGAAGACACACAAACAATTTATTAATGTCTTAACTTTAGCGTCTTTGATTACTTCTTCTTCTTCTTCTTGGTCGACCGTCTTAATTCTCTAATAATTTTTTTGAAAAAGCTTCGTGTTTTTTTTTTTTTAGTGAAATTCTCATAATTAAGTTATTAAGGTAAGATACAAATTAATTTTTTTTTTGTTCTTCTACTATATTTTGCTTAACTTCATTAGATTATATTAGATTATAAATCAACATTGTAGTATTTATGTGTTTGTATGTGTCTGGATTAGGTTATGTCATAAATAATATCCGTTAGTTGCGCTGTTGGTGTGTTTAATCGCGATAATTATTGATGACAATTCGCAGTCATTTGTCTTACCGGTATTTAGTTGACTTAATGATTTTTCATGTTGATGTCTTTTTAAATTTGAACTAAACCAAAAGAAAAGCTCTGAGAACGTAAATTAAAAGTTGGCACTTAGGATATGTATTTATAGAGAGGTTATGGGAACCACAGTATTTGTTAACTGGACTAGCGGTGAAATTGTTTTTATCTTCATGTTCTATTACAAACTGTATATAACCACTGTGGTTAACGGGATTTTACTAGGAATATTAGTACATGGCCTTTCCTCAAACCGTTGCAGGTTCACTATTGGATCTAAGCTACCATAGCTCGCCAGTGCTTATAAATTGAGTAAGCTTATTTGATATCTTGGATGAGCAGATGAAAAAGATTTTCAAACGTTATTCCCGAGAAGAGAGTCTTAATATATCAATTTTTCTGTTCGTTTACCTGACAACATGTACACTGCAGCGTGTACTGTGTTTCATTTTTTGCTGTTAAAGCATTCATGGTAAGATTAAAGAATTTTACCTAGGTGTCCTTGACCTACATCATGCATAGGAAAGTTCGGCATAATATAAGCATCAGTCTAAAAGGTGGAGGCGTTCTATTGGCGGTGTAGAGTGCTGTTTTCAATGAGCTGATTGTTTGTCACTCATATTCTGATATTATTGCAGTGCGGGTAAAACTTGGAAACTTATCGGTTGTCACAGTTACAGTATCACGTAGCAGTTTTAACCTGGAAATCTTTATCGAGGCCAAGCGAAAAATGGATTTGACTATTTCGCCAGTATCGGAACTACTCAGATCAATAAAATATGCAATAGCAGAGAAAATTTTTGGATTTGGTGTTTTCACCAGATTTTTCTAATTTTAAAATGTTCACTTTCAAGAAGCATACAGATAATGCAGGACATAATGGAATTGCTCCAGTTCTTATTAAAAATTTAGCCGATGGTCTGGTTAGACCTCTTACATCCATTTTCAACGACAGATATTGGTCTGGGATTTTCCCAAATCCTTGGAAGATTTCCTATAAAATCGATTTTTAAAACTGGGGAAAGAGACCTGTTCTATCCGCCATTCCAAAGCTCTTCGAATCCAGGGTCCAGAGACATTTATTTTTGCATTTAAAAGGTTTAATCGCACCTGTTTAACATGGATTTTTTACTGGAAGGTCACGTGTTACAAGTTCCATATCTGATTGCATGAGATTTCAAGGTGGATTTGAATAAATGAATGCAAGAGTAAATTCAAGACTCATTCTTTCTATCGAACTCTTTCGCCTATATTTTATCAGTATTTGCTATGTAGCAACAAAGGAAGCCTTGTATTGGCATACAATACAAAAGAATCTGCATACAAATAAATCATCCAGGGTAGAGCCCCATGGGTTTTGTGATGCTGGTCAAAATACATACGTCACCGTTCTATATTGTCGAGTTATATCAGGTGTTACCACAAGCATAATCACAGTCAAAACGAAGGTGGCTTCCACCAGAAGACAACTTTGCAGACAGTGTTCTTAGAGGTCTTTTTCCAGAAGAACCACCCATTGTTTATGCTACGCATTCACTGTTTATGGTGGACAATTTTTTTGAAAAAACATAGGACCTTTGGCCGAAGACGGCTGATAATTTGTTTAACTCATTGCTGTCAAAATATTCCTCATTTCAAAAATTTCCGAAAATACTTACTTATATTTGCCACTTAAGAGAAAGAACCTTAGTTAGGTGCTTTGAATGATGCAGGAATTGTATCACTTTTGAGAAATTCGATTTGTCTGTTTAGAATGGTAAAACTGTGAAGCATTATTGAATATTTGAACAGTTATTCTAATTTCGAAAACTACACCAACCACACCAAAAGAGTTGCTATTTTTTGGAAGGGGTCCTACAACATCTAAATAGATATGCTCAAATCGATCAGATTAGTTGTTGAACTTTAGATCTTTGGCAAGAAATACAATTCTTTGTTCAAAAAGAAATATCTTTGTTCGTACTAGGCCAGAAATATCGAGCAGTATTTAATTTATAAGTTGCCCGGGTTTCAGGATGTGCAATATTATGTAAGACAACAAAAAAAGATTTAGAGTGTTTGCGATATAAGGCCAATTTTTGTAAAAATTTTATATTTACATTTACATTTTAAGATTTGGCGTTGGAATTATATTAGATCTTCGTCATCATCCTTCTTCTTGAATACTTCTTTACGTTCGGCTGGTAAATTATAATTGGGCTGCTGATAAGGTTGGATATTTCGTAAGAAGACCGCCACAGGCATTTTCGATTGAAAATTGGATAGATGTCGAAGTATTGACACATATTGAAGTGGTATTGATAGACAGCTGAGTAGCAGGATCTACCAGCTTTTTTTGTTTCAAATGGAATAACAGTCCGAATTTGACTAGGAAGTCAGCTACAATAATTAGACTGTTGACATTAGCAATTGTAAAAGTTCCAAAATTTGGTTCCAAAGGTAAATATAGTTGAACCATGGTTGTTAGAACAAAACGTCGAGCGAAAGAATTCATGTGGAATGACCAGAAAGATTTTTTAAAATCGTGCAATTCTTTAAGAAACTATAGCCACCTGGAGGACCTTCAACACTTAAAGTAAGACCGTAGAGTACGCGACCATAGATTAAATAAATTAAAGTAAAGGTACTAACAATTCTACTTGACATCTTTGTGCAATTGTTCCTTGATACAAAACTATCTAATTAAATGCAGCCTTATTAGTTAACTGACTAATTCTCACCTTAAAAAAAGTTGAAAAAAATTTTGTAATCGAAATCACTTGTTCTTCCCGATTTGGACACAAAATAATAATTTTCTCACACTTGCATATATGAACGCTTCGTGAACTTCTTTTCGCAATAAATAACACAAAAAAAAACAGTTAGAACGTTAATACATCTTATGCTGTTATATATATATATATATATATATATATATATATATATATATATATATATATATATATATATATATAATACAGTAGGGTCTGTAAACCAATTTACAAGTCAACATCAAGGGGCTCAACGATTTAGATTAACGATTAAACTATCTCGTTTCTGATGCAGCCATTTAAGATTAGTTAATTATCTTTTTCTGACTAAATCATAATTTAAATATAGAACCGCCGATTATTTAAGCAGATTTTATGTAATTACTTTTTAATTTGTTTTTTAATCTTAAAAAATGTTGGCCTGAAATCTAAATCGTTCATTTACCTCTGGTTTAAGGGGTCACAACCTATATGAAATAATTTAACAAAACATCACTTTAATCTGCATCCAAAATATTAAATTGAACAACTAGGAAACAGTTATCCGCAGCCCGAAACAATATCTCTGAAATTATTCTACAGAACATACTGTATGTATATAATATATGTATCCTATTTAGATAAACCAAAAAAAAAATCCCAATAATCTCGTTCACGATCTTAAGTAATTTAGTAATACACACAGTAAATTAAAAACAAATTAATAGAAAATTTAAAAAAAACTTTGTGATGAAAATTTCAACATTTTACTTGTCTCGAATTGCAAATTTTTATCTCGATATACGTGAAAAGTAGTTAATGCAAATAAATCACTTTGGTTTAATTTTTATTGTGTTGTTGTTGTTAAAAAAAAACTTAACAAAAAAAATTATACAAGAAAGTGCAATAATTCGTGCAATTAATACAAGAAATATAATTAAATCGTGAATTCATCTAAAAACAAAAAATAAAATAAATTTAAATTATGTTATTAAATTTCATAATTATGACATGAACATTTTGTGAAATTGTCTTAATTAAATTATTTAATTGTGTAACACAATTAAAATGAAAATTGTTATTCGGAGCACCCTGTATAAGTCGTTTTATTTTAAATGAGTTTTAACGCTCTGTTTGCAATAAAAAACTGAGCCATGTTTTGCGTTACTGATTATAAAACATAGTTTTGTGCTGTTACTCCACTAGTAGCAAATAGGAATTTCTAATTTCTAAATTGTTACATAAAACAGTTCTCAATTTAACAGTTGACATTACTTATCAGGTACCCACTGTAAATTGTATATTATTGTATGGTTTTTAATAATTATATAAATAGCTTGTGGAACATAATTTTTATCTATGGAATTGCCAATATATTTATATAAATAGTTTCAGCTTGTGGAACATAATTTTTATCTATGGAATTGCCAATATATTTATATAAATAGTTTCAGCTTGTGGAACATAATTTTTATCTATTCCCGTTAAATTATAGTGGAACCTAAATATAAATATAAATATAAGTTTTTTAAGCAATTTGCCGAAGAAAATATTTTGTGGAATGTATTTTTCTTACTTCCGTTTGTAAATATATGCTATATTTGAAAAAAAAACACCATACAAAGATTGTGGAACGTATGTTTTATAGAATATATAACATAGGACATTTTATGAGTGTATTGAATTGTAGAACATAATTTATTGAGTTTTTCTATGACTAAATTTTTAGTAGGACTTAATTTTTCTCAGGCTTTGTTCTTTTTGGTTATTTGACGGCATTTTTTTTTTAATTGAAGAATTAGCCGTTGGGCTTCCTAAAATGTTAAATTTAAATTTTCTCTATTGCTAACCAAACATGTACCACTTTTGTATCTAATTTTGTTAAATTGGGTATACGTACTATTGTTCTATCATGTAAAAATATCACCTTTTTATTTGAGCTTATTGGGCTTCAAGGTTGAAATACTAGCAGTTACGTTACAGTTTAAAACTTATTAGAATCAACGGTAGTCTTCAGTCCTTAATTGTGCTACCAGTACTTGATAATAATTTTTGAAACATTTGTTAATGTTTGTGGAACATACAAGTTTTGGAATGTTTAAAACTTAACATAGCTAAATCCGTATAGTTAAATGTGGCTCTAAAGTACATAGTTGGTTAAATAGTTTCAATTTGTGGAACGTAATGTTTAACTTCAGCATTTCCATTAATTTAATACGATCGTTAGTAAATTTAACATTAGATTTCCTAGTAAACAATATTTTGACAGGCTTAAATTTTTACCTTTAAGTAAAAATTGTGAAACCTAGCCGAAAATTAGTTTTTCTATAGTATTTTAGAAACAGATTTTGGAACCGATATTCTGTTTTGTACATTAGAAAAAAATAAATATTTTAAACAATTAATTTAAAATATTCAGTGGAACATGTTTGGTGACAGTCTTGACTACGTTAAATAGCGGATATGTTTGCCTAAACCAAAAAAATTAAGAAGCTCTAGAAATATACCATTTTGTAGAAAATACATTTTTTCTTGCTTTATATAATTTTTAATAAATTTTAACTGCAAATAAAAAGTATGTGGAACATATTTTAAATTTCAGCAACTTTTATTAATGTATAAAATTGTGGAACACGTTTGTTTGAGCATAAATTCTCTGGAATTTTAAGAGAGACATAATTTTCACTTTATTTAGTTTTTGATGAAATTTTTGGGAACATTTGTTCATGTATTGATGAATTAGAAGTTTGTATGATTGCTGAAATTAACAGTTTGTATAAACTTTTAATATAAACTTTGCTTTGCTTATGTTGAAAGCAATTACAGAAAGATGGCAAGAGCATGCAGCAAGTTTTGGACTGTTCAAGAATTAACACAAGTATATCTGCGATTTAGCTCTAAAATATACACTCGGTTAAATAGTTCTAGTTTGTGGAACATAATGGCCAAGTTTGGTGTTTACGCTAATTTAAAATGAAAATTTAACATTTTATTTCTTTTTAGACAATAGTTTGTTATAAGTCTTTACACTTGAAATATGTGCACATTTGCGTAGTTCTTTAAGTAAACGTTGTGGAATCTAATCGACAAACAGTTTTTATATAATATTTTAGAAATAGATTGTGGAACAGATTATCCGTTTTATACATTGGTAAAAACGAGTTTTGGGAATTTAATTAAAATTTTAAAAGTTATCACCAAACATGTAATTACATGTTTGGTGATAACTTTTAAAATTTTAATTAAATAAAATATTGTGTGGAACTTAAATTTAATTTGTATGTATTTATTATGATTTTGAGTTGTGGAATTTAATTTAATCTTTGCTTTTAAACAATTTCTATAGTATTTTGAAAACATTTTATTTGTTAGAATTTAAAAGTCATGGAACATCATGTGGATCATGTGGAACATGTTTAAAATATATAAATTTAAAAGAAACTATTAGAGCTACATTTTTTGTATAAAGTCAATTTTTTACTTTTTCTTTGTAATGTTTATTATATATTAAAAACATTATATATTATATTAACGGCCTTTGTTACAAACTATAAAAATATAAAGCTTGTGGAACATATGAAAAGTATTTTGAATGGTCCGAGGAGTTTTCATTATTTTTAAATATACTTTTCGTTGGCTTGATAATTTACCTTCAATGTGCATATGCAATGTGCAAAACAAATTATATAGAAGATATGGTAATTTTTTAAGTGGAACATAAAAATTCTCTAAAAATATAATATTATAAATACAATTTTGGAACGTACATATAGGTTATGAAGCTAGAGATTTGATTGAAGAACTTGAATTATTATCTTTTGATATGGAAAATTTTAAAAATTGTTGAAATATTGTATTTAGTAGAACATTAACATTTTGTGGAATATATTTCGTAGTTAAATGTTGTATGTTTTGATTTACTGAAATGTAAAGAAAAATTTGTGGAACATATACTTAATTTAGAAATTGTTATAATTGATTAGATTAAATGATGTCATTTGAATTCTGTTCACAAAGAATATAAAATTCGTAAGATGCAATGATCTGGAAAAGAACTGTGTTAGTAAAATAACTTGGTAAAACATGGGTAGAAAAAAGAACAGTAGCCCCAATACTAATAGAGCATGATGGTCCATCTAGTAAATGCGTTATGCTCCTGAATTTGAGATAAGGAAAGAAATGGTTGTATTGAATTGTGGAACATGATTTATTAGGATTTATTTATTTTATTTAAGCTTTTTGTGGCACTTCTACTACTTATTTTTCTGCTTAAAAGCTTATGAACGGACGCATTTGTGACAGTTTCTTAATTAATAATAAGTGATTATCTTGCTTTAAAATAATTGTGGTTCAATATTTTGGTTCAATATTGTATTATTGACTTGAATTATGGAGATAATGAAAATTAAATATACATTTTTAGGAATTTGCAAATTATAATATTTTGTGGAACATAAGTAAATGTAAAATATATTTTGAAAATTCTTATTACAATAAAAATTGAGTGGAATGTATGTTTAATTTAGGAGATTTTTTAAACTGGAATTGTGGAACATGATTTAATGAGATTAAAAAAACTAACTGAATAAAATTAAAGGAGTTCGATTTTACCGGCCTCTGTCCATGTTGATTATTTATTGAATTCAATTAACTTAAGACTGTGCCTAAGATGAAGTGTGGAACATGAAGTTTGGGAAATTGTTTTTATTTGTTTAATATATTAGGATGTTTCTAAATTGCTCAGAAATTATTTTAAAAAATATGTTGTTGAGTATTTATTAAAAAAAACTCGTTAACAGTAAATTTTTAGTTTTAGTGATTGTTTTGAACTGTGGAACATGTTTTTTAATTTTTTACTGTATTTAAATAAGGTGAACTAAATAATAATATTCCCAAGTTTTGTTCGTATTCTTGAGAAGACTGTGGTCCTCACGTAGAACAAAACAAATTGTGGAACGTATCTTTTGATTGCGTTAGCAACAAGTTTTGCAAATAGTTAAGTAATAAAATTGTGTATCATAAGTGAAATTTTGTTTTAAAAATCGATTAGCTGTTTCAATAATAATTTACATATACTATATATGCATATTAAAATATGTTGGCGAATAACGATCTGGTGATTGGTTATCGAATAAAAATTTATTTTTATAGCATGATAATAATTTTTATATTCCATTCCGCCCATTAAAAAAACAGTCAGTTTTGTTCTCTATCGAAACGTCGTCTGTATATAGCTGATTTAAGATTTACGAATCAATAAAATAAATAAATAAAAAATAAAATTTTCGCTTATAGTCTATTTAAAATTAATAATTTAGAGCCATAATAAATCTGCCCAAAACCATTAGTTATACAGCACAACAATTTTATTGTGCCGAACTGTATTATTTTGACATAAAAATATAATTAAATCGCGAAATTTATTAATGAATATTGATTAGGTTTACAGAGAGCCTACACATAAGAATGTTAAAGTTTTAAAATTATATTCAACTTTTAATAAATAACTCGTCAGCGTAGCTAACCGTGGGATTTTTAAACCAACCGAATCGTTCATTAGAGTTTACAATAAATTTACCAAGCTACCAATTATTTTGAGCTCTATGCTAAACAACATAAACAACATAACTGGTTTATAGTTTTTAATCGCTAAACTTACAAATATATGAGGTTTGATTAAACATTTTGTGGTACAGTATTTTATGGTTACATATGTTTTTTAGCTGCTTTATGTAATTTTTTTTTTTGATTTCATCGCGCGCGAATTAATAAATTCAGCGATTAAAATTGGAGTGGATTTTATTTTAACATTTATACATTTTACCAATTTGATAGCGCACGCTTATAGCAACTATTAAATTTAATGGCGAGAGATAGTTAACATATTAGTTTTTTGGTCGATTTTTACTACTTAGTTCCATCGTTAATATTAAAAGATCAACAAATATAATTTTTTTTAGTTTTATAGTGTTTTGTGGTCAACAAAGTTTCGTAGCTTATGATAATTTGATAAACAACCAGAAATATTGCCAAAACATTGAAAATTATATATGTATGTATGTAATCACGCCTTTGCAAAAAGAAACTTTCTTTAAGTGGTTTGCGTTGTTTTATCAGTTTTTTGTTGTTGGTTTTCTATAGAAATTATAATCACATTATGATAATTTATTTGTATAATAGAGAGGCGGATTAATAGAAAATTAAATAAAATTAAACAAAAACAAAATGTATGATGATTTGTGTGGAAGATATTTTGATATCAATCTAATATAACCATATATGTGAAGATTTTATCACAATTTTGAACCTTTACATACAGACCATAGATCAACTAATTTAACGGTGGGTTTTAAAATTACCATTCCAAACAGCACGATATGTCATCATTTTGTGATTATTGGAATTTTATACCGATCGCTAGTTATCATACTGGATCTCAAATCTAATGTATTATTTATGTGTGGAACGTAATTTTGACCTTTTTTATTTCAAAACTAACATGTATGGATATTTTAAATATCAGCTATAAAAGAAGCCTCTGCATTGACCTTATACGTTTGTACGTTATAGATTGATAACTTAACTTATTTAGGCTAACACTTTTAGGAACTTTTAAAACATCTTCGGGAGCAAAAATAAAATTTGTAAGCTTTTATACTTTATTTTGGTTGACTATGATTTCGAGAGTTGTTGGATAAATTATGCAGGAATCTTAGTCGGCGTGGCAACGTATACATATGTAGATGGTATTTTGTTTTTCTGATTTTGTTAATAATTTATTATATATCGAGTTCTCATAATGAACAGATGTTTTGCAATAAAAAAAAAGCGAACATCACTCGCAATTATTAATAAAAATAATTATATTATATTTTGCCGTGTTATAACTACCAAAGTGGTGACTAGAAAATCTTAAATATTGAAGCCATTGGTACATACAAAATAACGTATATTCAGAACGGCATCGAACTATTGTTAACGCAGAAATCCAGTAATCCACAAAAGCATCAAACAATTTAATGTTTTAGAGCTTTTTTTAAATATTTATATATTTAAAACTTATTAGTGAAAATAATCCAAATTGCCAATGTTTTATTCCTTTTGGTTGGAGCCTCCAATTGAAACGAAGAAAACAAGTTTTAGATTAGGTTTGAGTATTGGGTTCGTTTTCGAAACTGCAATCTACTTTACCATTTTAGTGTAGCTATTATTTTATTGTATATTATCATTAGTGTTACCATCGTATTTTTTAGTTCTGGTAATATCATAAATCAAAAATGTGTAATGTCATAAAAATTTGGCAATCAGTCTGAATTGCCACGTCATATAATTAAGCACAAAAAATTAGAAAGTGAATTAAAAATATAATCAAGGTGCCATTTAATTCAATTTTGCCAGCCATGTTTATGGTATTTAAACACGTCATTATCGACTTATCGCCATGAGTGAGCTAGCAGGTTTTTAAAAAAAGCGTTCGACAATCAAAGGTAAACTGACCAACATAGTGAAAAGCATTACTACATTCTTTAGCGAAATGGATGTTGAGGCTGTAAAAAGTAGATGAGGTCGTACGAAGTCTTAAGGTCCTTGGTGAGCAAATTAGATGATAAAAGTAATTGCTCGTGGGCAGAAACTTTAGCAACGGAAGAAAATCCAAGCCTAGAAGATTTTTTTAAATTCTTGCATATTTAAATAGACACATTAGAGTTACTAAATTCTTCAATAATAAACCGGGAAACACAAGGAGTTTAGTAAAAAGTCTTGTAGGTTCAAATGAGCAACTTATAGTGACAGACCAAGAAACTCAATTTGAGTCACACTTGTTTGAAGAATCGTCGAAGCTGTTATAGGCTTTCAGAATTAATGTACAACAAGCTACATTTAAGGTGTAATGGGTTGATAAAACGATGGCATCGAACACTTAAAGCTGCTATCATGTGTCACAAACGCCCAGATTGAACTATTTGGATTGGACTGTTTGGTAAAATATTTATGTGTTGACCAAGTTTGACCAACAAGCTGCCAAATTGGGTCAGAACTAACAAATAAGAATTTTCTCAGCAGAAGGTTCTGAACTAACAAATGCTAGAACACAGAGGAGACATAAAAATGCTCGAGGTCGACAGAAGTTGAAGACAAAAATTAATGGAATTGAAATGCGCGTCGAAAGTACCACACATGGAACTGGTTCAACAAAATGCTACAAAAATCATTGTAAGATTACTAATCGACGAAATTTCACAACTATTCCTGGAACCACCTATATTAGTTAGCTATTTACCGTTTGAAAATTTTAAGGTGCCGAAACCTGAGATCCAACACAATAGGTGGTTTAGCGAAGAACAACTTAATGCACTAATCCTTGCCCTACGAGAATAAATAGCCAATGTATTGTAAACCACATCAGTCATACTAAAGAGCTATGGAAGAATCATGGAGGAAGTAGAGTTTAGATACGCCCCATGTCAAAGAATTATGCATAATAAACTACAAACATGGGGAGAAAGCCTTCAAAACTTGGAACGGAAATTTGAAAAGCTAACCCGACAAGTGCAGGTGCCAAATAAGTTTTTACGGATGTTTTCAACGGAGAAAAGGAGCACCACGAATCATTCACGAAGCTGAAGAAAAAATGTGCCAATTACGAATTGTGGCATATCCAAAAGCAAAACTGACAGGCAAAGTTGATAATTAAAAGTTGAATTTAAACCGTCAAACAATAATAAGTGGTCAAGTCAAAGTGATCGATTAAAAATTTCTAATTTTTATTCAAAAGCTCATTTTATTGGTTAAAGCTTTTTAATATTTTCTACAAAGCACGAAAGTTTTTAATACTTTCCGAACTTAATTTAATAATGTCTACAACTTGCTATAGAAATAGGTAGTTCTCCTGTATATACTATTTATTTATCAAAAGCTTATCAAGATGCTAAACAAAAACAGTTAACTCAAATCTTGCCAAGAGCAACTGGTAAAATGTTTATAAATTAAACCGATAAAAAATCGCAAAAGCTTCATTTTGTTGGTTTGATGAATAAACTGCAGTAGACGATGTAAAAGTAAGTACCCGACACAAGCAAAAAATAACCAACTTTATCTAAAATATGGACGAAAAAGCTTTTTAGGTCGTTAATTTTATACGGGCTAAAAATTGGAACCATAATTGAAATCTAATTGTATTGAATAAAATGTCAGAAGTTTGGTAGAACTATGATTTGTTAAAGTGCTATAAAAAAGCTTAAATTAATCTATTCAAGAAAAGCATACTAAAAAGCACTATTAAAAATATGTATCAATTGACGAGACCGCTTTGGCACTATGTCTTCAGAAAATGCCTCAGAAAAGGTCATATATCTTTATGTAGGTTAAAAAATGAAACTTTAGAAATATTCTAACCAAAAGCTCATTTAGCATTTTTTAGGAAACAACTTTAATTTCATTGCATTACCTATCAGAATATAGAAATCGGTCATTTTGACAGTTCTATTATGAATTAAAGCTAGAACTTTGACAGTATAAAATAAAAGCTTTAATTATAATAAAAGCTTAGCACATATAATCAAACTATTTTTGAAAGCGAAAGTATTGATAAATTTGATGAACTATTATGTGAGCTTTTTTTTTAATTTTGGTGAAATATCTAGTAATAAAAGCTTCATGTATCTAAAAAAACTTTGGTTTTTAGAAAAAATGAAACTTCTGTTTCCAGTTGTATCTTTTTTTAAATCATTTGAGATCATTGTTTGGGTTTTTGTAATTCAAAAGTGTCATATTTGGCAACCAAACTCCTAGAAACGTCCTCAAAACTGTCTAAAACCTTAAAATTTCAACTGGTTTATAAATCAAAAGCCTGCGGGTAATTCCAATGCAGTAATTTTTTGTATACTGCAAAAAAAAGTGATCACAATAAAGAACACTTGAATTATGTCTAAACAATCAACCGCCAAGAAGCACATATATCCAATCCATATAATCATAAACTTTAAAAAAAAAAAAAAAAAAAAAATTATAGTGAAAGCACATCGTGAACGAAACACACCATTTTCTGCCAAATCATTGTGTCAAATCATTGTGCGAATGCCGATCTACGCGAGTAGACCAAACCAAAACACAACACAAAAACCTTTTGCTATATCACCTTTCAAAAAAATTGTCTGCCAAAATTTTGAAAGCTTTCAATTACTTTATATTATTACACTTCATCATAAAATTACACAAAGCTCTTCAAAAATTACGTTCTCATAAATCTTGCGCGATTTAATCCACAAAATAAAAAAAAACTTGATACTACTTAAATTTCATTAAAAGATCATCTCCAATTACGATTTTATCTCTCGAAAAACTAAACTTAAGTCGATCACGTGAATCATGAAAGGGAAACAATTGAAGTGAAATTAAGACTATATATCTTGAAAATACAAATCCACGATTTTGCTTTTATTATGCCATTGAAGAAAACATTTTTTACAAGTAAATGAATGTAAAGTAATAAAAGTTGGAAAAAAAAATTCATTGCGATCATCATCATCAACAACAACAAGACGACAAACCGACGGTGGTGATGATCATCATTAAAAAATAAATCATCAGATCGTTTAAAGTTAAACCGAAGAGAATAACTATAAATTCTTATGTAATTCTTCATCATCTAAATAGCATCTTGATCGTTTTGTGCTGTTGTTGTTGTTGTCGTCGTTGTCGTGTTCGAAGTGAAATAAAAATAAAATTTGTTTGAACAGATTTTTTTTTTTTATGTAATTTTTGTGCAGAGTCACGTTAAATTGTGGTAACAAAACTTTTTAACAAATAAGTCGAGGCGGCATGACATGATTAGAAATTCGCGATGTGAATCACGAACCGAAAACAATAAAAAAGTAAAAAAAAATAAAAAAATTTAAATCTATCGAAAATGTACACTTACTTGAACATATTCAGCGCATATATCGATGCCACCAACAAATTCGCATACTTGTTCAACACTCCACGAATTGATTTCTTCACTTTGTGCTTGGCATCGTCGCACCGCCGTCGGCGATGGTGATGTTGCATGTTGTTGATTTTGTGATGGTGTACTATATCCGCCCAAAAATGGTTTCGTTTCGCTACTATTCGATTTTGTTGATAGTACTGGACTTATTGTGGCCCGACTTGCCGTATCGTCGCTACGTGATTTTTTTGCAACCGGCGTCGAACTACTTAGATCCAATGGGATGGTCGTTAAATTTTCACCACCATTATTACTACTATTGCTATTATTTAACGTATTACTACTTGAGTTATTGATACTTGTATTATAATTGTTGGACGGACTTGTTGCTGTCGAATTGGCTATGTTATTCATTTGTTGATGGAAATTGGCTAACGAAAATCCCGGACTCATTTGAAAATTCGGTATTTTTGGTGTTCCTAAATGATTTGGGGTATTTGGCGATAGATTTCGTGGACTTATATTACTATTACTACTATTTACACTATTATTATTACGTTTTAGCAGGGATGGATTTGTACTCTTTAGAATACTTTGAATTTCGGCCTCTTTCGCCGCTCGAGCCTGCAAATATAAAAAAAAAATTTTTAAAAAATTGTCATATGGATTTTTCCTCGCATTTTTTACCAATGTAATCAGCGCCTGTGTACTACTCATGTCGATAATCGGTGGCGTAAAAACTCCTGGTGGAAACGGTAGCCCCGAAAATAATGACGACATATTTGTTAAATGTTGAGCTGCGTTTGCAACAGCGGCAGCGGCTGCTGCATTTGTCGTTTGTTGTTGTTGCTGTTGCTGTAGTTTTTTGGTGTCGGGTGTCGTTGGAAATGTTTCTTTGGTTGATGTTTTAAGTGAATTGATATTAAGGCGCGGATCAAAAAATAAATTTTTGGAATTCGATGTACTGTTAAAAAAAAAAATGAAAACCATTACATCCATAAGATCACCCACATATGGTCACATAACTTACTCATTTTGATTATTATATTTGGCTGCTAAACTTCTCATAAAATCGGAATAATTACGACCTGGAATTTCCGTACGC
Source organism: Tipula confusa (assembly GCA_963556175.1). Lineage (NCBI taxonomy): Eukaryota > Metazoa > Arthropoda > Insecta > Diptera > Tipulidae > Tipula > Tipula confusa. The sequence continues at coordinate 31,443,923 of OY744475.1, forward strand.
GGAACGGTCGACGTCGGTTGCATACCCAAATTATTCGGTAAATCAATATTGTTCAAGCCTTGTGGCGGTGTACCAGGATACGATGAAGGTGTAGCACTACGAGATCTAGAAATAAAAAAATACAACAAATTATTAGAAAAAAAATTCGATTTAATTGTTTTTCGAAAATTTAAAAATTTAAAATCTCCTAAACTTTCTTTGACCTCAAAATAATATTCGAGCTTTTTTTTATCAAAAAAACTTTTTACTAAAACTTTAATAAATTAAACTGTTAGAATAAAATTTTATATATACCGAATTGTTAAGCTTTTAATTTAAATAACAGCAAAAGCTTTATTTAATACTTTAGAAGGAACTGTCTAGTTATCCAAATATGTTTCTGTTTAAAAGCTTTATGTTTAATAAACATTATTTGGGATTGTTGAAGTTCAGAAGTAATTGAAAACCAAATAAGCTTTATAAGCTTTTAAACGATTTGTTTGTAGTAAACATATAATTGTTTCAAATATTTTTGACTATAAATACACGTTTAAAAAAGCTTTCTTATATTTAATGAAAAATCATGAACATAAAAGAGCTTTTTAAATCTGATTATATTTATGTTAACTTTGGAAGCTTTTGTTTGGATATGCAATAACATAATTTAAAGTTTTGAATGTTCTAACAATAAAATATTTGACATATGAAAGCTTTTTTGTATAAATATACATATAGAATTGTATTTTAAATGGCTTAAGTTTAGAGTTGGCAAAAAATAAGTATTACTCGAAATTTCAAAGTTAAGCAAGCTTACAGTAAGTTCAGCATTAATTTTGTTTTGTAAATATGCAAAGCTTTTGCAAAATTTTATTTTTATATTTTAAATATTAAATACAATAATAAAAGTTTATTATTTCAGAAGCTTCAAACCATTTAAGATTGTAGGGTTAAGTGGATAATATTAGTTAAATGTAACTTATATTCTTTCTTGGAATGTACTAAACCATTTATCATTTATCATGCTCATATCATTTGAGCTTTTAACTAACACGACAAGAAATCAAAAGTTTTAAATGTAAGCTTTAAAATATGAATACATTTTATATGTAGCAACTAAAATTTAAAAGCTTCTTGCGAGAGTTAAATCTCATTGTCTAGAATTCTACATTTTCATTGTTCATTGTTAAGGGAGCTTTTTAAGGGAGTTCAGAGGATGTAGTTAAAAGAAGTTAATATATTATTCAGATAAACGACTTAATAATATAAAGCTTTTTAAACTTGAAGATTTTGATATTAAAATTAATTTCGTTAGTTTAGTTTTGTTTTTGAAGAGCTTTTACAAGAAATATGCTTTTAAAAATATAAATAATGGATCAGTTTGAATTAAATGTGGAAACTTGTTTTAAAGTTTGTTATAGAAAGCTTCTTAATAAAATATTCTTTTAATTTTTTTTTGGAATAAACAATCGTCATAAATATTCACGAATATGTCAACATCAAAATATAAAAAGCTTTTTTAACATTTAATTAAATTACACGAACATAAGTTGAGCTTTTACAATCAGATAAAAGTAATGTTTGGAATCATTTAAATAACTTTATTATTACGGAAGCTTTAAGCCATTAAATATTTCGGGGTTTAGGGAATAAACTTACATATTAGTTATATGCTTTTCTTTAAAATCAACTGAAACTAATAAATTGAGCTTTCAAGAAACTAGAAATAAAATTAAAAGCTTTTAAATGTATATTTTTAAGTTTTGACTACATCAAATTTAAATGCAAATAAAAATTAAAACACATTTCGTAATTTTTAGATTATGAATAGTTTTGTAAACGAAAATTTCATGTGAGAGATAAATTTTATGGTCTATATACGACATAAATACAAAGCTTTATAACAAAGCTTTTAAAATTTCAATAAACAATACTGCATCAACTTTATATTAATTAAGTATTTAAATCAATTTCGAGTAATTATAGAATATGAATAGTTTTGTTTATGAAAGCTTTCATAAGACATATCTAGCTTAAATACCCACAAACTTATTAGTTATTTTATAATACTTAAGCTTTTAAAATGTTCTCCAGTTTTGATATATAAATTTTAAGTTTTATGATCTAGTACAGTAATATGCAAAACAAAACATTTAAAGCTGCTTTAATAATTTATTTTTGTTAAAAGCTTTTCATAAATTGGTTTATTAAATGAAAGGAGCTCAAAAGGTAAACAGAATAGAATTAATATTACTGGAAAACTTAAGCTTTTGATCCAATTGCATATCAAATTGTTAGAACGATTTTAAACAAATATGGAAACTTGACTAAAAGCTCCATATAATTAGAGGATTCTTAATAAAATGCGCTTTTAATTTTTTTGTAATTTACAATAGTTTATAATTTTCATGATTTTGTCAAAACGTTAAAAGAGGTAATGAGCTTTCGTTCCTTTTATTAAATAACATGAATATAAGTTGAGCTGAGCTTTTAAGGTCAGATTAAATTAATGATTCCTTTAAAATCTTCTATTTGTTTTTAAAAAACTAACATTAACGTAAACGAACTAAAATCCGGAAGCTTTAATTAAAAAAAAAAAAATTAAATAAAGTTCACATTTTTATTAAATTAATTTTTAGTAAAAATGTCAACTTTATTAAACTTTAATTTTTAAAAAAAATAATTTATGTATATGGAAGCTTTATTAATTAGAAAGCTTTGTTGTAAAAATAAATGTATACAACTTTAAAGGGTGCTAAAGTGTAGAGTTAAAAAATAAATGTTACAAAAAACTCTAAATGTTAACAACTTACAGTACGTTAAGCTTTTAAGTTTTAAAATATTGTAAAGCTTTTGAAATTTAATGTAATTCACATATTAAGTTAAGCTTAGCCTAACCTAGTGATAGTTTTAAAGCATCAGATTATGTTTTAATTAATACAATGACAAAGCTTTTTTATATTTGAAATTGTACATGGTAGTTCTTGCTAATTTTAACTTTTAGTATAACAAATAAAATTTAAAAAGTTTGAACTTTATTAAAACTTAGCAATATTTTTTTATTTTGAAGCGCTGTACACTTCATAGTTATTAAATAATTCATAAATTTTTATAAAATTGATTTTAATATAATCCGGTAAAATCCAGATTAAATTGGAAAGCTTTTAAGTGTACACTTTTCAAATGTTGCCATTTAATAATAGAAGTTAAAATAATAAGTCGAAGCTTTTGAAACCAGAATAAAGAAATTCCAACTTTGAAAACTTTTATTTAAATAAACCTTTTAAGTTACAAATTAACCTTACCAAGTGAAAGCTTTAAAGCTCAATTTTTTTAAAAATAAAGCTTATTTATATACTTAATGAGGAACTTAATATTTGTTTACTTTATGAGTATGATAACCTTAAATGCCTCTACTTTAAAATTTGTTAGGTTTAATACAATAATATTCAGAAAAAAGCTTTGAAAGCTTTTTTAATGTCTACTTTTCATTTATGTTCTATTTAATATAATTGGGCTTGCACAAATAATTAGCTTTTAAGTATTGGGAGATAAATGCTAGGGCGAAACAATTGGAGCTTATAGTCAACATTCAGGTAAATATTTTTAATAATTTTTTGATGTTTGTATTGAAAGCTTTCACAATATTTTGAGTTCTTACGACGCTTTTTACTACATTTATTTAAATGAAGTTTTCATTTTAAATAAAATGTATTGTTTGAAATTAAAACTTTTAAAAGCTTTTAAAGTTTTAAAATATAGTTAACATTCAAAAATCTGTTCAAAAGCTTTATGGTTATTTAAAATTAAACAATAGAAAAGCTGTTCAAAGCTTTGTTTTTATAATAATTTAAATATTTTTATAAAACGTATTTGATCTAGTATAATAATATGGAAAACAAAACATTTAAAGCTGCTTTAATATTTTGTTTTCATCAAAAGCTTTTAAATAATGGGTCATAAAATTGTCTTTTAAACGTAGGGAGCTTAACAGTTGAAATGAAAAGAATTAAGAGTAACTGGAAAAATCACTGTTTTGAACAAATTGTATATAATGCAAAATTGTTAAACTTTTAGTTTAAATAACAGCCAGAGCTTTATATAAAACTAAAGATTTAATTGTCCAGTTATTCAAATGTTTTTGTTGAAAGCTTTATGTTCGATAAACATTTAGTTGGAATTGAAGATTAGTTTAGATAGCTAATAAGTTTTTGAAAATATAAATAATGAATTAATTTTAATGTGGGAACTTGCCTAAAAGCTTTTCAAATTGAAAGCTTCTTATTTATATGCTTTTATTTTTAAGTAAATATACTATGAGCTTAAATAGTCATAACTATCTCAAACCGTTAAAAAAGCTTTATTGCGTTGTTAAAAAGTACGAACATAAGTTGAACTTTTTAAAATAGAAACTTTAGTTTATTTGAAAAAGCTTAATTCAAAGTATTTCAACCTGGCGAAAGTTCTAAAACTTAAATTTTATTTAGATTGTATATATAGCTTTTTACTGAACTTATTAAAATAAAGTTTTCGATTTAAAATTTAAACTTTTAATTTTTATTTTATTTTAAAGTTATTAACTGTAAGAAAACTGTTCAAAAGCTTTATTAAAAAATTTATTTGATCTAGTATATTGATATGTAAAACATTAAAAGCTGCTATAATAATATTTTTTAATATAAATAGGCTCATATTATGGTCTTTAAAATTTAGGGAGCTCAAAACTTAATATGAAACAAATTAAGTATTACTGAAAAAATCAAACTTTCAAAGTTGTTTTAATTTGAAGTATGGTGAGCTTTTTAAACAAAATTAATGAAACAATGAGACTGACTTTCTGAAACTTATATCTGACTTCGATATAACATATTAAGTAGTTAGGATAGTAGCTTTTTTGTTAAGTATCAGAGGTAAAAGCTCATCCAGAAGACAAATTATTATATAGTCACGTCATTATTCCTATATTTAACTAGTGCAAAAAAATCTGTAAAAATATAGAAAAGCTCTAAATTGATTTAACATATTTGATTGATAAACTTTACTTAGTTCTTAATAAAGCACCCGTCATTTGAACCGAGTCATCATTGTATATGGCTTTACTACATTTTACTAAAAAATGGTGACAAAATAAGATTACGTACATATTTTAACAGCGATAGAATTTCCGATTTCTTAATCATCATAACCACAAAATCAATATACATAAATAAATCGAAATATAACAACAAATAAATTAGAATTACAAAATCAACCGTAGTTTAATACAAGGTTAAAAGTTGTGTGCCGATTAGTTTTAGTACAGTTTAAGTCGATTGTATGGGTATAGTAGAAAATACGAATGGATATATGTATAAACCGCGAGCGGTACGGATAGAATTTCATAAATTTTTTCAACTTTCATGTTTGACCAAAATTGGTCACCTTATTTTGCATTAAATACACATATATAGACACACACAGACAATACACAATTCTTAATCTGATGTCATCATTTTATTTGCTGTTGTTTTCTTCATCGCCGTCTTAAGTGTTATATTACCCGTCAAGCTACACATACGCGATGTATGATTTTGATTATCGATTGTATGCTATGCTTACAATGAGAGAGTTATAGAGATAAAAATGATAGATCAAATTGATTCGTAAACAAGTTATAACAATAAATCTCACGTGATTCGGGTGAAATGATTTTATTGTGAGACACTCATAACATTAGTAAGCCACTGACAATTTTTTATTTTTATTTTTTTGCTTTTAAATTGGAAACATTTCAAAAACCCATAAATTGCATTTAATTTATAATTTTAATAATTATTTCCTGTTGCTGTTAAAAAATTTCTTAAATTATTTTGTAATTTCTTTTTTGATTAGTCAGCGTGCATAAATTTGGAAAATCTTTTTTATTTTTCTAAGAAGGAAATCTTAAATGTTAACTATTAAATTTATTAGGTCATGCTAAAAATTAGGAAATGTAAAAAATTCTTGAAAATGATTTGCAATTCATTTGGTTATTTTTGCAACAGGTGTGTCTAAATATGTGCACATTGTCAGTGTTGTATCGTCAGGTGCGGTACAAGAAAAAAACAACAAATTAATGAAAACTGAATGACTCAATAGTATTTTAGTTAGAATCGCCTTGACTTAATGTTCTATATTTTTAAACGTCTGAAACCAAAACTCATTACGTAATTTGATTTTTAGTTACATTTCTAGGTAGTGGTTAAATTTGCGGAAGTATGCAGCTAGCAATAATAGTTCTAGGTGGCATCGATTTTTGGAAAGACTTTGCCTTTAACTTAGTCGTAACATTATTTAGCTTAATTGATCGATTAAATCATCTTAATTAATGCTTTCCTGCAATATATTTATTTGCTGAGCTTTTAGTCACTGAGTCCGTTATTAGAGCCTTCATTTTTAAAGAAAATCAGAAAAAATTACTAAATTGTTTTTCATCGTAAAAGCTTTTCGTATAGTGTCATATTCTATATGATAAGCTTAAAAATGAAGAAACACCCTATTATGCAAAATTAAAATTTTTAATTTTAATTGTGCTTTTAATAGATAAGCTTTACTTATCTTAAATATATCACAAAAACTGAGAGTAGAGTTTGCCAATATTTTTGAATAAATTAAGAGCTTTTCCTTATTGCAAAAATTTGATCATAAAAACTTATAATGTTCAAATCAAAAGCTTAATTTTTCGGGAACTAAGTTCATTTAGAGGCTTTTAATATATTGGTAGTAAAATTCAATATACACATCTTTATCAATATTAATTATTGATATAAGCTAAATGAGCTTTTTCAATAAAATATAAATTTTAATAAAAATCTAAAAAATCTTTTTAATAAAATCTAAACTTTAACAACCAAGGAGAACAGTATAAAAGCTTTTAAGGAGCTTTTTTGGTATAGTGTATCATTAATAACACAATGCTCAGTAAAAGCTTTCAATACTTATATTTTATTTCATCCCGTTTTACGTCAATTTTATGGTTGATGACAATAGTCCAAATAAACTTAATTTGGAAAAAGCTTTCATTATTTGAGTACATTAAAACCTAAGCCATTAAAATCTAATTAATATTCAAAAGCTTTTTAATTTTTTTTTATTTCAAGTGGTTAAGTTGTATTTCTAGTACATCCTAAGGAAATTTAAGTATGGATATTATGTTAACTTTTAACAAACTTATATTTCAAGTTTCGTTTTCAAGCTTTAAAAATTAAACTATAATAAGAGTTTTGATATTATTCTAACGAAAAAAAGTTTTAAGTCCTAACACTTAATGTACTTTATTTTTAATGTAAAAAATTGATAATAAAACCTTATGATGTTTTAATCAAAAGCTTTTATTTTTCGGGTACTTAATCCATTAAGGTGATTTTAAAATATAATGATAGTTCAATTAGTTAGTTTTGTAAGTTTTAAAATAATAAGAAATTTTCAAAAATTTGAAACATTTGAAAACGATATCAGTCAAATGGCCGCCACGGCTACACTTGCAGCATCATATCCATTTCATGAAATTTTCCATGACCATTTCACACATTTGCGGCTGTATGTCCTCGATAACTTCACAAATTCCATTTTTAAGGTCTTGAATCGATTAGGAAGCATTGGAATATACCTTATCTTTCACTTGGCTCTAAAGAAAAAGTCTAAAGGTGTTAAATCACAAGATCTCGGTGGCCGGTTGTGATCACCTCTTTGAGAAATAACAAGGTCAGAAAACTTTTTTTTTGCAAAATTGCGATTGTTTCGGTGGTTGGGTGGCACGTAGCGCTGACTTGCTGAAAATAAACGTCGTCCACATCAATATCTATTAATTCCGGCCATAACAAATCATTAATCATAGCTCAGTAGAGCAATCCATTCACCGTAACAGTTGCACCAGCCTCATTTTCGAAAAAGTATAAGGTCCAATCGCACCACCAGTCCAAAAACCGCACCGAACAGTGACACGTTGAGGATGGAGAGGCTTTCCAATAATTATTCTTGGATTTTCTGTGCTCCAAATGTGATAGTTCTGCTTATTAACGTCACCTCCAAGGTAAAAATGGGCCTCATCACTGAAGATGATTTTCGATGAAAATCCGGATCCTTTTGATGCATTTGAGGGACCCAATCAGCAAAGATACGACGTTTATGGTAATCGACCGGCTTGAGTTCTTGTGTTATCTGAGCTTTGGAACGTCTAATTCCAAAGATCCAAGAGGAATCGACAAATCTGAGTTTTCTTCAACATTACGAGCTACAGGAGTAATATTCTCAGTTATTCAGCTCGAATTTTTCCACCAGTTTCACTACTGCCGGTCGAGAAGATGCTTCACGACGACCGAAAAGTGCTTTAGTTTTGCAAACTGTGACTGCAAAATATTCACCATATTTTCACCAATATATCGAAGGCAAGGATCAGGGACTGTCTTGCATCCCAAGCTTCGAATTAGCTGATTTAACGATTTGCTGCGAAATTTTAACGGGCTACAACCTACCGGGCAAAATCCTGTTTCTCTTACTAGAAATGCAAGGTGTTAAGTCACATAACCAACATGGGCATTTTAGCCTTGCATCAGGACGTTTTGAATATATCCATTTAGATATCGTTGGACTAGTCCTACCATCTAATGGATACGCATATTTGTTAGCCTTTGTCGATCGTTTCACGCATGGCCAGAAGCGTACTGTATGAGAGACTTTTCGGCAGATATTATTGCCACAACTTTTTCCAAGAACAAGATCTCCAGATTTGAGGTACTGGTAAATTGAATGTCTGTTCCTAAACAGGGCAGGATCATCCCAGAATAAACTCCTATGATTCTGCTTAATAACTGCGTCTATGGTTGGTTGTGTTCATGAATGCTAACGACGTCATCAATCTTCAAATGGGAATGTTTATAAAATTTTCAGTTTTCCAGCGCTTCCAAAACTGCTCATTGATTCGCTTGACTGTGCCAATGCAAATAAATTAATACATTATTTTCTGGCATTTTAGGAACCTGTTTTATGTGTCTACCAATTGACATTTGTGCTGGTGTGATAAAATCCATTTCAACGGTATCGGTTAAACATATCGGACTGGAATTCAGTATTCGTTCAGTTTGTGTTGTAAAAGTGGTGAACTCTTCCAGCGTAAGTATTGCCTCTCCAATGGTTAGTTGCAGATGTGTCTTGGTAGATTTATCAGCGCTTTCCCATAGCCCACCTTGATTTAGAGCAGTTGGTGGTATGCATTTCCACTCTAGTTTTTGCTTCAAAAGATGACTGGCAATCTCATTTAAGTGGTGATGTAAGAAATGGTAGACCGCTCGTAAATAATATTTTGCTCCAACGAAATTTGTTCCGTTGACACAATAAATCGTATTGCATAATTTACGGTGACTTACAAATCCCTTAAAACCTCCAATGAATGAATCAATCAATACAAACTTCTGTGTGTATGGCGTGTGTGCAGAAGCAGATGAATATCGATAAATATGCCTTGCTGGGAATTGCTCCTCGTTTTCGAATTGCGTGTATCTTGAACGGGCCGCAAAAATGTATTCTACGGCGAGTGGAAAGCCTGATTCCACTCGGTCTCAGGGTAGCGATCCTATTATTTGTTGAGTCATCCTTGGTTGCTGTCTCGAGCATTTGACACATTGTTGGAATACCCGTCTTGCAACGTCCCTGTTTCTTATTACCAATTAAAACTGAGAGTCGACTTCAGTTTGATATGATTGCGGGATGCTTTGTATCATATGGTAATGATGGATTATCCAATCGACCACCGACACGCATGACCTGGACGTCGTCAAAAAATGGAATTAGCGTTTGAAATTTGCTTCGTTTTGAGAACGCTTTATTGTGTTAAAGACTGGTATTCTTCCGGGCTATCAAATTTTTTTTATTTAAGATTTGATCGACTGGTTCAATTTCACTTCTCGTGAGTTCTTCGGATTTTGCGTTTAGCTTAGGTGAACTACAATTGTTAAAAAAAACGGAGAAAGCGATTATTCTTTGCAGTTTGTACAGGTTTGAGATTTTCTTGATCAGATCATTTACTATATCTGATTGGCTCTTCTTAGTGATTCTAGCGCTGTGACACGTTAGTGAAGAGCTATATTCTTCAGTCGTGGGGCAAATTTCTAGTTGACTTGGCCTTCATCTTCACTCAACCACTAAGGGCCTTTCAACTAAAATTCGTCCTTAGATATCTCGTGATATGGTTTACCATGGGTGGCATAATCTGCAGGATTCTCTTTTGATGGAACTTACATGTCTCCATACATTCGGAACCTCAATTTTCGATGAACCGTTCAACTCATTCCTTAGCTCAGTCCATTTTAGTCTTATATCGAGTTTTAGTTCATCATCCCAATCCGTTTTTAGCAACCAGAGCTGTTGAAACAGGATTTTAACTCGAATGGCTCTAGGAGATATCAAACCCAACGGGTCGAAAATCCAACTTGATTCAGAGAGGTGACTCCTTTTCGTATGGGTCTTCAAAGATTTTATTTTGGTATGAAAAGTAAATCTATCGGTCGCAGATTGTTACGCTATCTCCAGTAATTTAATTGATTGTTCATGGTCCGACAGCGGCTTGATACTGCCAATTGATTCTGCCTCACTCTGGCTCTCGTCATAAGGTTGTCGGCATACATGTCACTTTCAATTGCACGAGCAGTCTCTGGAAACTTATCTAAGTGCCATCTAGCAAGTTTGACTAAACATCTGGTAGCCATAAAGGACGCCAAAGTCGTACCATACGTTACTGACTAGAAATATGACTGGAACACTATGTACTAGTGAGAGGTCGGTTTTGAGGAACCACAAGCAAAACTTGTTCTGCACACACTTTAAAATCTGAATAATTAAATACAATTGAAATAATGTCAAGAGATGACAATTCATTTTTATTACCAATTTTTCATCAGATCGGAATTGAACATTGCGGCGCATACACAATCATCCTAATCCTGCAATTTAAAGGACATATAAGGCCATTTTTAAATTCATTACCAAAAAATTCAAGAAACAAAACACAAAGGTAATAACATGTAAAACAACCCCGACATCTAACTAACCTAAGAATTAGAAAAGCAATATTTTGTTAAACCAGACTTTAAAATTTCATATGCAGCCTATTATCCATTGTTTTCCTTAATCGGGCGGTACACACATACAACACAGACACCGTACAATTGAGATATGCGCGACTTGTACCAAAACAATTTTCTATTGTCTGCGCGCGACTTTTTGTATTATAAGTATTTCACCGTTTGATATGCGTGTACAGAAGTAACATATAAAAAAATTAAATCGTTCATTTCTAATTTAAACAAAAAAAAAAAACAAAAAAATTAAAAAGATTTATATAAGATTGGCTACAATTATTTTCATACATTTCGATTTTACATCTTGATTCAACAACAAAATATTTTTTTTTTTTGCATTATCATCTCAAAATACTATGCACTCGAAAGATTAATCGGGTTATACATATAGAATTCCATAAAGAATCGCGAGCACCTTATAAGACATAAAAAAACATTTTGTGTATCTACTCGTATATACCTACAGTTAAAGAGTTAAGTACTATCTCGATTCTGCGGTTGAATGGTAACAACAACCATAAAATTTTTGTATATTTATAAAAAAAAAAAAAAAAAAAAAAAAAATTTAATCGATTTTTTTTCTAATTTTCTACTTTAAACGTAATAAAACATAAGAAAATCTAAAACTAAAATTAACCGTTTTGGTTTCTTTTAATCAAGTGAATTTAATCGAAATGGTAGTACAGCTTTCCATTCAACATACAAATCGAAAAAAAAAAAAACGTATAAAAGCTTTTGTGTTTTTTTTTTGTATATAGACTATAATCGGAATTAATTTCAATTTCCGGTTATGGGATTTACCTGGAAGCATAAACTTTCTATGTGTGTGTATAATACCGCATATAGTTCAATACAACATAAGATGTATTATATTTAAGATGTGGTACATTAAAGCTGATATAGTAAAATATTTAAAAGATTTTAAAAACTAATTTAATTACAGTGATAAAAATTTTATAATTACGAAATTTTTGTGGGAATAGATTATATCATCATTGTTTGGTTTGAAACTTAATTGATGTTTAGTTTTTTTTTTTTTTTTTTTGTGTAATTACATGATCTATGATCTTTTTAATGAATCCAACCTATGAACGAATGTTGTTTTGTTTTTAGTTTTTGTTGATCGTTATAATGATGATTTGTTGATTTTTATGAGTGTATTACGTTTTGCATATGCTGCTAACCTTATGGTAAACTTTATAGTTTAGCTACAGTAACATGCGGAATTATACAAATTTATCGCATCTTTAGATCGACTCTAAATATATAGAAAGCCATAAAAATTTGTAATTTACCGAGGCTGAAAAAACATTTCCGATGCTTTACCTCCCAACGATTCTCAATATTTATAAACTTTAATTGGTCCAAATTTTTGGATGTTATCTTTTCTAAATTTAATGATACATTTTTTACCAGTACCCTGTATCTACATTCATTCCTGGCCAGAAATATTTCAAAGAAATTAGTTTACGTGTTGCGCGAAGGCCGTGAACTTTTTCAAAAATAACCGGTCGCATTTCTTTTGGAATGTAAGGTTGCTTGGTGTTGGTTGATGTTTCGCACCAAATGGAAACATTAGTGCTGATGCTTTCGGTGTTGCTGTGGGGCTGTATTGGAACAATTACATGAAAGAAGTTGGGAACAATTATCCTTTTTCTCTAAAAAGATTTCGCAAACCGAGCAGAAATATTCTGTCTTTGATAGAGAGCTCCTAGCTATTTATAGGGCCATAAAAAACTTCAGGTGTTTCGTCGAAGGTAGAATATTTTCCATCAATACTGATCATAAGCCACTGACTACTGCGTTCGCGTCAAAGTCGGAATGTAGTCCATGACAATGTGGCCAACTCGATTACATTTCACAATTTACAACATATATACGACAGGCGGTTCGGAAGAAACTAGAATAACTTCAATAATTTACACCGGTATAGATTTAAACAAATTAGTTTCTTTACGAGAATCCGACGCTGAACTAAAAACTCTTATTAGTGATAGGTCTAACTCAGGCAGCTCAAAACTCAAGTTGAAATTAGTACCGGGTCTCGCAACTAATGTTTCCATTTTGTACGAAACATCAACCGACACGGCCTTTCACACCCAGGAGTACGCGCAATACGTAAATTAATTTCTTTGAAATATTTCTGGCCAGGAATGAATGTAGATACAGAGTACTGGTCAAAATCATGTATTCCTTGCCAAACGTCGAAGGTTAATCGACATACTCGTTCATATCCATGTTGATTTAGTTGGACCATTACCTCCATTTAATAATAATTTGTACATTTTGACACTCATTGATAGGTTTACACGTTGGCCAGAAACTATACCTTTTCAAGATTTGGTATTCCACATTTCAAGATTTTTATTCCACTCGAAATCACAACTGATCAAGGCAGTCATTTCAAAAGCAATCTATTTAAGGAGTTAACAAAAATGTTAGGTTCTCATAGAATACGGACGACGACATACCATTCACAGGCAAATGGCATAGTAGAGAGACTACATCGTCATTTAAAAGTGATTTGGTATACGTACTTCGATCAAGACTGATTTCGGGTGTACTCCTGCTGATCTTGTCTACGAAAAACAGCACAAGATCCCAGGAGAATTGATAATGTACCCTGGTCCCGCGTTATCGACACATCTAACTTCACTGGTCGAGAAATTACGAACGTCGATGCGTAACCTCGTTCCCAAAGATACTCGGAATACTCTTCAGGACACTATTTATATACCAAAAGACCTTACGGACTGTGACCATGTTTTCGTCCGGGTGGATAAAGTTAAAACTGGATTAACACCACCAAATGAGGGACCATTTACAATTCAGCAAAGATTCCGAAAATATCAATCGCCATTGACAGACTAAAACCAGCGTACGTTACAAACGAACTGAAAATAATATTTCGTTAGTCACTGCTACATATTTTTTTATGTAGTGGGTTATATGCAACACGCCTTAACAACTGGGATAGCTCAAAAGAACTTGTTAGGGTACATCATCTCAAGGAAACTACTTAGCTCGAATGTCAACGAATGTAAGTTTTTGCCTTACACAAATTGCAATATTTTTATTTCAACTGAGGAGAGTCAGAAGGGGAACAAGAAAAAGGTTTGCAGTCAAATCCATGGTCAGAAGAAGAGCGATTATGCGAAAATTATTTTACGTCACACTATACGTGAAGATTAATGATCGCTTTATGGTGTGCAGTTAGCTATCAAACGAAATCCAGTCTCATTGGGACAATCATACAACACGGCATTGCGAGTTGTATTTGACAGATCAGCAGCGTCATCAAATGGAACATCATTGAATAACATTTTAATTTGGCCCTACCCTCAGAATGCACTCCGCATAATTTTATTGCGATTCCGGATATTTAAGGTAGCAATGTGTGGAGATATAGAAAAGGTGTACCGCCAAATCTTAGTCATGGAGAGTGTCTCCGGCTGAAATAATCAACCACTACGAACTGCTAACGGTAACGCAAGGTAGTTCGTTTTAGCAATTCGACTCTTAATTTAAATAGTAAAGAACTGTGAAAGCCAATATTCAAACGTGGCCTTGGAATTTGTAACAAATTTTAAAGACACAAGCTCTTAAACTAAAAACCGAAGTATCACACGAAGTATCTTAGCTGCATCCTGCATCTGGGTTAATATTACGATAATGGCGGTCGACTAATTAACTTTTAAGCGATGAGGATCCTAAACAAGATAAATGAGCATTCAAGGTCAGTGATATTTCAAATGCAACAAGAAGTGTTCTGTCCATCGCATCACAAATATTTGAACCCCTGGGATGGTTAAATCCCATGGTTAAACAACATTTCTTGGGACTATTTTTACCTTTGGCCAACAGAGCTCATGGCAGCCAATTTAACATCAATTTGATCAGCTGAAGAATATTCATATACCACGATTTATTGACAGCCTAACGGATGAGGTACAACTTGATGGGTCTATTGATGTGAGCAAACTTGCCTATACCGCATCATTTTACATCCGAACTGGAACAAACAATACTATATTTCTGTAAATTTGTTTATGGCAAAAAGCAAGGTGGCTCTAATTAAACAAGTGAAGTTACCAGACTTGAACATTGTAGAGCTTAGATAGTGTAACCCAGGTTAACAGCATGTGGTACCACCCGGGCAACGACTAAGGTCAATGACTAAGGTCGGCTAAATATTAGAAGCGATTGTTCGCATTATAAATTAAGGGCCGGATTAAGGTGTCATGCGACCCGTGTTGATGATCAACCCATTTAAATAGCCCAGCCTCGAACGGAGCCTCTGGATATCAGGCGACCTCCAGATATATATAGCCTTATCCTTGCATTGCGAATCTCTGTAAGGATGGACATTTTTTTCTCCGCTACTGGTGGGACTAACATGGAAGTTAAAAATAATAATATAGAGGCGGGCACTCTTAAAATGCCGGAAACTCCAAAAGTAGAGAGCCAGGTCTGTAGGCCTTCTCTTACCAAGGTTAGGAAAGGGGACTTCAAACCAACCTACAATGCTAAAAGGAAAGCATGGAAAGCCATAAAAAAGCTAAAAACAATTCCGTTTGTGGATAGGACGGATAAGGACAGAGACATACTGGAGTGGGCTACTAAAACTGTAGAACCGAAGCCAGGAAGATCATCCGGAAGCTCCATGTCCAAAAAACAGAGATCTTAGGATGAATCTTCAAAGGCCACTAAAAAAAGGTCACCAAAGAGAAGACAACTATAGATCTTTCATCGAGGTTCTCAAGGATCCGCTAGTTGTAACGGTTGTTGATAGAGCATAGGAAGGTGGTAGCTTCACTCCCGCTTATTGGAAGAAGGAGGAAAAGGCTCTTGCCTCCTTCTTCCTAAAAATAATGCGGGAAAAACCTGGAGCTGCTCCTACATATCGGGACGGTGATTGGTACAGGAACCATGTTAAGTTGATAGTTTGTGCCAACCAAAGGTCTCTGTATCTATATAAAAAGGCCTAGGGGAAGTTTGGCCTGGAGCTAAACTAGAAGTCCTTGCGCCTGAGGATATCCCTTGTAGACCAAGAGCTCGGGGATGGATTCCAGCTCGACCAAGTGATCCAAAGACGATCATGGAGCTGATTAAGATGAGTAATCCTGAGTTGCCGAACAACAACTGGAACATATCCAGGGTAGAGGAGGCTAAAAATGTTAGGTCGGCTATAATCATAATTAACAACGAATCACTGGTAGTGCTGTCTAAGCAAGTGGCTTAATTAGCTATGGTTTTGTAAAATTTTGGATTAGATTTGAAATCTTCTAAAACTCCAACCAGGAATAGAAGAAAGACCAACTGGGAAACATTTAGGCCAATTCTAGATAACTCTTTAACAGAATTGGTCCCTAAATCTCCTGAATCAACACAGGAATTGGATGCCTTAGTTGACAGGGTATCCAATGCTTTTAATGAAGCTATCTTAGGCTCGTGTCGTATTAGTAGGCCTGTAAGTAACACGTCTGAAATGCAAGAAGCTCTTCAAAATCGCGAAGAGAACAAAGGCTGGCGTAGACTGGGAATCTTATAAGGAAGTCTTCAAATCATATAAATAGGAATTAAGAAGTGCCAAAAGCAAAGCTTGGAGACTATTCTATAATAACATACAGGAGTTCTCTGAGGAATTAAGCTACGCAAGATTCTACATCTACTTGTCCTTCTATTCCAAGTTATCTACAACGATCGGATGGTAACTGGACTACAATGGGGGCGGAATCTCTGGAGCTCCTACTGGAAACTCATTGATAAAGATGTTCCGAATCTCCGACTGTTCTGCCTAAAACAAATAGCTACGGATCTCGCTAAATTGTCACTAGGAGGAACATCTTGTTGTCAGTAAACAGTTTTAACCCTTTTAAGTCAGCAGGTCCGGATTACATTATTCCTGCCGACATCCAACAAACCAGAGACTTAACAGTTCCCTGACTAGAATTGATTTTTAAAAGTAGTCTGGAACTATGTCATGTTCCAAACAAATGAACTGAAGTAAACGTCATTTTTATACCTAAGACGGAAAACGCTCTCATTGCGATGCAAAAGACCTTAGGCCCATTAGTTTACCTTCGTACTTCTTGAAAACTCTAGAGAGACAAATAAAAGCTTATATTAGAAGCTCGATTGAGTCGGTAAAGTTAGCAGCATCTCAACATGCATACTGCAAGGGGAAATCAGTGGGAACTGCACTGTATTCCCTTTTAGGCCCTATTGAAAAATCGCTCGAATATAATGAATTCTATTTGGTGACCTTTTGTGATATAGAAGGAGCCTTTAACAAAACCAAAGGCATTTACGCAGGCACTTTCAGATTTGGGGCTGGATGTGTCACTCGGATGCTGGATTGATCAAATGCTCAGGGGCAGGGTTATTTTCGCTAATCTTGGTGAGGAATCCGTCCGGAAAATAGAATAATTTGTTGCCAGATTGTTACGCTTTCGTTAGTTGGTTGTTAGATCGATTTTTAAGTTTAAGCAGGTCTTTGGTTTGTTGTTTGGTTCAATTAGGGTATATAGATGGATCTTTAAAAGCGAATGAAAGATAACTAAATTGTGGCACAATATTTGGAGTTAGTCACTTACATGATCACAGAGGCATTCATTGCTACACTTTGAAGGTTCTAAGCTAGATGGGATCTGGCAATATGGTTCCAACTTAATTGGAACTGAAAAGGAGTTGAGCAGAACTTTGGCAGTTGAGCTACAGGATGCAGCTCTAAATCGAAACAATATTTATTAACCCTGTAAAAATACCACACATGATAGACTAAATCTGCTGATCTATAAATTGGAGATTTATGACTGAAGACAAAACATGGATTGATGAAGCGAGAAATAATCAAGATTTGTACTTTTTGTATATAGCCATCGGAATTGAAACATTGAGATAATTCAATTTTTGGAATCAATCGGTTGCAACCACTTAGCATGCATATGTGGCCTGCATTTGTGGATGGTATCAATATATAATAAGGCCCCTAATCGATTCATGACCACAGGTGCCATTTGTCACAAAAGAGGCAGCCAAATCACCGGGCTTACCAAATTTACCAGGATCTAAAAATTTTGACACTAAAGACGATATATTCTTTGGCAATCAACTATGTAAATTATTCAGACCATACAACATAATAATCCAAACCAAAATCGAAGCCAATTGCCATACAATCATTTAACACTCAAAGCGGAAACCAAAAATAATTTTCGGAAATGATTATACTATTTAGCCTAGCTAATTATACCTAAGAGAACCGCTATTGTTTATAACGAATGCTTGTGTGTTACAAATTAGATGAGATTACGATTTAGCAAAAATAAAATAAAAATTTACAAACGAATTAGAAATGCCTAAAGAGTACAAAATTTGCAAGATCACTTCCTCAAAATCTATTATATATATATTCGTATATATTATATATTATATATTGTAATAAATTAATAAGCATTATATATTATATCAACTAAATAAAATCATAAACATAAAATGTAAAAATTATGGTAAAGAAGATTTCAAACTTAAGATTATATAACCTGTTCACTCTTTATGTATATATAGATAATATACAAGTATGTACAAAATCAAGCTTCTGATGTAGTGCATACGAAGAAGAAGAAGAAAACTTCGGTAGATAATGGAAACTTCTGTAATAAAAAATTCTAATTTATAACTTCCCTTTTATTATTTGTAATAGTTTTTTTTTCTGTTCTATGTTGAGATTTCTTTTAACATTTTTTTACAACAACAAATATCTGGAATGTAAGTAGCTCATTCCAATTTATATTATAATATTCTCGATTATGATGTATTTGGTTGGAATAAAAGTTTTTGATGGTAGTTTAAATTTACTTTGATAAAACTTTAGATTTTCATAAATAAATTAGAACAATACTTGCTGGCAAAATCCTAAATATAAAGCTGTCAATAAAAAGCTCAACTTTAATATTTTTATACGTTTTAAGCTTTTAAAGCTTTATCAAAGTAATATTTTATATGACTTATAGCTGCTTTTTACAATTTAAAAAAATATATATGAGAGAAAAAATGGCATATAAAAGCACACTGTTAATGTATATTTTAAAAACATTCTATACTTAAAAAAATTATTCTATACAGGACAGTCTGTACATAAAATTTTTTTAAATGTTCTTTTCAATAAAAATGTTGCCTTTAGAATGACTTTAAACAAGCTTTTTTATATTTACATTAATATAACTGCACAAAATGAAAAGGGATAGATCTATAAGCAAGCTTATTAAAAAAAATCGTTGACATATTTATTTAAAAAACGTTTTAAAAAATAATTAATTTAACTAAAAAAATAGTTTTTTATACGTTGTCAAAGTTGACTTTAATACGAGCAGTATTCACAGCTTAAAATAGGTTTAAACCATTTAAGTTTTTAAATGTATATTTTAATAAACATAAGCATTACTTTCGCGAAAGCATGAATACATTAAAAATCTGATTATTTTTGTATTGCTTCTGTATTGTTAAAAAGCTAAAGCTTTTTCAATATTTCGAAAAGCTACTTGTCTTTATATTGTAAGGGAAGAGAAATAAAAAGCACACTACTTATTTTAAAACTCAAATGTCTCAAAGCTTTCACATTTAGACTTAGACTTAAAATGTGTCAATGTCAGGAAGGCAATAATAGGGCTTCTATATTTAAAATTTTTAGGTTAAATAAAGTTTTTTCACTGTAGAAAAGTTGCCGTTAGAAAAAGCAGTATTTTGCAGCTTTAAAGAAGCTTTATCTTCATTTTACAGCAATATATTTTTACAAAACAAAAAAAAAGGAATCTATAGGTACGTTAAATAAGCTTAAAGAAAATAACTATTTTAACTTAAAAAATTTAATCAAAGCTTTTCAAATGATATTTTTAAAGCTTTATCAAAGTTGGTAATTTGACGGTATTTGAAAAGCTGTTTAAAATTTTACAAAAACTTATTTAACCAAATGAAACGAGTTAGATATGAAAGTTCGATATTTATTAAAACGAAAGTTTAACAAACTTTACAGATAAATTTAAATTTAAAATGCAAAACTAAAAGTCAGCTAAGAAATACTTTTTCCCAGCTTTACATTAAATTTGTAATATATCAACAATATTTATGCTTTAGTAAATTATATCTCCATTCAACTGTAGTTGACATTACCTTTCAAAAACTATAGGTTAAAGCTTAAAATAAGCTCATTAGCTATTGAAAATAAAATATATCTAATTAATGAGGAGGAAGCAATGTTCTAGTAAGTTATTCATTTTGAATTTCAAACCATTTTTAAAAAAGCTTAACATATTTAAAAAAAGTTTAGGAAGGTTAAAATGTTTTATAATATAATTTGATGTAAGCTTTAGAGTAAATTTTACTTAATGAAAAGCACAATCTACAAAAACTAATATTATTTTACTGTATTTTTAGCGAGCTTTTAATTCAAATTAATTATTTTAAATATTGAAGTTTAAATAGAGGAAAGCTTTATTTTTAAATAAGGACTGACTTGAAATGAGAGCCGATTTGAAAATCAATATAAACTTTTGTGAATCTTTAATTTAAAGTATCTTTTTTCAGTTTTTAATTTTTTATCACTAAATTTTTAAAATAAGCTTTAACTTATAATA
Organism: Tipula confusa; assembly: GCA_963556175.1. Lineage (NCBI taxonomy): Eukaryota > Metazoa > Arthropoda > Insecta > Diptera > Tipulidae > Tipula > Tipula confusa. Next base: position 31,464,627 of record OY744475.1, read on the forward strand.
AGCTTTTACGTTTATAAATTTAAAAAAATAGATTTATAAAACTGAATGTATTTAAAAGCATCATTATTATTTCATAACATAAGGCTGAAAAATTCTTTAAATATTTTAAAGCTTTCACATTTAAAAATTTTAAATACGAGCTTAATTTAAAAAAATTTCATCAATAATTATTAAAATAATCATTTTTAAAGATTTTTCAATGTCAAAAATTTGATTTTAGTGGAAATGGTATTATAATACGTAAAATAAGCTTAATTTTACACAGATATAATATGTAAACAAAGTAAAAACTAGAAAAAGCAGTATTTAACAGCTTTAAATAAGCTTTTTTATATATAACATAAATATATTTGTACTAACTGAAAGAGGAGGGATCTATAAGTACGTTAAATAAGCGTTTATAAATTTAAGCTTTCCAAATGTTTTCTTTTTAAGCTTTGTCAAAATCACAAAAACGGTTTTTAGGGGCTTTTAAAAAGCTTTGTTATATTTAACAGGACTTATTTAACGAAATGAAGGGGACTAGATATGAAACCACGATATTTATTTAAAATATGAGGTTAACACCTTTAAAGTTTTGATAAATTTTAAATATTAGTTTTTATTTAGAAAACAAAACCGAAACTAAGTTAAGACATAACTTTTTAAGGTTTACTTTAAAAAGTGGATATATCTCAACAAAATGAATCTATGCGAATCGATATGACTCTATTTCAATGAGTTATAAAAGTTAATCTCAACTAAAGTTGACAAAACCTACCAAAAGCTGTATGTTAAAGCTTAAATTAAGCTCTTTAGTTATTAAAAATAAAATCCGAGGGCTGGAATAATGTTTTAGTTAGTTATTTAACTCGAATTTCAAAACCTTTTGAATAGCTTAACGCGTTATTTATAAAATATTATTTTTAATTATTGTTAAAGCTTTAAAATTATACTAAAAATGGGGGGTAATCATCTTTAAAAAAGTGAAACTTATATGTTCTCGTTTAAATTTATAAATAAAAGCTTTTGTTGTTACAAATTAATTTAAAAGGAAGAAAGCTCTAAAATATATTGTACTGAATGAAAAGCACAAACAATAAAATACAAAATTAGGGAAGCTTAATTTTGAAATGAGAACTGAGTTGAAACAAAGCCTGATTTAAACCAATTTTAATTTTGTTAAATAAATATAAGCTTAAATTTAAAATTGCTAGCTTTTTAAAATCATTACTTTTTAAACTTTATTAATGGCTTAAAGTATTTTACAGCTTTTTTTAAATAATCTTTTTACAATTTTTCAAAATTATAAATCTTAATACAATGAAAAGCAAGATATATAAAAGCAAGCTTTTTATTTCAGAACATATGGCAGTAAAACTCTTTAAATGTCTCAAAGAATGATTTTTGAAGCTTTGTCAATTTCATAAAGTTAAGTTGGTTTTTACAATGTAGAAAAGTTTACTCTAGTAAAAAAACATTTTTAAGCTTCATATAAGTTTTTTTTCTATTTTACAGAAATATATTTGGACTAAATGAAAGGGGAGGGATCTATAAGTACGTAAAAAAAGCTTTGAAAAAATAAATAATTCAAATTCTAATTTTTTATACGCTTTTGAAATTTTCTCTTTTTAAGCTTTGTCAAAGTGAGAAATACCATTACGGTCTTTAATATCTTTTCAAAAAGCTTATTTGACAAAGACTTATTTAAATAAATGAAAGGGATTATATTTCAACCAAATATGAGGTTTGGTACCTTTTAAGTTTTGATTAATTAAGACATAACTTTTTAAACTTTACTTTAAAAGGAAGATATATCTCAGCGTACGTTTCAGTCAAATATATAAGTTAATCTCTACTACAAAAACTACCAAAATCTATTCTAAGTTAAAGCTTAAATTAAGCTTTTTAGATATTAAACACCAAATATGTAAAATAAAATCCAAGAAAAGGAGTAATGTTTCAGATGGTAATGTATTTCGAGTTTAAAACCCTTTTTAAAAAGCTCAACGCATTATTTAAAAACAGTTTGAAAAGATTAAAATTATTTAAAGCTATAGCAAAAGCTGAAAAAGCATATAAAAGAGGAGGTTTAACATCTTGAAAATGGTGATTAAAATAGGATTGTGTTGAAACTAAGTTTAAAAGTTGTGTTTAAAGTTTTGGAAAGGGTCAAAAATTAAATTTTATGAAAGGTCAAATTATATTTTTCATCTACACCAAAGTAGCTTTAATATTTTAAAAATAGCTTTTGTTGTCAAAATTTGTTTAAAATAAAATAGTTTTACATAAAAAATTGTATGATATAGTTTGAAAAAAGCTCTAAAATATACTGTACTTATTAAAAAGCAGAAATAACAAAAATTAATATTATTTTATTGTATTACTAACAATTTACTGAAATTATTTATGTTAAATATTAAATTTTAAATTAAGGGAAGCTTTATTTTTAAATGTTAAAATAACTTTTAATATTTGTAAAATTCAGTTTATATATTTTTAAATTAAAATGAGCTTTAATTTAAATTAGGTTTTTACATTTAACAATTTTAAATAGTAGCTTTGTTAAATCATTGCTTTTTAAACTTTGTTAGTTGCTTATTCAGAAGCTGCAAAATACCGCATTAACAATAGTCAACTTAACTATGATGAAAGCTGTATTTTACAACTCGGAATAAGCTTTTTACAATTTTTCAAAATACAAATTATGAAAATTCAATGAAAGGTAAGATATATAAAAGCACACTACTTATTTCAGAACGTTGGATTGTAAAACCCTTCGAGGTTCTCAAAGCTTTCACATTTTAAAATTTTGAGTTTTATCAAAGCTTTTCGCACTATTATAAAGTGTATCACAGGTAATTGTAATATTTATAAAAAATAAGCATGAGTGGAAACCAGGCTTTACCGTCTCAAAATTGTTATTTTACTAACTTACTTATTTAGTCGGTTTAAAAGCTACTCAAATAAAAAATTTCAATCTTTATCAATGTTAGGAGGTTAACTTTAAAGAAAGCAGTATCTTCCAAATAAAAATGAGCTTTTTACACTTCACAAATATGTATGCAAAAAATAATTAAAAGATAACAATATTTAATCACGAAAATTTTGAAAATGCACGAACCCATTTGAAAGCTTAATTAATACTAACAAAGCTTTTCTTATTAAACAGTGTTTTGTGGATATATAAATGTTTACTTTAAATAAGCTTTTAAAAAAATATTTGGTTCAACATTTTGAAACAAATCTTTTAAATTATTATATTTTTGAGCTTTACAAAAGTTGGAAAGTTTACGGAATAAGACTGTTTTTACAGCTTTCAAAAAACTTTTTTATATTTTATAATTGTTTACTGAAACAAAATAAAAGGGAAGACTTTTGAGAAAGAAACGATGCACTGTAGCTCTGATTATTAGTTGAACTTTTAACAGTAATTAAGTTATCTACTGCAGGTAAGTGAATTATTTATTTAAATTCAATTTATTTACGAAAAGCTATTTGGGAAAGCTTAAAATAAGCTCCTTCATAATTTTTTTTAAAAGCTTTTTTAAAAAATAGATTGAGTAGCTTAAAATTTTACATAACCTTTAATAAAAGCTTTAAATTTAATTAAAGATAGATTCACAATCTTAAAAGCTGTATCGTGTTAGCAAATGACTTAAGTTGAGGTGGCCAAATCAAATGAAACCGGGGTTAAATTCCACTTTAACAGTTTTATCCTCATTCATGATTCTGCTCAAGATCATCAACATCTTTAAATGGAAATATTTTCAAACAAGTTAAACAATGAATATGATAGACATCGACGAAAAGTAAACGAAATTAAAAAGTTTACTTCACAATTAAGCTTTCTAAATTATACTACTAAAACAACGTAAATTAAAATGTGACTTTACAAGCTAAGGTATCTATGAAACCTCTTCAGATTAGCAATAAAGTAAATATTACTGAAAGATTTTTTTTACAGCTTAAGAAGGCTTATTAAGAGAACAGATTGGGTCTTAAAAAGCCGAAAAGGAAACCAAGAAAGGGAGTCAGAATTTTTCTATTGAAAATTAAACTTATCAAAACAGCCATATAATCACTTATGAACTAACCAGCAGTATAGTTGAATAAATAAAAAAGTTACACCTATAAGAACAAGACATCACCTTCTTAATTTTTGGAAGGTTTCATTTTTGATGAAAATTATTACTCGGCCAGTGCTGAATTAAATGCACAAATACGACAATGAAATACATCTGGTACATCTGAGGCTATCTCTTTTACAAGAAACCAATTTTAATCAATCAATATTGGAGCCTGAGGTAGCATTGCCTGAACTAAATATTCTTTTATTTTCAGAAGTGTAAACGCAAAGAAAATCATTATCTTCGATTTGTTTACCTCCGCAATCCACTGAGGCCACTGACTCAATATAACTGAGGCCAATTATTTTGAAGCGATCCAAAACCTTTGCCAAATATATAGCAGAAAGCGACACACTGTTAATGCACTCATCAGAACTTTCATGGAGCAACCGAGTATCTTCCAAGCAAACTCGCAGAACATGGGCATACTAATAGATACCACCGATGAAGTCATCTGTCATGTAGACAGCTCGTTGCTTAGCCAACTCGAATTAGCAGATCCATATTTAAAAAATTCAGGGACATTAGATGTTCTATTAGAAGTCGATATTTTCTTGAAAGTATTCCAACCGGGCAAAGTTCAACTATCTAATGGTTTAGTGGCACTAAACACTAAGTTTGATTGGGTAGTAGCCCAACGTAAAGTAGATAAAAAGGCTGTCTAAAATTTCAATGTTCTTCTTTACATTGATCACAGTCTTCGGCGGTTTTTGGAAGTCGTAGATATTCCAAAGGGCAGAAAAAATACAGACGAAGAGAAGAAATGCGGGATTTTTTTCTGCAAGACAACATGTGTGATTTTGTCACACGTAGGACCATCATACAATTACCTGACTGAGAGTTATGGAGAGATGTTTTTGAAAAGATCCAGAGTTTTTGAACCTTTATTTACAATTTATGAAAGAATACGCTGAATTAGGGCATATGAAGTTGTCAAAAACTAGATTAAGAGTTGTATTTGATGCTTCGGCAAGATCAACTTCTGAAATGTCCTTAAACTACATTTTAATGATTGGACCAGTAGTTTAATCATCGTTATTAGACATCATGTTACGAATTAGACAATATAAGTTCGTTATAACGCAAAAAGAGAACATTATTTGCAAGCTTTAAACAAACAAAAAATTCTAAAACCAGTACAAATCGAAGAGTTGAGGATTTTAAATTTTTGATTATCAATGTGGCACTGTATATTCTGTGGAAGCGCATTGTTAAAAAATAAAAAGTAGATTTAGATAATTAATTACCTGGAAGCTGATGTTTGTTCCCCATTTGTATTAAAATTATTAATATTACTATTATGATTACTCGGACTCAGTCTTTCATTTTTTATTGAATTATTATTACTATTACTATTATTATTATTATTATTATTATTACTGTTACTATTACTATTCGTTAAATCACCATTCATTTTTAAATTTAAATCTAAACTATGTTCTTGTTTGATTGTGTCATAAAATAAGTTATTGTTACTACTACTATTATTATTATTATTATTATTATTTAAAACATTGTTACCGTTATCACAAAATTTCTTATTATTATTATCAATATTATTATTATTATTGTTACTATTATTATTATTATTATTATTTGCGGACGCCATCATACGATCGTTTAACATTTTATCGATCGACGATAGTGCAGATTGATTTAATGCCGACGACAGTGATGATGATAGCGATGATGATGGCGATGATCCCGATATTAGTGCTGGTGATAAATTTTTTCGTTTACCACGATTATTATTTATCATACTATTACTATTATTATTGTTACTTATAGTTTGTGTTTGATGTGGCGAACTAGCTTGTTGCGGTGTTGCATCTTCCGTTGTTGCTTCACCTGTAAATGAAAATGAAACAAACAATAAAAAAATGTTGTATAATTTTATATTACAGAAATAAAAAATTAAAAAAAAAAAACTACCGGATGTCTTATAACGTTTGACATATATGTATATGTGTACACGCATATAAGACGTTTACCGCTAATTATAATTAGTAATATGCGACTTGATGACAGACTAGCACTAAAATAAACTATAAATTTTCGATCGCAGGTCACACTCAAAAATGTCATCTACGTGTCGAAAATAAAAATTTAGATGAAAAAACTATATTATGTCATTCATCTCAAGGTAAACTAAAAAAAAAAAAAAAATTATCTGTTATTCGGTTTGGCATCAATACCGCGCGATCGTCTTCGATCCGTCTTGTGCTGATTGAAATGGCGAAAATAACAAAATAAAAAAAGGTTACGTAAATGTTACGACACATTGATCTCTATCGTGCGCATCTACTTTTAACCTTTCAATCAAACTTAACTTACTTTTATTTTTTTTTACAGATTTACACAAGATTATGATGGTAAGTCAACTGGAAACGTAAAATGTCACTCCAACGTTATAAAAAAAAAATCTACTCTTTTAAATGTGCGTGGGAAAATATTAAAGTTATTCGTGCAATCACGCGGGAAATACAACAATCATATAAATCAAGCGACATTCATTCTTCCACAACACACATACACAAATACATACATCAATAATAATATAATTTGGTTTTACAGGCCATAGCTAGTCCGTACCGTACCAGCAATCCCGATTTTGATGTTCGTATTATTCTAGAGAACCAGAAAAAGCCACATGTCATGTTCTATCCTGAGGAGCTATTGTCACGAACAGCAAATTAAGCGCTTGTCAAATGACGACCCTCCTCTCAGAGGTCACTGCCCATCCATTTAGGGTTAGCTCACGGAACGTGACTGAGTCATTGTATAGTTGCTGCCCTTTTTCTTCATGAACTCCATTAAGAATTATGCATTTTCACTTGAGTATAATGACGGGTCCAGCGAACCCTCCAAAAACGATAAGGGAAGATACTTAGACACCTCAGTAAAAATCTTCGATGTAAGAGATCCTCGATGGGGTTGTTTTTCACCAGGATAACTGGAAAAGAAAGCGGGCGGAAAATGCAAATGATCAGACAACTGGCACACCTACAGGATGTAGGAACAATAGGGTCACTTCTAGTCCTGCTGGATTGTAAAAAAAGAAAGAAATGATTGCTCCTAGCTTAGTTGAAGCAGAACTGGTTGAAAAGATAAACGAAGATGAAGATTCGTGTAGACATGGACTGTACCACAGTGAAAACAGTGACCACCTAAAAATAAGAGGCAATTGAAAAAGGTTCCGAAAACCAACCTAATGCTCTTCTAATTAAACTGGAAGAGAGCCAATCTTATGCACAAATGCGAAGGTCAGTAAGAGAAAAGGTTAACTCGGAGGCTTTAAATATGTTTTTTTGGAACTCGGAGCTAATACAACCAACAAAGTAAACTTGTACGAGGCATTGAGATTTAGTTTTGATACGACGGCCACGGTAGGGAACATATAACGTAAGAGCACTCTGCAAATTAGGCTTTTAGTATGTTTCCCCTTTCAAGAGGAAGAGGAAACCTAATTCAAGAGAGCAATGAATGGAGATTGTTGAGATCGGTGCTGGTGAAACATCTGGCGTGCGTAGGAAACGTCACATAAATATAGAAGCAGAATAGCAGATGATCTCCATAACAAGCTGGGTGTGGTAAAAGCCGCGGACCTGCTTATCTTAATGAGTAATACAGCAATAGTGCCAGATGCCAGAGAACAGCATATTCCGGACCTGGCATCCAGAATGGGACTTGTGGTGATGAAAATACCTCCTACACTGTTCGGGGGAGGATTGCGATACTCCCGTAGTGGCACGGATTAAATGAAAGGGTGCCTTTGCCATGTGTGGCAAATTTCATAGCAACAATCAATGCAGGAACAGTAATGAGAATAACCGGAGCTTCTAATAAATTTTCTAATGTTACTATTGGCGTCATAGAAGCAAAGAGGGCGGCCAGAGAACTGGCAAGACGATAGGAATTGGCAAGTCGAGAGGCATGGATGATGAACAGAAAGGTTGATTATAAACTACTATAAGTGCGGGTCGATAGAAAGCATGGAAAAGTAAACTACTTCATGACTTTATTCTCCTTACGGTTCATGAGTATTTTTGCAAGTATTTGCACAAATTAGAAAACTGGAAGAACCCTCGTGTATTTATGGAAATACAGCAAACGATGATACAGAGCTCGCATTTTTTAATTGTGAAAGGTGGAAACAACAACGGCAAGAAATGAAAGGCATTATAGGAGACATGACATCCTACATACATGACCTAGTCGTCATTATAGTTCAAGGATGGATCCTTATCTGACAAAGAGAAGGTTTTTAGAGAGTGTGAGTCCCACACTCTCTCGAGCTCACGACTTAGTGGCATACTGTATACATCTTTGCATTGTATGAACAGTACTAGTCCAGCAGAATATTAGTGGGAACTAATACTCTGCCAAAGTCGATACGAACAGATGGACTATTGGTATCGTACTGATCACAACGACATAAAGGCCAAACGATTTTAATGGTAGTGCCTATTGCACCTTTTACCAGTCCTTGCTCTCACTCTCGCTCTGTTAAAAGTTTTCAATTTCATTGGTAATCCTCCAGCCTTGCTGATATCTCCTGATACAATATTATCCATTTTTTGCATTATTTGTGTTTCTAATAGTGGAGCCTTTAACTAACTGATGTGTAGAGCATTTAAGGGATCGATAAATGTTGTGTCTCCGTGTTGTCGAATGTTGTTTGACTCCACAAGCCTGGCGAGTCTCCACAATTGAGTTGCCAGAATAATTCTTACAGGATATCTAAATTTCTTATAGAACTTTCAGTGAACAGATTTCTCAGACCTTTAAATAGTTACCAGAGAGTAATATTATTATATTATTATATTATTATATTATTATATTATTATATTATTATATTATTATATTATTATATTATTATATTATTATATTATTATATTATTATATTATTATATTATTATATTATTATATTATTATATTATTATATTATTATATTATTATATTATTATATTATTATATTATTATATTATTATATTATTATATTATTATATTATTATATTATTATATTATTATATTATTATATTATTATATTATTATATTATTATATTATTATATTATTATATTATTATATTATTATATTATTATATTATTATATTATTATATTATTATATTATTATATTATTATATTATTATATTATTATATTATTATATTATTATATTATTATATTATTATATTATTATATTATTATATTATTATATTATTATATTATTATATTATTATATTATTATATTATTATATTATTATATTATTATATTATTATATTATTATATTATTATATTATTATATTATTATATTATTATATTATTATATTATTATATTATTATATTATTATATTATTATATTATTATATTATTATATTATTATATTATTATATTATTATATTATTATATTATTATATTATTATATTATTATATTATTATATTATTATATTATTATATTATTATATTATTATATTATTATATTATTATATTATTATATTATTATATTATTATATTATTATATTATTATATTATTATATTATTATATTATTATATTATTATATTATTATATTATTATATTATTATATTATTATATTATTATATTATTATATTATTATATTATTATATTATTATATTATTATATTATTATATTATTATATTTATATTATTATATTATTATATTATTATATTATTATATTATTATATTATTATATTATTATATTATTATATTATTATATTATTATATTATTATATTATTATATTATTATATTATTATATTATTATATTATTATATTATTATATTATTATATTATTATATTATTATATTATTATATTATTATATTATTATATTATTATATTATTATATTATTATATTATTATATTATTATATTATTATATTATTATATTATTATATTATTATATTATTATATTATTATATTATTATATTATTATATTATTATATTATTATATTATTATATTATTATATTATTATATTATTATATTATTATATTATTATATTATTATATTATTATATTATTATATTATTATATTATTATATTATTATATTATTATATTATTATATTATTATATTATTATATTATTATATTATTATATTATTATATTATTATATTATTATATTATTATATTATTATATTATTATATTATTATATTATTATATTATTATATTATTATATTATTATATTATTATATTATTATATTATTATATTATTATATTATTATATTATTATATTATTATATTATTATATTATTATATTATTATATTATTATATTATTATATTATTATATTATTATATTATTATATTATTATATTATTATATTATTATATTATTATATTATTATATTATTATATTATTATATTATTATATTATTATATTATTATATTATTATATTATTATATTATTATATTATTATATTATTATATTATTATATTATTATATTATTATATTATTATATTATTATATTATTATATTATTATATTATTATATTATTATATTATTATATTATTATATTATTATATTATTATATTATTATATTATTATATTATTATATTATTATATTATTATATTATTATATTATTATATTATTATATTATTATATTATTATATTATTATATTATTATATTATTATATTATTATATTATTATATTATTATATTATTATATTATTATATTATTATATTATTATATTATTATATTATTATATTATTATATTATTATATTATTATATTATTATATTATTATATTATTATATTATTATATTATTATATTATTATATTATTATATTATTATATTATTATATTATTATATTATTATATTATTATATTATTATATTATTATATTATTATATTATTATATTATTATATTATTATATTATTATATTATTATATTATTATATTATTATATTATTATATTATTATATTATTATATTATTATATTATTATATTATTATATTATTATATTATTATATTATTATATTATTATATTATTATATTATTATATTATTATATTATTATATTATTATATTATTATATTATTATATTATTATATTATTATATTATTATATTATTATATTATTATATTATTATATTATTATATTATTATATTATTATATTATTATATTATTATATTATTATATTATTATATTATTATATTATTATATTATTATATTATTATATTATTATATTATTATATTATTATATTATTATATTATTATATTATTATATTATTATATTATTATATTATTATATTATTATATTATTATATTATTATATTATTATATTATTATATTATTATATTATTATATTATTATATTATTATATTATTATATTATTATATTATTATATTATTATATTATTATATTATTATATTATTATATTATTATATTATTATATTATTATATTATTATATTATTATATTATTATATTATTATATTATTATATTATTATATTATTATATTATTATATTATTATATTATTATATTATTATATTATTATATTATTATATTATTATATTATTATATTATTATATTATTATATTATTATATTATTATATTATTATATTATTATATTATTATATTATTATATTATTATATTATTATATTATTATATTATTATATTATTATATTATTATATTATTATATTATTATATTATTATATTATTATATTATTATATTATTATATTATTATATTATTATATTATTATATTATTATATTATTATATTATTATATTATTATATTATTATATTATTATATTATTATATTATTATATTATTATATTATTATATTATTATATTATTATATTATTATATTATTATATTATTATATTATTATATTATTATATTATTATATTATTATATTATTATATTATTATATTATTATATTATTATATTATTATATTATTATATTATTATATTATTATATTATTATATTATTATATTATTATATTATTATATTATTATATTATTATATTATTATATTATTATATTATTATATTATTATATTATTATATTATTATATTATTATATTATTATATTATTATATTATTATATTATTATATTATTATATTATTATATTATTATATTATTATATTATTATATTATTATATTATTATATTATTATATTATTATATTATTATATTATTATATTATTATATTATTATATTATTATATTATTATATTATTATATTATTATATTATTATATTATTATATTATTATATTATTATATTATTATATTATTATATTATTATATTATTATATTATTATATTATTATATTATTATATTATTATATTATTATATTATTATATTATTATATTATTATATTATTATATTATTATATTATTATATTATTATATTATTATATTATTATATTATTATATTATTATATTATTATATTATTATATTATTATATTATTATATTATTATATTATTATATTATTATATTATTATATTATTATATTATTATATTATTATATTATTATATTATTATATTATTATATTATTATATTATTATATTATTATATTATTATATTATTATATTATTATATTATTATATTATTATATTATTATATTATTATATTATTATATTATTATATTATTATATTATTATATTATTATATTATTATATTATTATATTATTATATTATTATATTATTATATTATTATATTATTATGGGGAAATTAGTCTATTAAACATTTTTTTTAGAGAAACATTGCAGATTATAGCAAGCTTGTTGGTTTTTAAGACTTTTACGAGGCACGCTAATGCCCCTCGACCACAAGGGCCACACACATAGACTCATACATATATTTTTCGAAGAAGACTCGATCACATTGCATATATAAAATTAATTTCTTAGTATTTCTATCATTCACTGTATATGAGATCGCTTTTTAAAAGTCGATCATTTAATGGACGACCAAAACGAATAAGACAAACTATTAAGAAGATCAAATACGAGAAAAAAAAATTGAAATCAAATCAGGTTACTTTAAGGAAAGGTCAATCCATTTTTGTTGTGGCAAGTTTTCTTTCTTTTTATTAATTCCGTGACTTTATTGTAACAGAGATAAATAAAGCAGCAAAATTGCAATTTATCAAGTAGATATATAGTGAACCAAATAATTATATTATAAAATATTTAGATCATAATGTAAATCATTTATTTACCAACTGTAATTAAAATCATTACTCTATACTATATATACATACGTATTGATCTTGATTTGATCACACAAATGTGTGGTTAGACATCAATATCACCAAACATGTCAACCAGTTTTTTTTTTTTATCTGACCAAAAGAATGTTTTGTGTTATGTGCTCTTGTTGTTGGGTTTTGTATTTCTTCAGAAACATCGTTCCACCAATATAAATGATAATATGATGATGTTGCGAGAGAGAACATTGTGTGTGCTGCAAAAATTCTATAGAATATGATGGTATTTTTGAGTTATATATGTATGTGTGTGTATCTATTTGTATAACCGATTATTTATTTCTTATTTATTTATTATGTATTAAGTTATAAGAAATTTATATATAAACAACTAAAAAAGTTGAACAAGTTTTTTTTTTTAATTTAATTTATTTGATTTAAATTATATTACAGGTTTGTTGTTTGTTGATTAGCCATAACTCTAAACTAAATAGTAAAGTTGATGGAGTATGGTTGAGGTGATCGAGATCGAACGATCGACCGATAAAATCGGTTCATTTAAAATGGGTTTTTGTTTGTTACTTTCTAATAATATAATCTTTAGTATATTTTATCTATATTGTAAAACAAAAGACATAACAAGCTTCAATTGAAGAGGAGGAAATTGGTAAAAACGATGAGCTTTAAACATGGAATGTTATCTCAGCTAGTCACATTAGTACACCAAATTCGCTTCGTTAAAGCTTTTATTCATATGGAGTTAAAAAGCTTAATATTTTAAATCATATACTGGAAAATAGTCAATTAAACGGTTGAACTATATTGTAAAGCTTTCAGTTTGTTTCTAAAGCTTGAACTAGCATTTTTGTTATATTTTTATAGTTTAGTTTAGGTGTGATCAATCTTTAAAAATATAAATAGACACCTTCTATAATTTCTGAACTATCAATTTTTTTTTTAAACTTTCAACTTCAATTTAAATAAAAAATTGTTGATAATTTAAAAAAAATTATGACGTTTTTCATAAATTTCCTCAAAAAAAATCCAAAGTATTATTGCTGTTAAAAGTAGAATTAAACTTGTATATTTACCAATAAAAAGAGCTTTTATGTTGTTAGCAATGTATATAGCTTTTTGGGAGCTTTTTTTAAGAAAGCTTAAAAAGCTTTCAAGTGATTTAACTTTTAATTTCCTTATTATTGTTCAACGGTTTTTATTGACAATAATTGTCATGCATAATGGCAAATTTTTTGTGGATTTCAATCAAAATTCTTTAAAATTAAGTTTAAAAAATTAAAGTTTAACTTTTTTTAAATAAAAGCTCTTCGATACTTCAAAGAATAAATTTGTACCTAGCCATGGTACCCTATTTAATAACTTCTAAAAAAAATTATTTCTAACAACTTCCGAGCTTTTATTAAATATTCAATAAAATTGAACATTTCCATAATAAAGTTGTTATAGTTATTAGTAAATCGATTCTAATAGAGCTTTTTATTTAAAACTTCATTTGTAAAAAGTCTTGGATAATTAAGGTTGAAAGTTATTTTTACTAAACTGTCATAATTAAAAACATTAATTTAAAACTTTAAAAATGATCGATTAAAGTGATTCTATCATATTGCAAAGATTTTATATTGTTATAATTATTAAATTAAAATAATAAAAAAATTAAAGCTTTCATTTATCGAACTTTTAAAAAATTTGTTAATTTAGTCCTTGATTTTTAAAATTAATTTGAAAATTGTTAGATGCCATAAAATGATTTAACTTTAAAGCTTAGAAAATTTACACCATGCTTTTAAAAAGCTTGTATCAGTTTAAAGTTTACAGAGATATATTTTCAACCAATTTTAGCTAATGAGCTTTTAAGATTCAAAATTAATTTTAAATTATTATAAATCCTTTGGAAAGGTAAGATTGATGGTTTTATGTCTACAAATACAAAATTCAGTACACTGTAATCTCATAATTATATTGTTGTGTAATTATAGTATGGTCGGTTTAAGCTAGTTGTCAGATAGTCGCCTTACAACTTACCTAAAATTACCTAAAAATGTTAAAACTATTATTTTTATTAACTTTTCCAATAATGAACTGGTCACTTTATTTGAAAGCTTTTGTAAAATTTAAGTGAACTTTAAATGGAAACTGTTTAAGCCAAAACTAGAATATAAGATCGGTAAGATTAGTAAGCCACTTTCATTAATTTAAAATTTAAAATTTTACAAATTTGTTTGGATAATTTACAAATTTAAATATGAAAAAATACTTTTCTGCGATTAACTACCAATCACTTCTAACAATTTGCTAAATTCTATCAAAAGCGGCTAAACTTTAAACTTTTTTGGAATTTTTATGAAAGCTGGAAAATTAACCGAGTAAAATTTTAAGCAAAAACTTTAATGCTATTTGAGTTTTTGTTATTAAGGAAGTTTAAAAAAGTCTGTGAGTATAGTCTCACAAAAAAATATAGTAGGAAATAGAAAAATTATTGAAACATACAAAAACGCTTTCCAAAATTTTATAATTGAATTTAAACTTACCGGAATATTAAACTTTCTAAAATTTAAAAATTGTAAAACTGCAAAAACATTTTGTCATTTTTACAGAATAAAGTAAAAATTCACAGTAAAATTCGCATTTCAAGTTAGGAGTATCTAAACACATTTAATTTTATTAATTTAAATATTAGATTGTTGGCTTATTTTATTTTCACACCATATACATCTAAGTAGTACTCAAAAAATAACAAAATTTTAGTCGAGGAAAACAAAAATAAAATTTATAATTCTATAATTTTGTTTTCCCAAGCCTACTTTTGATAAATTTTATTTTCGAGTTTACTTTTTATACCTTTTATTGTTACTTCACTAATTTTGTCAAATTTTTTAACGGTCGTTCTATGATGATGTAATAGTTTAATGTCTGAGATGTGCTTTACGCGACCGACGTGATTAAGGAACAAAAAGTTAACATATACGAAATTGCACTAACGCGATTATATTCGATGATACTCCTAAGTAACATAAAAATTTTGATTTTAATTCTACTCTAAAGGCATTGCCACATGGAGAAAATTGATATTGAATTAAAAATTGATAAAAATGGCAGCTTTTTGAAAAAAACGAAAACTAACCAAATGGAAAACGAACACGAAGGCAACAACATGAAAAAAAGAAAAGAATTTGAGTGTCAATTCAGAAATTGTTCTAAATTGGTTAAATGGTATAATGCGTTCGGTAACGAAAAAAACTATACTAATTATTTAGTCACGATAATAAATTTTGTTTATTTAATCATAAATGAAGAAATCGGCGCCAGATAATTTTTCGTGTCGTTGCTATGTTGCAATGCCTTTAACTATATTGACGTCACCATCCACAACAAGGGTTACATTGGACTGTCCTACAAGGTTCCCCATACAATTGCTTCTGAGTTCAGTGGTAGCTACACCTTTAATGGTGGATTTCTACTTGCCTGATAGTTGCTGATATGATAGTTGCTGATATGAAGAGTACACTTTGAGAAATTATAGATTATCTGGCCGGTGCTTGCAAACACTGAATTCCTAGATATCTAATCTCTACAGATATTGTAATTAGATGTTATCAAGTTCACACTGTATATAAGGTTATCCTGCTAATTATCGAGGATATATTATTGCAAAAGAAATTAAAAAATTAAAATCCAAAGGATGAATAAAACTCAAATGTATGGTTAGGCAAATCGATATGAGAGGCAGACAAAACAAGACAATAGCCAACATATGGTTGCCAACTAAGAACTGAAGGTGTTACATATGCCGAAGCAACGAAAGCCGTAGTCAATAAACCGCAGCAAAAATCAATAAAAATTGGAAGATAGAGTATTGCGAGCTAAACCCAAATCCACACAGAAATGAACAGCACAATGCAAATCATGTCATGGAATGCTAATGGTTTGCTCCGGCATCAGCAAGAACTACAAGCAGTCCCTAACATTGAGAATGTAGATGTGTGTCTTATTTCGGAAACCTATTTTACTAAGTATATCACACTATTGATCCAGATAACTCAGCCAGCGAAGGAAGTGCAGCCATCATAAAAAAATATCATTTTGAAGAAGCAAAGTATGAAAAAGAAGAAAATCAAGCCACAGTGGTTTATATATAATCCAATAACTATCCAATTGTTGTGGCAGGATTATATTTGACATGGTCGATTTTTTTATAACCAAAAATATTTCTAATAATTTTATGAAAGTCGAACAAAGTCAAGATATGAGCTCAGATCATGCTCCAAAAGTCCTAACTCTAAGCGGGTATTGTTATATCTTTAGGTACACAACAAAACTCTCTGTATAGACATATATATTTACTATTTATTTACTTATTTATTTATTACATTTCTTTTACACATTACTATTTTCACGTGTTGTTTCGAGGATAAGAATCCAAATCGGAATGTCGGAAATCGAAATATATTGCCTTGAAGTAAGCTGATATTACCAACTCCAATGCAACTCAACCAGACACAACAGGTATAACATCCAAAAAGGGAATAATCCAGTATTAACCAACAAATATGAAAATTTCAAAGTACACCTAAATCAAAGAATGCGTTTGAAAATATCTTTAAAAACTATTGATCAAATGGGCATAGTAGTAGAAAAGTTACGGATATTCAACAATCAGCATGGGAAAGTACTCCAGAAATCTAACCAAAGCTACAAGTAAATAGCTATCCAATTGAAATTAGAAATCTGCTCGTAGTCCTAAACAACGGCTACTTCACCATGTTTACATATAGGCCATCCAACTACTGGATAATACGGATTTAGTTAGAATGCTTAAAAGAATAAATCCTTTTGAGTTAGTGTAAAATTCGTTAAAACTAATCTAGCGCACAACAAAAGCGCGACCAAATAATAAATATCAAAACTAAGGAGTACATCGATGGATAAACCCTTAAATTTCAGTAAAATGTAGTAATTTAAGTTAGAATAACATTTTTTAAAATTGCTTATTAGTCTTAGACTAGATTCATAATATAAATACACATAGTACTACCATCATACACAACAGTTTACCCATTGATGTTCCAGATGTCGGGTCGATAGAATATCGTTAACATTTAGTATAAATAAATGACATTTAGGCGACTTTACATATAAAAATATTTTGATTATTTTAAAACAATACCAGTAGCGACATCTAGCACGTCAATCGGCTAACATACCATGGTAGTCTATTTATATTATGATAGAAAATTTAGTTTACATTTCAATTTTGTCGCTAAAACGTATTTATTACCGATGATAAAATTAATTGCTTTGCGCCTAAATGTATATGCTATTTTTTTTATTATATAAAATTAAAGTAACTAAAAAATAAAGTACTAACAAACCATCCTGATCTTTTTTTCATATAATATTTTTTTTTTAAATTCATATAATATTTTTAGTTACAAGTATTTAGTAGGATTGCGTACTTTTTTAATAAATTTAATTTAAAAAATATTCAAAAAAAAATCAAAGCATAACAAATGGACACACGGTCTATTAAGAAGAACTTTAGACAGTCCTTGAAAGAATATAAACCTAATGGTCCTATTAAAAATCGATATTAAAATAGAGGCCGAAGTTCAAAATGTAAATGATATTCAGCAGTCAGCCTGTGAAAATAACCCGAAAATTAAATATAACCAGGGCTGCTCCAAAATAAAACTAAGTTGGACAATCTAAAAAATGAAATTACAAAAATAAAAGATAAGTCAATCCATAATTATCTAAGAAAATTAACATTCTACATCATTGTGCGCCCATTTACGAACACATTAACAAAAAAACTCTCTAAAGTACAGAACCTTACAAATGTTGAAGTTGTTGAAGTATTATTGAATGTGTTTGATGCCGTTGAAACTACAGGGTACAGCTTTTTCCTATTTGTGTAAGTATTGTCTCTTTTATATCGAACCACTAACCAATACATCGAACAAACGGTCCTTTGGCGGCTGGTTTTGGAATGATACGCCAATATAAGCCATAAACCTCATCGGAAGATTTTTTTCACTTCATAATAATGTACCAGAAAATGGCTTACCTTTTTTTAAATCGTATTTGATTGGGTTACAAACCACTGACTTATATAGATCGCAAATGAAAAAAAAAAATTATGAAAGATTGACATTTTTTTTTCTTCAGTTTTTGTTTTGTATCTTAGATATTTACATAAGAAATTGCTGAACCAGCAACAATATATACAATACCCGCACAATGGTATATAAAACATAC
The DNA here is from genome assembly GCA_963556175.1 of Tipula confusa. Lineage (NCBI taxonomy): Eukaryota > Metazoa > Arthropoda > Insecta > Diptera > Tipulidae > Tipula > Tipula confusa. Next base: position 31,484,179 of record OY744475.1, read on the forward strand.
ACACATTTTATGTTTTATATACGATTCGATAATTGAAGTGTTAAAAAAGAAAATTAGATAAATCTTAAGTTCAAACGTTTAAATTGAAATGTCATTTTGGAAATAAAACAAAACCAACAACAACAATAGAGCAGAACGATCTTATAGGAATGAAGATTATTATTTGATCTTTTTATTTTATGTTTCTTATATATCTATATAGACACACACACACATTATTTAAATATCATTTACGATCATCGTCATCGTCATCAACATGGTCATGATGATCATGATCGGTAAAATGTACCAATATAAATTATATCGTTTGTTGTTTGGTGTACGAGATATGTTGTGTTGTAAAAAAAATAAAAAATAAAAATGGAGAAGAAAACGAAACGAAACGAAATCATTGCTTGACTTATGTATTAATAATACGAGAGTACATAATATATCTTACAAGGAAATGTCATGTTGATATCAGAATGTTAAAGTACCTAAGTGGAATGGTATTTTTTTTTACTTTTAATGTTGTTATATTATTATGAATATATGTATAGTTCAAATACAGTGGGCGCATAATGATTGGTTGACTTTTGTATGTTTATATACAGTATTCACTTGAACTGCGTAGTTTTGCAACAATACCTCTTTGCAACTATCCACCTCTTAAGTATTTGGAGTATTTCCATTCTCTATAGAAAAGAGCAATCTAAGTATTTTTTTCGTCTTCATAATTAGTTTTGTCCAATATTTGTCAAATCACAATGGACGAATATTTGCAATCGACGAGCCGCGGCTTAATTCGTTTATGGATACTTAATAAATGTGCAAAACGCCTTTGAGATATGTACAGTTTTATTGGAAGAAACTTTCATCCAGTACTAGAGTTGGAAGTTTACTTAACTAACTGTTCATCAATCATTTCGTTTACCCCTCCTAATCCCAGGATGATATCAATAGCTAACGAGCTTGTCGAATGTTTCACACTACTTCATGAGCTATCTTCATGAGCATTCTTAACTTTTTAACCCACTTTATTAAGAATTATAACGAACACTTGTTTACACAAAACTCGGACACCGGGTCATGTTATAAGTCGGATTGCCCCTGTTATCTATGATTGATGTTCAAGTAACAAGTGAAGTATTTTTGGAAGTGCAATAATAAAAAGTATTAAAAAAAATAATCCATAGATGGCTATACAAAAAGATCATCTTTGCACTTATGTTGGGGCTTGAGATTGTTCAGTTTATAAACAGTTACAAGTTTTTGTGAGACTATCCATCCATTTTAAATACACCAGCTTCACCAGCTGCCAAACAAAAATCAAGCTCGAAGAAGTGTCACGAAATAAGAAACTATACATTGGAATGATTTTTAACAGGTATCCTAAATTAATTGGACAAAACTGTGATACTTTAAAGTTTTAAAGATTTTAAACCTTTAAAATTATAAGGCAAATGTTTTTGGGATATTTGATTTCTAACTCTTTTAGTTAAGAAGGACAGATAAAATATTACCACCTAAACTTTTTCTACACCAATTAACATCTATTAGCTTCAGTATTTAACTGAAATTAAACAAATTGTATGAAGCCATTGTATGAACCCACAATGGCTCATGGCATTATTTTTTTCCTAAAATGCTGATGCTGATATAAAATTGTTATAAGATTTAACGCCATATGAGAGGACGTTCCAATAAGCTTAATATCAATGTTGAACATTTTGAGCCAAATTTGCTGTTGTTTTTATTATTTGATATATGTTCTATGGGGCCCAAACTATTTACAGTTTCTTTATAACGTCCTACCTATATCAATGAGTCGAATTGACGACGCATGGATACATGTAAAAAAAAGTAAATGATAGCTTACTCCAAAAGTGGACATAGATGTATCTTATATGACGAAGACCATTTCGAGCAATATCACTCAAAAGCAATATAAAAATTTAACAAATATTGAGCAATAAAACAATTCTAAAAATTTTTTTGATTTGAATTTGTTTACTATTTCGCCCATAAAATTGATTAAAATTGAGCTATAAATATACTTTTAATTTTTATAACTGTCTCAAAAATTGAGCTACCGATACTTATGAGCCAATTTGTGCAAATAACTAATTTATGACAATTTAAAGAGGTCGTAAACATTTGCAAACAACACATTTTGACTAATAAACAATTTGAGCAATACTCATTTTGAGCTAGCAGTAATAAGCAGTGAGCTGTAAACATCTACAAGTGCCATTTTAAATTATGCAGAATTCTAGCAAAACAAGCTATCTCAATTTAAAATTGAGAACAGCCTTTATCCCATTAGTATCGATATCTTATTTCAGTTACTATTACTGGTTATACGATTATGAATGTTTTAAATCCAAAGTTCTCCCAAACCCACTTTACTTATAAAGTATAGTAGACACATAAAATCTAGATAGTTTATCGCTAAATATAAAAAACTGAGTAAAAAACCATATTATTTGTGTTAGTGGACTGATAATTGGAGCTGAGTATTTAATATTTATATTTATTTAATAAACCAAAATTTTGAGCAACTAAATACATATTTTTCTAATTTTGAAACATTTTTAACATTTTTCAATTCGTTTTATAATTAAGTTTATTGATTGTAAAAATGAGCTACTTTTTAAAGAGCTTAATTTTAAACATTCAAAATTCTTTATATAATTACAAAAAAAATCAACAGCATTTTGAACTACTTGTTGTTGAATCAATAAAAAAATTCAATAATAAAATTAAAATTTAGTTTAAAATTTTTATTAAAAATTAAATTAAGTTTAGTTTCGCTTCGAAGAGCACATTGAGCAACCAAGCAATAAGCTGTAAACTTCAAAGTGTCAAGTTAATCTGATTAATTTATGAATTCAGAATTCTAACAAAATTAGACACTTCACAAGTAAATATTGAGATCAATCTTTAAATCATTAGTAACGAAGCTCTCTTGAATTAACTTTACACTTTAAGTTACTTTAAATCAAATAAGGAATGTATTTATATCCATAAGTCTTAGATAATTTACCTACAATTTTTAAAATTTTTTAAAATGTCAAATTCCTTATTAATTTACTATTCACAACAAAAGTTGAGCAACATGTTTTGACCAGTACACAATTTGAGCAAAACTTATTTTGAGCTACTGGTCAATGAGAAAATTATATTTTAAGTTTGCTTCAAAAAAATGATAAAAATTATATTAAATTTTAATTTTGCTTCGAAGAGCACATTGAACAACAAAACAGCTAACTATAAACTTCAAATTGACATTTTATGCAGTTTTAAACATTGATATTATAACTTGCTACCACAGTAAATCTAATTAATTTGTTAAATCAGAATTCTAACATAGTTAGACACTTAAGTTAGAAAATTCAAAGTTGATATCAGTGTTTATTTTATTAGTATCAATATCTAATTATAGTTACCATTAGTGTTTTTAATGTGTACTTTACACTTGAAATCACTATAAATCAAATTTGGAATGTATTAATAGCGTATAGTATATCCTAGATAGTTTACCGCCACAGATCAAATAGTAAAAAACTGAGCAACAATCATATACATTGTTTAATTACATTGCATTGGTAGACTGATTGAAGCTAACTGTGTAATACTTATCTTTTCTAATGAAACAAATTTTGAGCAACTTTTTCCACACTTTCCGAATTTTTAAACTATTTTTGCAGATTTTATTTAAATGTAACCACGTTTTCAATTCGTTTTACAATTAAATTCAAATAACAAAACTGAGCTACATATGGTTTTAAATTTTAAATTTTTTAATTAATTATATATTTAGGAAAATTACTATAAAAACATAAGATACGATTAAATTATGAGCAAAACACAATTTTGATCAAAACCTTTTAACCAATACAAAATTTGAGCAACGATAATTTTACGCTACTGGTTTTTTAATCAATGAGCTAATTATATTAAATTTATAATTTTATAAATTTAAATTAATTATAAATAATTATTAATAATTATAACTTTTAGACACTTTAGAATTTAAAGATATCAGTATTTAACTCACTATAGAGACAAAGCTCTCCTGACTGTCAAATTTAGTTTTGTCTTAGTGTTTTGTTGCTAGATACAAACAAATTCTTCTAAATAATATATCATCTAAATAATTTCAATCACTTTTGAGCAACAACCTTTAAATATAGATTAACATTTGAAATTGATCATCTTCGTACTACTTGGATGTATTAATTTGGATTGCATTAATCAAGTTAAGTAGTTCCATAAGATAAATAAGACTTACTTGTTTATAGCTATAAATAAAAAATGAAAGATTGAGCAACACAAATATTAATTTTTAGTGGAACTAAATTTTGAGCAACTTAATACTTTTCGAACTTTTAAACTACTTTTAAAGTTTTTATTTAAATTTCACTAACGTTTGCACCGCTATCAATTCATTTTATATTTAAATTTAAAGAACAAAACTGAGCTACACATTTTTTTTATATTTTAAACACTCCAAATTCATTATATATTTTAACATCTAATGTAAATTTTACTGGCTTGAATGTGTTCTAAAGATTTAGACAAATTTGAACAATTTTATTTTTAAAGTGTATTATAAAAAGCGTATAATGAAATTTTGAGCAACACATCATATATTTAAGATTGATACCAATTAAAATTTGGTTCAAATATTTTTTTAATGTCTGGAACCCCATAGTTATAACCACATACAGTATATAAAGCTAACATTAATTTTTTCAAATGGACCCACCACGCAAATAGAGTGATTACTGTAATAAAAGTTATGAACGAATTAAAAATTTCGATGCGATAAAGTGAACTCAACCAATTTCTTACAATTTTCCTGATAAATGGACAAACCCACAGTCGATAATAGATACTTTGTATGTTTGTATAGTGAAAGCCTTTTAAAAATTCCTCTCTAATTAGTTCCAATAAAATGTTATTCTATTTAAATCAAACTTAATTTATATTCTTAGTATATTATATATGAAAATGTATATTTGACGTTAGAATTGATTATTTGTTTATATATTATCGTATATCGAATAACAACATGTTAACCGTGTCATTTTAGTCAGCCGCCAAGTGAAAGGTGTATCTACTATAAATATATAAATAATATAGAAATTTATATTTTTGATTGATTCGGGAGTCCGTTGAACGTGGCTCTCACATAATTGGAACATCATCGTAATCTCATTATAACTTTATATAATTGGATTCGATCAAATTGGCGGGTGAAAGAAATTTCATTATTTTGTGCGAAATGTTTACTGATGATGATGAAGACATTTTTGTAGCTCAGTTAATTAAAACTTGAAATTATTATAAATCCACCTAACGATCAATTAATTATATAGATTCATTTATATATGACTATGATCGTTACATGATCTTTGATTTGCTATACATATAGCCATATACAAATATACAATGGTGGTTTGAATGGTATTTATACATACAATAATTTTGATAGATCACCACAAACGGTGGAAGACATTGAATGCTTATATACATCTACAAACGATCGATGACGAATAAAATTCTAATAAAATGATTTATGTATGTATTGTGCTGGGTCATAGGTTAAATATAATAAGACGGATTATTGTATATAATCAGTTTTGTTGTTATATAAGAATGTCTTATACGTTCAAGGTGAATTGTGTATAATGAACAGAAGCATACATTGTTCATAGATTTGTACGGTAGTCGAAATATAAATGAAAATGCATTCAAATCGATTAAATTGATTTTCTGTTTTCAAAAATGCGAGTTAAGTTAGAATGAATGCTGTCAACCTTGTGAAAAGTCAACTACAAAGAATGTCAAAACTATTTCAATATGTGATATATAGCAATATTGTAATAGTCATCGATAATTTTTAGTAGAGACCGGTTAAAAATCTTAGAAGTACTGACCTTTTGATTAATAAAAATGTTAATGGTGGTAAAAACAAAAGGTAGAAACAGTGATTAGCCTTCCAAGCCAACAGATAATATCATATCCAAAGGGATTGGTTGAGTGATTTGCTGAATTCGAGAGATAATCAATCTTTTAAAATGTTTCAAATGCCTCGAATATAGTCATTAAGCTAATCAATGTAAGAATTTGTAGGGTAGGTTAAAGCTGTGTAGGAAGTGCGGAGGAGAGGGTCATATTGCAAAGAACTGCATCAATGATTCGAAATGCATGCTTTGTAGTGATAACGATTGGAGTGAACCGATATTCCGTTTGTAATTTGAAGACCCAGACAGTAGCGTCATTTGAAAAATGTGTGCCTTTTAATATATCGAGTATTAAAAGACACAAATTTCTCAAATGACGCTACTGTTTGGGTCTATGGGAAAGTTACTCCGATAAGAAAATGCTAGCTATATATGGGGATGTAATGGAGATATGTGGGGATGTAACTTTCTACCTGAGTCAGTTTCTAACTGGGCATTGTTGTTTTGATTTTCCAAACTGCCTTGAGGGTGAGGATAAAACTGATAATGTAGAGCACGTGTTTTTTGAATTTTCACGCTTTGGCAATGAAATATCTGCCATTTTCGGTCTGTGGATGTCAATCTATCATCTGAATATATTAATGAATGTATGCTGAAGTTCGAGGGTGTGTGAAAATGTTACGAGTACGACACTAAGAGAGAATTAAGCAAGAATGCCAATAAATAAAAATGATGGCAGCTTGAGCTGAACCGGATGAAAAAGTGATTTGGTTATGCGCCTTCGGATGCCATCGATCGCGATAGTCAATTATCTTGCGATTTCAAAGAAAATAATATTGCCTTTCAACATTTCAGCTTCATTCGTTTACTTGCTATAGGAAAATAGGGAGCGAAGAAACTCAGTTATGCCGCTTTAGAGCTCTGTTTAAGCCAATGTGACGTACTGTTATTCTCCTTCCCATGACTACAAGAAGTACTGGCAAAATTGGAAAGGTAACGACTATGATGACGTAATCTCGTTTTTGAACGTAAACTCAATTCGAACGAATGTATCCTACGGATAAGTATTTAGAGCCAGTATCACAAGATCTAATGTCTTTATACAGCGATCCCCATAAGAAAATGGATTAACCAATTGAATCCATTTATTTTCAGTTTTATAGAACTAGCTTCAATTTGGGTCACATATCACAGGCTTGGAGCCAAGTCACTGTGGTTTTTATACCAAAGCTCAAATCCACAGAAAGGGCACTGCATCTACTTGTTACCAAGATAGATTGGAGCAGCCTACCGCTCGAAAAAATTACTCTGTGCGATTTTTTAGATATTGAGGGAGCTTTTGATAATACTGAATATGTCTCAATTGCTAGGAGAACCAGGCGTAGAGGTATTGATAATCATACTGATTACTGGATTAGTTCCATGTTGGTTAGTAGGAAAATTATATCCAAACTAGGTAATGAGCTAGTCACAATTATGGCAGTAAAGAGGTGCCCGCAAATCCATGCCTGTCACCTTTGCTGAGGCACTCGTGATCAACGAGTTACATCTACTTGGTTATGACGCCATTGATTATGCGGACGATTTGGTTATCATAGTCTCTAGCGGACATGAATGTATGATGTCTGCCAGCATGCAACAGGCCTTGTTTGTTATTTCGAATTGGTGCACTAAAGAGGGCCTTTCGATTAACCCTACCAAAACAGTTATGGAGCCTTTTACCAAAAGACGTAAAATGAACCTTGGTTAAGTCAGTCTAAATGATATTACTATTGGATACTCCAATGAAGTTAAATATCTGAGTGTTGTCCTAGATAAGAAACTCTGAATTGGAACTCTCATATTAACTCAACTAACGAACACGCGGTTACAGTCATGTGGGCCTGTCGGCGTATGTTCGGCAAAACTTGGAACCTCAGCTCAAAAATGATTTACCGGATGTACATCATGATAGTGAGGCCAATTGTAATCGATTGGGCCATAGTTTTGTAGCCTAAGGCACAGCAAAAAGTTATTATTAACAAGCTTACCTCATTGCAGAGGATGAGTGGTGATGTCTCGGAATCACAGGTGCTATGAGCACTTGTTCGACGGTGGCATTGGAATCCCTCATTGGACTCACTCCACTATGCAGCTAGTTTAGGAATTTCGTGGTAACAGTCCTTGTTAGAACATACTGGGATACTGGTGGACTTCGTATGGAACCTAACAGCCTGGTCTGGTTCACGGAGGGATCAAAAATGGATAGTGGATTCGGCATTGATGTCTTTGGACCTAACCACAAAATATCAAAATCACTGGGAATTTACCCCAGTGTTTTACTAGAAACCTAATCCTCAACCATTATGAATAAAGGTCTTAAAAGTGCATCCATCTATATTTTCTCCACCAGCCAAGCAGCATTGAAAGCATTATCTTCTAACTGCCTGTTCTAAGTCGGTTAAAATTTGCTTTAAACTGCTACAATCTCTCTCTTGCCAAATTAAAGTTAGGTTGTGGTAGATATATGTACACAAGGACATTACTGGAAATGAGATAGCCGACAAGCTTGCACGGGCAGGCTGGTTGACTACACTCATTGTCGTTGAGCTTTTTTGTGGCATCCCGTGGGCTTCTGTACCCTACACAATTAGTAAATGGGGGAAAACACAGTGCTTGACCTATTGGAACTGTATTCCCGGCCTTAGACAAGCCAAATCTTTGTCAGACCATAAAGAATTTTTTATCAGACTTCGATTTCATCATAAGGACTTGTTGGCGGTCAATTTCACTAAAGGAAATATTAGGAAACTAGGGAGTTTTTTTCAGGTCACTGTAATCTGAGATATCAAAACAAACCTGTCTACAGAGATGGAGTACCGACTCTGTTTAGAAGAGAAAGTAACCGAAAACTCGCACTGTGTACACTGCGAGGTGCTTTCATTTTGAAGAGAAATATTTGACCCTGGGGAAAATTAAATTGGCCACTGCAAGCAGCATTCTCGCCTTTATAAGGAAGGTGGAGAAGCTCTTGGACTAATAAACCCAATAGCACAAAAGTTTTTTTAGGTCGCCGAAAAAACGTCACTATTTCCCGTCCAATTATTTTTTTCATTATTCCGTACCAAATTCCCTTCCAAACTTGGTAGAGGACCTCCAGCAACTTAAGTTTGGCTACGTCACTCAACAACCGAATCATTTCATAGCTCTCTGTAATAAGGCAATTGTTTTTTCACTGTCCATTCATTAATATATATGTTTCATTTTGGTAAGGAAAATTATCGGCCAAATGAATTAAAACCATTGAAAATAACCAGACCTCCAACCAAACATTGATTTCACTGTAAAATCATAAGACACGAAAAATTAAAGCGTGACTATATAAAATCTTATCTAATGTACATATATAATATAAATTTCAAGTGTGGATAATTCAAATTTGGTCTCGCCATTTTCTAATCGTATATCGACCTATATATTTATGCATGGGCAATCGGCCTCGTACATTTTTAAAAATCTTTAAACAAAACCCTTACAATGAATTGTGTACACAAAACGTTAAGAAGCCTTATCGAAACGATCAACAAAATATTTTTTATTTTTCGTTTTTCCGTTAGAAGTAGAAAACACCTCTAAGTCATCATTATATACACACGTAATATCTAAACACACGTCAAAATAAATTAGAAAACAAACCTCAACAATTATGTAATGCCTAACAACTAATTTCCGTTTCACATTAAACAAAAAAAAAAAAAAAAATTATAAGACGTTTTGCTATATGTACACCCAAATACGTCCCTGGCATACAATCGCGCGCGTCTTAGGTCATCACACCACATTTCCTTTATCTATTGTCTTAACATAACGACCATTCATATTATATTCATCGATAAAGAGAGAGAGAGAGATAGAGCTTTCGGTCAAACCTAATTATATACGCACAATGCGGCCTTTACAAAACACCTACGAGGTTATAAAGTTCTGTAATGAATCGCGTTTTCAGTTCAAATGAGAAATTTAAACTTTTGTCGTATAAAATGTTAAATAACCGCGCGCTAAAATTTTATAACTAAACTTATATACCGCGATTATAAGAAAGAGGAGGCGCAACAAACGAATATAGTAAGACAATAAAATCCGCGGTTTAACAAATAAAATAAAAAAAGAATTAAAAAGATTTTCATATAAAGAAGATGTATGTAAGTGGGTGTATTAGTAAATAAGATTAAAAAAAAAATAATAAGTAAATGAAGAAGCGTCCAAATGATATAAGAAGCCGAAGAAGCAGAAGAAGACTACGATTGTTATTTAGCTTTTATCGTAATTTATACAACTTAATTAGTGGCATGTTGATTGTGACATGTGGCATGGGTTTAGAATACAGTCATAAAAATACCTTCCCAATGTTTACTTATAGTTGGATTATCGTGCGAGTGAAACCTAACCTTACGGTGTCCGTAAATCAATTATGGTTTAAAGACTTCCAGCTTTGTGACATTCTCTAAAGTTGAGTGTGTGTGTGTGTTGAACATAATTCAAATGATAATGACAAAGCGCATACAAATGTGCGCGACGATAATAAGAAGATAATCTTAAAGACAAAAACAAAACACAAAAAAAAACTTTCTCACAGTTCTCATCAATAATATAATAATTAATCCGCATGGGAATTATATATGGCTGTGATGTGTGTAATAAGATGAAGGAAAATCAAAAACGTAAGACATATACGTAAACGTTAGATGAGAAGAAGAACAAGAAATTAATTCGTTAATTAGATGTGATTAAGTGAAACTAATTAAGTTGAAGAGTAGAGTATGTAGAAACAGATAAGAAGAAATTATTTTCGATAATACGTTACTGGTGAGTTCATTTAACTGACGCAAAGTTTGATTTAGTCTTGTAATTTAAAGTCATTCAAATGCAATGCAGGCTAACACTTACAAAATACAGTAAAACACAATTTATGAATAAATGAGCTTTTATCAAAACATTGACATTTTAAGTCGCTTTCAAAATACTTACTGAGCTTTTTTAGTACCGAATTGAATAGTTTTTAAAAGCTTTGTGTCAAAGCTTATATTTTACGAAAACTTAGAACATTACAAATTTTAAATAAATTAAACATTAAAATAGTTAAAGTTATTTAAAAAGGTGTTGTAGAATCTAAAAGCTTTACAGTCTGCTTAATTTTATCAATATCATTTAATGTTTCATTGCCATTGGAAACATTTATTACATTATTTTAAAAATGAGCTTTTTTTAAATATTTATACTTAACTTAATATTGAGTTACATTTATGAGCTTTCATTAATTGGAAAAATTATTAAAATAATAAAAGCTTTTTAATGGTAGAGCATTTAAAGGCGTTTAACTTTAAGTTCAAATTTGAATTATTATGAATCTATATGAATGCTTTTATAAATTATAACTATTTTAAACTGATGGTTGAGCTTTTGTAAAAAAAATTAATAAATTTATGAAAGCTTTTAGTTGGAAGAGCAAGGGCGTGAAAGTTCACAATTTAGTTCAAAATTGAATTATTATGAAATTATATGAGAGCTTTAATATACTCAAACTTTTGTAAACTAACAGTTGAGCTTTTACAACCACTAGGTAATATCCACTAACTTTTTATTTTGGTTACTGGCGGATCATCTTTATTAAAATTAAAAATAAGCTTAGCTCGACTTAGGAAAAAGTAAAATATGTTAAAAGCTCAAATATGTTATTTTTATTTGTACTTATTTTAAAAGCGAGATAAAATAATGAGCTTTTAACTATTGGAAAAATTAAAAAAGCTTTTAATTAGTAGATCATTTAATTCAAAAAATGCTTCAAAAATTTAAAAGCTCAAACCAAGTATTTATTTAAGATTGAAAACCATTATTTAGCTTTTTGCAATTAGAAAAATAATAAAATTATAAAAACTGTTAATTAGTAGAGCATTCAAAGGAGTAATACTTTTCAGTTTAGTTTAAAATTTAAATGAGATAAATAAATTAATAGTTATAAATTCAAATGAAAGCTTTTATATACTTATTTTGTTAGTAAACTTTTGGTTAACCATTTTAGATATCCATAATTTGTTGTTCAATTCTTGGCAGAGAATTTTTATTAGGCATAAAAAATGATCTTAAATCTTTAAGCTTAATTAAAAAAAGTTAAAAGGTCAAATAATTTTTTATAAGAAAGAAATTTTAGCTTAACTAACGCATAAGCTTAACTAAGTTATATTTACGAGCTGTTTAAATAGGGACAGTTATTGTAATCAAACTATACAAGCGTTTAACTGATGGATTATTTAACGAGATCTAAGTTTACAATTCAGTCCAAAATTTACAATGCATATTTTAGAGAGCTTTTATATGGTTATATTTTGGTAAACTGACGAATGCCCTTTTTCTAAACCATTAATTGATATTTCTTTTTTATTCCGATCACTGGCGGAGAATTTTTATAAAGCTTAAAAAACAAGCTTAGATTTTTTAGCTAACTAAGAAAAAAGTTCCTAAAATTGTTAAAGCTCAAAGCATTTTTTATTTTAATTTACTTCAGATTTAATTACATAATTGACTTGTTGAAAAAATTAATAAATTTATAAATGCTTTTAGTTGGAAGAGCAAGTGTGTGAAAGTTTACAATTTAGTTCAGAATTAAATTATTATGAAATTGTATGAAAGCTTTAATATACTCAAACTTTCGTAAACTAACGGATGAACTTTTAGCTGATATCCATTAACTATTTATTTAGATTACTGACGGAACATCTTATTAAACTTAAAAAATAAGCTTAGATTGACTTAGAAAAAAGTAAAAAAAAGGTTAAAAGCTCAAAATTCATAATTTATTTTTATTTGTACTTATTTTAAGATTGAGATAAAATAATGAGCTCTTTATAACTGGAAAAATTATAAAAGCCTTTAATTAGTAGAGCATTTAGAGGAGTCTACGTTTACAGATAGATTCAAAATTAAATTACTATGAAATAAAATGAGAGCTTTCATATGCTAACATTTGTATTAACTGACGTATGAGCTTTTTCTAACTATATATTTTTTTAAATGAGCTCAGATGTCTTAGCTAACTTAAGAAAAAGTTTAAGAAATATCAAAAGCTCAAACTACATTTTTATTGAAGACTGTGATTAACTTCAAATTGACTTTCATTAAACAGCTTTTAAAAATTGAAACAAATAACAAACTTATAAAAGTTTAAAATTAGTAGAGCATTTAAAGGCGACTAGGTTTACAATTTATATCAAAATTGAATTATTATGAAATTATATGAGAGCTTTTATTTGCTTAAAAATTTTCTTAATTGACTTTTCTATTTCGATTGCTGGCAGAGAATCTTTTTTAAGCTTGAAAAAGAGCTTAAATCTCTTAGCTAACTAAAAAATTAGATAAGTGATGAAAGCTAAAAAAATGCCTTATCAATTATTGTACTTTATTCCAAAATTTTTAAAAGCTCAAAGCAAGTTGTTATTTAAGATTAAAAACCATTATTAAGCTTTTTAAAGCTAGAAAAATAATAAAATTATAAAAACTGTTTATTGGTAAAGCATTTATGTATCTAAGTTTACAATTAAGTTCAAAATTAATTTATTATACAATTATATGAGAGCTTTAATGTTGGTAAACTGTTGGATGAGCTTTGCTTAACTTTTTTAAGAATAAAAAATTACCTCCAATCTCTAAGCTACCTTAGTAAAAATTTAGTTAATGTTAAAAGCTCAAAACATATTTTATTAATTCTTGCCCCTTAAATTGTGACAATTTAACAAAATTATAAAAGCTTTCATTTGGGTGATCATATAAAGGCGTTCATATAAAGTTGGGGTGATCATATAAAGTTTACATTTAAGTTCATCATTGGATTATATGAAATTGCATGAGAGCTTTTATATGCAATTTTTACAAATTTCTAAACAGACGGATGAGCTTTTGATACCCACAAACAATTTTTAGAACAATGAGAACTTTTAATAAGCTTGACCAATGAGCTTAGTTATCCTAGCTAACGTAGGAAATTGTCTAGTAAACGTTAAAAGCTCAAACCAATTTTTTATTTATAATTGTACTTAACTTAATATGGTCTTAAATTAATGAGCTTCCAAGAATTGAATAAGTTAAAAAATAAAAAAAACTTTTAATTGGAAGAGCTTTTAGAGGCGTTGGATTTTACAATTGTTGGTAAACAGTTGGTTTTAAAAATGTACTTACATCGTTAGTTAACTTAGGAAAAAGTCAAGAAATATGTTAAAAGCTAAAAATGGAATAAACATTGATAATGGTACTTTACCTGCTTGCTTGAATTACCAAACCTTTCAATTGGTAGAGCATTTAAAGATATCTAGTTCAAAACTGAATTATGTTGAAATTATATGAGAGCTTTTATATGCCAAAAATCTCTTAATCTAACGGATGAGCTTTTGATACCGATCAGAAGCTGATTTCTATAAACTTTTTTATATCGATTACTAGTTTATAGTCTTCTATAAAAATGAAAAATAAGCTTCATAGCTAACTTAAAGAAAGGTTTAGTAAATGTTAAAAGCTAAAACAAAATGTATGGTTAAACTTAACTTAAGATAAGCTTTTCACAATTGGAAATTTTATTAAAATTATAAAAGCTTTTAATTGAAACAGTATTTAGAGGCGTCAAAGTTTACAATTATGTTCGAAATTGAATTATTCCAAAAATTATACGAGAGGTTTTATATGCTTACATTTTGATAAACTAATGAGCTTTTTCTAAACTATTATTTGGCAACCAATAGCTTTTTATTTAGATTGCTGGAAGAAAATTTGAATTAGACATGTAAAATGTGCTTAGATCTCTTAGCTAACTAAGGAAAAAGTTCAATAAAAGTTACAAATTCAAACTATTTTTTTATTTATGATTGTGCTTAAGTTTAGATTGAGTTATATCAATGATTTTAAAATAATTGAAAATATTAGTATAATTATAAAAGCTTTCGTTTGGTATTGTATTTAAAAGCGTTTAAGTTTAAAATTTATTTCAAAAATGAATTATAATAAAAATTTATGAAAGCATTTCTATGCTAACATTTTGATAAACTGACGTTTGAGCTTTTGCTAAACCATTTTTATTTCAATTGCAGGCAGAGAATCTTTATTAAGCTTGAAAAATGAGCTTATTTACCTAAACAAATTAAAAAAAAGTTTAAAAATGTAAAAAGCTCCCACGATTTTTTATTTATATTTGCAATAAACTTAAGATTGAGTTACATTAACGACCGAGCATTTAACAATTGGAAAAATTAATAAAATATTAAATGCTTTACCTTGGTATCGCATTTAAAGGCGTCTAGCTTTACAATGTAGTTCAAAATTGAATTATTTTAAAATTATTTGAAAGCTTTTATATACTTTCAATTCATTTAAATTGATAAATGAGCTTAAATCTCTAAGCTTACTTAGAAAAATGTTCAATAAACGTTAAAAGCTCAAACTAATTTTTTATTTCTAATTCTACTTAGCTTTAGATTCAATTTTTTTTACAATTGGAGAAATTAATAAAATTATAAAAGCTTTTTATTTGTAGAACATTTAAAGGGATCTTAGCTTACAATTTTGTTCAAAGTTAAATTGTTATGAAATTCTATAAAAGCTTTATATGCTAACATTTTCTTAAACTGACGAATTAAGCTTTTCTAAATACTAGTTGATATCCATAAACATTTTATTTCAATTTCTGGCGAATAATCATCTTTAAACTTAAAAAATAAGCTCAGCTTTCTTAGCAAACTTTGGAATAAGTTCAATAAATATTAAAAGCTCAAACCAAATTTGTCTTTATACTTGTAATTAAATAAAATTGAGTTACATTAACGAGCTTTAAACCATTAGAAAACTAAATAAAATTATAAAAGCTTTTAGTTGGAAGACTATTTAAAGGAATCTAGCTTTACAACTTTGCTTAAATTTAAATTATTATGATAATTATATGAAAGCTTTTATATGTTAAAATATTGGGAAACTAGCAGATGAGTTTTGCTAAATAATTTTGTGCTATCCAAATTTTTTTTATTTCGATTCCTGGCAGAGACTCTTTTATATTTTTATTTATAATTATACTTAATTTAAGATTGATTTACTTCAATGAGCTTTTATCAATTTGAAAATTAATAAAATATGAAGGTAAATGAGAAATGCCGAATATTATTAAATGACTAATGAGCTTTTGCTAAACTAGTTTTTGATATCTTTGAACTTTTTATTTTTGCACTGGTGAAGAATTTTTATTAAGCTTGAAAAAAGTGATTATATTTCCTAGTTAACTTAGAAAAAAGTTCGATCAACGAAAAAATCTCAAACTAATTTTATATTAAAACTGTACTTAACTTTGAGTTGAGTTACAAAAATAAGCTTTTCGAAAAATTAATAAAATTATAAAAGCTTTTAATTGATACAGTATTTAGAGACGTCAAAGTTTACAATTAAGTTCAAAATAAAATTATTATGAAATAAAATGAGAGCTTTTATATTCTAACATTTTGGTAAACTGACGTATAAGCTTTTGTTAAACAATTTATGTTTTAAACTAATTTTTTTTAGGTAAATTCTATTAACTGAGTTCACAAATTTGTTTTTCTTTTATTTCAGATAAAGAATTGTTATAAAAATGTATCGAGTAGCTTTTATGAAAAATTCACCGTTAATTCCCATATTATTTAATATAAATACGATTTTTTAAAGCACGTTCGTAAAATGTTTTATCTAACAAATAAAACGTACGCTTTAAAATACAAAATTTAAGAGCTTTTATCAAAAGCTTATATTTTTGATCGCTTTCAAACTGTAACGATACCAAACTAAAAATAACTTTTGTCAATGAGCTTTTGTAATATCGAATTTGACGTTTTTACAGAATTTTGAGAGCTTTAAATTGAAGCAGCTTTTAAGACTGCTTAAGCTTAAAACTTTGTTTTTTAAATCTATTTTTTTTAATATTCAAACCAGATTTTTTAATAAAAAATACGAAGAATCAAGAAGTGTGAAAAGCTCAAGCTTGTTTTGTTCATTATTATACTTAAATTAAAGCTGGGTGCACTTAAAAGCTTCTCTAATATTGAATTTAAATAATTAACACGTTTTGTACACCATAAAATTCACTTATATCATTTATACAGGTTGAAGTCAAAAGCTTGAAAATATGAAACTTACATTTGAACAATAAAATACTTATTATGTCAGCTTTCCAAATTATGATCAAAAGCTTTAAAAAATAAATTCATAAAATTTTAAACTTTCATTGAGAACTAAAAGCTCGTTTGAAATATGAAATAACTCCCTATTTGATATAAGGTTATTTTGTTTGTGTTTGAGCTTTTGACAAATTTTATGGACCTATAGCACTTTTGTAATATAAATCATTGACAAACCATTCTTTAGTTTAATTATTTAAATGAGCTTTTAAAACTTTTAACCGTTTTTTAAGTTTAATAAATTTTAATCTTGGCAAACTAATAAAATTATAATTTTGGTGGTCAATTAAATTAAAAGTTAAAGCTCCACTATCAAATAGTAATATGAGCGTTTAAAATATTTTCATTTGTACCATGTTATGGTCGAATATAATATAGTTTGTTAATCACAAATTATGGATGGTATACACATTGATTCAATTTACCTATAGCAACAGCAAGCCAGTCATAGAAGTTATTTTCCATTCTAGTTCGTACCTGTAACGAAAAACAAAATTAAAATTTAAAAAATGTTAAAAAAAATAAATTAAAAGTTTTAAAATGGGCGGGAGTATTCGCGGACTACTTGATATTACCAGCCAAGGAAAAATCATTGGTCGATGACTTTGAAAAATAACAATTTTACGCATATGAATCTCGTCCCCCCACACACACCTGTCCAAAACCCTGAAACGTTTAAGTAAATAGCCGTCATCACGTATCAAAATCGAAAATGTGTACAGAAAAAATTATTACCCGGAAAAGTATTAAGTATACCACCTTTGGGTAATATGGCGAATTGCTACTCAAGCACTATATTATTTTACGATACATACACAGACGCACGAAAAATTGGCAATGAATTTATATATTTCAATGTATATATATAGAGAGAGGGAGATACACATCGTCTAAATATGTGTAACGTATATATGAAGTTGTTTTTGGAATGAAAACTGTTTGGTGCGCGACTAAAATTGTTAATTAGATCGTCTCGTTTTCTGTTTTGTACTCTACTCGGTGTTTGTGTCTGTGTTATTATGCTGATAAAACGAAAATTATTCATTTGCATTACAAATTGTTTTTGGTGCTATGGAATTTATGAGAAGCGGCGCCTTCAGTATATATATAAAATAGATAAACATGTTGGAATTTAATATCAAAATTGTCTCTCAACATATATGTATGTCACCTTCCACCTTGACCAAATCCAAAAGCATGTCCAACAATATTTAATTACTATCTGATGATAAAAATTTTCACTGTACGCTCATACCATATATATAGTTCATTCACATTTAAACTCTCGGTGACCAACTCTTCAATTTTATACGATATAGTTAGTTAAAGTTATATAAAACAACAAAACGAATGAAAAGGTATCTATTTTAATGTTACTCATATTACCTTCTTGGTCTTATTTTTATTCACCTAAATATAAGAATACAAAAAAAACTTATTTAACACTTTGGCTACCACGATGTACAAAGTATATCTGTAAAATGTTTATTTATGTCTATATAATATTATGTAAACTTTGATTTCCACCTGTCATGCGATCACATCTTGTATGTGCATACTTTGTAACCTTTCTGATATACGGTTTTGTTATATTATCGTATTTTTGGGTGTATTTCGTAGACATTTTCTTATCAAAATTTGTGCTAAAGGTGTTTCGCTTGTTGATTACAGGTATTGATGCGAGGACGTCCATTGAAATTTTATTTTTTATCACACCTTTATAATAATTAAACTGTATATGTATAAAGAGTTTTCCACTATGAGTGTTATTTTTATAGTAAAGTTGGGCGAGACCGTCATAAGTATGGAAGTGGCACCATATTTTTGCAAGAGTAATCTACTGTAGTATATTGTCCAAATTCTAATACATTGCTTTATAAAGCCGATAGAATGATTGTATGTTTTAAATCTACGCAGCCACCACCTAGCATGATCCCGCCGTTATCAAGGTTTGATGATAAAAAAATGTTTTTTATCACCAAACTTTGATTACGACGACGGGATTTTTTTAATGGTAGGTTGTGTCGCAAATTATATTTCTTTCGTTAGTTTAACTTTGCTGCTGTTAAAAAAATTAAAAAATGTGAAAAGCTTCCATAATTCTTATTAATTTGCATAAACTTAAGATTGAGTTACATTAACGAGCTTTTAACAATTGGAAAAATTAATAAAATATTAAAAGCTTTACCTTGGTATCGCATTTAAAGGAGTCTAGCTTTACAATTTACTTCAAATTTGAATTATTTTAAAATTAGATGAAAGCTTTTAAATACTTACATTTTCTAAAACAGCTGGTTAAGCTTTGGTTGAACCTCTAGTTGATATTTTTTTATTTCTAAAGAAGTTTAAGTTTAAAATTAAGTTCAAAAATGGATTATTATGATATTATATGAGAGCTTTTACAAGTTAATTATTTCTTAAACAGACGGATGAGGTTTTGATATTCATATACTTTTATTTCGTTTAATGGCGAATAATATTTATAAAGCGTAAACAAAAAGCTTAGATTTCTTAGAAAACTTAGGAAAAAGTTCAGTTATGTTAAAAGTTCAAACCAAATTTATGGTTATAATTGTACTAAACTTAAAATTGAGTTACATTATTGAAAAATTAATAAAATTATAAGAGCTTTCAATTAGAAGAGCATTTAAAGGTGACGAAACAATTAAGTTCAAAATTAAATAATTAAGAAATAACATGAGAGCTTTTATATGCTTAATTATTGGAAAACTAGTGAATGAGCTTTTCCTAAATCATTAGTTTATATCCATAACGTTTTAAGTTCGATTGCTGGTGGAGAATCTTTATTAAGCTTGAAAAATAAGCTTTGATTTCCTAGCCAACTTAGAAAAATTTGTATAAGTGTTAAAAGTTAAAACAAATTTTTATTTATAATTGCACTTATTTTAAGCTTGAAAAAAACTTAATGAGCTTTTAATCATAAGAACAATTAATAAAATTAAAAAAGCTTTTAATTTGTAGAACATTTAAAGGAATCATAGCTTACAATTTAGTTCAAAGTTAAAGTGTTATGACATTTTATAAAAGCTTTATATGCTTTTCTTAACATTTTCTTAAACTGACGGATTAAGCTTTTCTGAATCACTAGTTAATATCCATAAACTTTTTATTTCAAGTTCTGGCGAAGAATCATCTTTAAACTTGAAAAATAAGCTCAGCTTTCATAGCTAACTTTGGAACAAGTTCAACAAATATTAAAAGCCCAAACCAAATTTGTCTTTATAATTTTAATTAAATTAAATTGAGTTACTTTAACGAGGTTTTAACCATTAGAAAACTAAATAAAATTATAAAAGCTTTTAGTTGAAAGACTATTTAAAGGCATCTAGCTTTACAACTTTGCTTAAAATTAAATTATTATGATATTTTTAATGGTAGGTTGTGTCTCAAAATAGGTTTGTTTCGTTAGTTAAACTCCGTTGCTGTTACAAGCCCAATCTCTCGAATGTTGAGAGTTTCGAAATTATCTTAGACCGTTTAACCCAAGCCATGACTCTAGCTGCTTTGGTGATACGTGGACATTTTTTGATAAGTTTTGGGATTATCAAGAATTTGTATTGGCATTTGGTTTTTTAGATCCTCTGTGATAAAATCAGATGTTGCTTCAGTCCTCTTACTCCTAGGCTTTTTGACCAGTTTTGTAGTTTTAATTGGTTCTTGACGTAGTTCGTTCGATCCTTGCCATCACACTACATCCTTAAGAAGTTTGTTAAGTAGAACGCCTCGATAAGCAGTATCTGATGGGTTGTGTTTAAATGGGACATAGAGCCGTTGCTGAACATTTCTTGAGTCTAATATTTTCGAAACTTCGTATTTTCTTACTTTATTGGTGCCACCTCGATGTTATGATATTCGTAAAAGAACTTCTAAGTTCAAGTCTAAGGACTAAGAAGTTTCTAAGAACTTGTAAGTGCAAATCTTGATTCGAGTTTAACCATGCTGGTAATTCCTCTATCTCCCAGAACTTTCTTAATGTTTGGCCTATGCCAATTTATTCTTGGGTAGAAAAACAGGTTGTAACTTGAGGCGATACATCATCTGCGCTTGGTATTTTCCTCCAACGATCCAACCCAAATTCATATTCTATTCAATAGGCTGGCCTGACTCTATAAGTATTTGACCATTGGATGATTATGATTATAATAATAATTTATCAAAATCGTCATAATTGTAACTTCATATTCGACGTTACTTCCTCCTCTTGAACGAAGAGGACTCAACAAAAAGAGAAAACTCCAATTGCCAATTTTGTTTCGAGCTTCAACAATTGATGTTGGTAATAGTGCATCAGTATTTATTTGATGCGATCAGTGCAAACTGATGACGACATTGTCAATAACAGCTAAATCCCTTTTAGGCTTTGCGAAGACTGTTGAGGCATCTGTGATTTTAGATTAGTTTGACTCAGGTAAGATAGTCGACTTATTTCTTTCATCATGAGTAAGTGTATGATGTTTTCTTCTACATTAGTGGCATCAATTCTTTGATCTACACTTAAAAGCATTATGGCCTTCTTCTAAGCTATTAAAACACCTGGAACTCACCAATAAACTTGGGGCAGTCACATAAACGATGTTGTTGATCGTTACATAAGCTACATTGGTGATAATTTGGGTTCTATATAGAATGTGCGCGTTCCGAGTGGTTTGACATTTGAACCTTGACGCCTTCGAGTTAAAATCATACGTTCGTTTTACAAGTCCAGGAAATTATCGATCGTCAGAAAATCTTGATCTGATAACTTTAATTAAGCTTTTTTAGGCTAGGTACTAGCCAACTATCTCTCAATTCAGCACGGATACCGCAAGGGCTTTTGAACCACGAATAAATTCGTCAATGCATCGTTAATTTTGAAAATGCTTTCACTTTCAGCAAGGCAGCTTACGCTGCACAGATTAGAGTATACTTGATCGTATTCAATACAAAGGTTTCACGTATTCGGCTCGTAACGATCCCGAGATTAGAGCTACTAGCTGCTAACACTAAAAATCAAAACCATACCGTCTTACTCCTGGACAGATTCTGAAATAGTGCTCCATTGGGTAACAAAATAGCCCACAACTCTACCAACGTTCAATGCGAATCGAACGTCACAGATACACAAAGGATTATCTAAAACAAAGTGACAACATGTAAGGATGAAATCAAACCCATGCGATCAAACCTGTGCGTCCCAAGTGCTCATGCCAGCAGAGCTAGCTAATCATCATCTTTTGAGGAAAAAGCCCGATTGCGGTGTATTTGACGGTGGGTCCAGTAATCTGAATACGAAAGAGAAATATCCAGGAGTATCAATAATTAATAGTAACATCTTGTCACTTTCACCATTGCTCGACAAGGACGGCATCCTACACATAGGTTGGACATTTAACCAATTGCTCGGATTACGCAAGACACCAAGTGATTTTGCCGAAATCTCATCGACTAAGCATTGTCATATTAACCTCAATGCATACGACTTACCTACATCCGACGGCATCCATTTTGTTCCATTTGTCTCGCCAGAAATGCAGAATCCTAGGCGGCAAAGTATCAACTAAGAAGATCATAAACGCCTGCAAGATATACCTCAAGATGAAGGTTCAGCCTATGATGCAACTAATGAGAGATCTACCCAATGTACGAACCACTTAAACGCGATGTTTTTCAAAGGTAGGTTGACTACTCCAACAAAAGCATATATGTAGCATTGTTCATATGTATGTCAGTGAAGGCGATACACTTGGGGCCGGTAATGGATTTATCAACGGACGGATTCACAGGAGCGCTAAATAGGTTTGCCAGTAAAAGTTCCGTACGCTACTTTGCGAGATAGAAGCTATCCCACTCACGCCCACTCACGCCAATATCAATCGACCCAATTGACAGCTTGATCTTGCCTTTAACGCCTGCACATTTCCTTCTCACGGGACCATTAGAAACAGCAGCCGATGAACATCGACAAATCACACCCGAAAACCGATTAAATAGATTTAAAAATATACAGAAATGCATACAAGGTTACTGGCGGCGGTTTTCTAGGCAATCATTACACACCCTCTAACAAAGGAAAAAGTGGCAGCAACAACACGCAAATTTAGAAAATGGCGATCTCGTATGTAAAGGACGTAGACATTATACCACTCAATTGTCCACTAGGACGGATCGTCGATGTCGTGTTTTGTGGGCTTATCACAAAAATTATTAAACTACCACCAGGGGCCACCGGCACTACCAATTCAGTATAAGAACATATCTGCTAATACAAAATCCGCTGCCAAAACATATATATATATATATATATATATATATATATATATATATATATATATATATATATATATATATATATATATATATATATATATATATACCGGGTGTTTTTTAAGCTGAAACTTTCAAATATCTCGGAAAATGAGCACTCTGTTCTAGATCAAAATTTAATCATTCCGAAAGAGACATACATTAGTGCTCAACTTAATACCTCCTTCCCCTCCTTGTAGGTGGGGTGGGAGGTAACTTTAAAATGCAAAAAAAAGACCTCTATTTGTAATTGCAGATTCGGATTTTCCGACTAAAACTAAGTACGTAGGGAAGTTAACTTTGGCGGAAAGATG
This sequence comes from Tipula confusa, assembly GCA_963556175.1. Taxonomy (NCBI): domain Eukaryota; kingdom Metazoa; phylum Arthropoda; class Insecta; order Diptera; family Tipulidae; genus Tipula; species Tipula confusa. Next base: position 31,507,963 of record OY744475.1, read on the forward strand.
CTAACCGCCGGAAGTGGCAAAATTTTATTTTTTTATTTTATTTTTTTGTTTATTTTTTTAATACAATATTTTTGCACTTAACAGCCACTTCCGGTTAGCTGATTTTACTCAAACCTAACTAACCTCTTTACTTATGTTTAGCCGGAAAATACAAATCTGTAATAAAAAATAGAGGTCTCTTTTTGCATTTTAAGATAACCGCCCGCCTCACCTACAAGGAGGGGAAGGAGGTATTAAGTTGAGCACTAATGTATTTCCTCTTTGGAATGATTAAATTTTGATCTATTACATTTTTTTCGCAGAGTGCTTTTTTACCCAGATATTTGAAAGTTTCAGCCTAAAAAAAACACCCGGTCTATATAAAGGGTGTTCTAATTTCTAGTATCTTTTAAATATTCCTGCATTTATATTTTTTTTACTAGATTACCATATGTTATTTGACAAATGACACGTATATAAACATTCCGGTCAAAATGAATCGCTATGGTCCATATTTTTTCGAAATTCAAAATGGCAATGCAATTACTGAGAATGAAGCTCAATATCGCCACATGATTATAAACTGTTGAGTCAATTGGAAGATATTGGTGAAGAATCATTGGTTTCAAAAGGACGGTGCAACATGCGACAAAGCAACGGAATCAGTCCATCTTTTGAAAGAGAAGTTTAAAAATCGAATAATTTCTCGGAGAACAGTCGTGAATTGTCCCCCAAGGTCATGCAATTTAACGCCATTTAGCATTTTTTATATGGGGTATTTTGAAAAGTAAAGTTTATGCGGATAATCCGCAAACTGTTCAGTATCTCAAACACAACATCATTGAGCAAACATCACTAATTAAACCATAGTTAGGTGAAAAAGTTATTCAACATTTTAGTAAAAGATTAACAAAACAAATAATTATAACCTCAAATTTAATTTTCGGAGAGGTGATTCAAAGACACTGTGTCTAATTATCTAATAAAAATATAATATCTATTGTAAAGGTAAATTATAACCTAACTGATCCAACTGAAATCGCCAACGAATTTAAATTATTTTAAGGAAGCAAAGCTGAAAATTTGTTAAAGTGCTGAGGCACCTCACCGTAAATATCTTTAATCATGTTTTTTATATATGACAAAGAAAGTTTTAAAAACATGTTGTTAACGCCTGTGTGTTCTTCGTTTTAAACCTTCGTGCGGTTGTAAATATTTTACTGAAAGAAATAATAAGTATTATTTCAAAACCATTAGCAAATCTAACTACCGGCATTTTCCCCTTGGAATTGAAAAAATCTATAATTATACCGTTTTGCAAAAAAATCGATAAATTATTACACAGGAACTATCGACCAATCAGCCTGCTTTCGATGTTTTCAAAAATAATTGAAAAATGTCCGTCTTTTTAGCTTTCTCAAAAAATTGTTATTTTTTTCCCAGGCTCAATCTGGATTTTTTGAAAATAAAAGCACAAAAGATGCTTTTATTAGCTTATCTATTTTATTAGTATCGAACTTCCCAATAGCCAACTTAATCAGGTGATATAATCACCGGATCGTTAAGATTACAACGCTCCGGTCTCGAATGCCATTGGTCAACATTAATAAATAAAAATTAATTATTACATCTTGCACCGGCCACCGGATTGTGTGTACACAAACATACGTTGATCTGACCGTCATAAAACATTTGCACATTCGTAACAAGTATATCTGAAGAGATTTTTCAGTCAAAATTATCAGCACATCAGCTTGAGCCAAACTTTTCGACTTGTGAGATATAAGCAAAAGAAAACAATTGGTTTAGTATTGCCACATCAAAACATTAAAATCAACCGCTCTTCTACACTAAATTCATTAACTGTACAAAAGCTTCGTAAATATTTATCTTACAGTGTAATCTAAACTCTCGAGTCGATTAGAATATTGGTGTCGTTGTGTGTGATCAAGATTTAACCTTTGTAATATACATAATATAATTACACCTGATATGTATATATGCACTTAAAAAAAAAACGGTTATGTCAACTAAAATCTCGAAAAGATAAGATATTAATCTTATGCGGCTGTATACAACAATGTTACCAAGGGACTCATGTTCAATTTCGAAATAATACAACAAAAATTCTAATTTATTTCAAATGTAAAATATAAAAATAAAAAATTTAAAAAAATATCAAATATCATATCATATCGCGGTTAAATATTATATACTCGGTTACGTATTTAAATTTAAATTTGTATATGTGTGTGTGTGTGTACACAGCGACTTAGAATGTAGATAAAAAAAAACACACAACCAATTGGGGTCATGATCTTGGACTTATCACATGACTTAAGTTTGCTTGATTATTTTTTATTTTGTTTTTTTTTCTCTATATTGTAGATATTTATATGTACATAAGTTTTTATCTATTTTACATTGGATTCAAAAATAATAAATTTAAAAACTACAAAAACAACAAATTATTGTTTAAATTGCTTTGACCTAATATACATTAACACAGGCGCACACATTATATTCATATACACATATGCAATTATATATATACTATATATATGTGAATATATAGTTGGAAGGTGATAATAAATTACGCGGGTGTGGTGGTTTAGGTTGGATACACCATGTGCTACTGTCGCGTTTAAATGAATTATTTGTGTGAATTATGTGTTACGTTTGGGAATTTATTAGACAAAGTTAAGTAGAAGTAGGTAAATCGGTCAAGTTGAATATGGTTCTAGGTTTGTTTGGACAGCCAAGATTAAATATCTAATCTACAGTGATAATAGACATGGCAAAGTGGAGTGGAACTACTTTACTCAGAGTGTCATGATAAATTGTGAGCTGGATACAAATGATTTTATAAGACCAGTTGGTCTATCTTAAGGCAGTTTTTTTTTGCTGAAGGACAAAGCGGATAATTCAGGCTAAACATCGTAATTTACGACATTTCTAATAGTCGAACAACAGTGAAAACCGGTCATGTGGTAAATTCTAATCATGCAATAACCTCAAAATCGAATGCCACAATTTAACTTGGCCTTAAAGCTGATCCAAATAAAAACAAACTTCCACTTCATTAATATGTTTCGATGCTATCTAGTCCATTGCTACCCACTGTCCGATTAATTATTTAATAGTGCAATGATCAGCAAGTCATGCGTTAAGCGATTCAATATTCCACGTAGAAATGTACGATACCCAGTAAAAGGGCTAGCTTCAAAAAGTACTACTATAGGGTTGACAACAATTCAAATATCACCACATTTTCGCCCCCGAGGTAAAGTTAGAAATGCATTCGTTTCTAATCATCCTATAATTGCTCACTCATTAACGCAAGCAACATCTCGCTTTTTTGCCCTAGAATGGAAACTTCAGGCCAACGTGCGTCTTAGACAACAATATGTGAAATTTATGGATGAGTACATAAATCTAAATCACATGGAAGAACTTTCAATATTGGAAGTTCCAATTCTTACCAGTTTCATCCGACAAATCATTTTTATTTGCCGCATCATTAAAGACACAAGTATCACTACAAAATTTTGTGTTGTGTTTGATGGTTCTACAAACTAACGATTTTCATGTGGACGATATTCTCAGTGGGGCAAGATCAACTCGAGAGGCTATTAAACTAACTCAAAATTTGCAACAAATCCTATTCTCCGCTGATTTTATATCACATAAATGGTTATCCAACTCCAAAGAATGGGACGATGAATTGCCAACCTAAATTATCGAAGCATAGAGTCAACGTGAACTAAACGGTTTTGCGATGTCCGTACAGCCGCATATGCTACCACAATTTATTTGCGTGTAATCGATGCTTACTATGAAATTCAGATTATCCTGATTGCAACCAAAAGGTAACTTCGATTCGTCGAGTGACAATTCCAAGACTGGAGCTTTCAGCAGCTTATTTGCTAGCCAGGTTATCAAAATCAATAATTCCTACATTGCAAATCACGAATGTGCCCTCATATTCGTGGACGGATTCTGAAATTGTGCTTCATTCGGCAAAACAACCATCCATTTGGCCAACATTTGTTGCTAACTGAATAGAACAAATTCACGAATGGATACCTCAGAGTAAGTGGCAGCATTTTAATACAAGTGCCAATCCTAGTGAATGTACATCGTCACCATTGTGTCAGCATTCATTTTGGTGGAAAGGGCTAGATTGGCTATGTTTAGATAATTTAACAGCTTAAATAATAAACTTTAATATTTGTTCAAAAAAGATGAGCTTTAAGCTTAGTTTAATTTATCTATTAGTCTACTTAAGTCAATTGACTTATAAATTAAATTTTATTAATAATAGCCAACTGACAGTTATAGGCTTAAGTTGCTTTCAGTTAACCTAATAATTAAACAAGAATTCTGAAACATGGTGATGTTTTTTTTTAAACGTAAGCTTTTGACTTAAACAGTGACAACTTAAACTTAAACTTAAACTTAAACTTAAACTTAAACTTAAACTTAAACTTAAACTTAAACTTAAACTTAAACTTAAACTTAAACTTAAACTTAAACTTAAACTTAAACTTAAACTTAAACTTAAACTTAAACTTAAACTTAAACTTAAACTTAAACTTAAACTTAAACTTAAACTTAAACTTAAACTTAAACTTAAACTTAAACTTAAACTTAAACTTAAACTTAAACTTAAACTTAAACTTAAACTTAAACTTAAACTTAAACTTAAACTTAAACTTAAACTTAAACTTAAACTTAAACTTAAACTTAAACTTAAACTTAAACTTAAACTTAAACTTAAACTTAAACTTAAACTTAAACTTAAACTTAAACTTAAACTTAAACTTAAACTTAAACTTAAACTTAAACTTAAACTTAAACTTAAACTTAAACTTAAACTTAAACTTAAACTTAAACTTAAACTTACACTTAAGCTTAAACTTAAACTTAAACTTAAACTTAAACTTCGCACAAATTGTTCAAATTGTGGTTCTTGAAAATTTTGCATCTGTACAATTTCTATGAAAGACTTAAGTCTTTCATAGAAATCTATGTTTAGTGATTATAACTTATTATATTTTGAGAGGTGGTTTTTGTATTTTATTCAACTTTAAAATGTAGAAAAAGTTGAAGTTGTTTTAAAACTTAGTACAAATGAACAATTTTTGAAAACTATAATTAAATAAGTCACTATATAAATACCAAAATATCGAAATTTGAAAGTCAAATTAAATTAAATTGTTTAATTACGATATTTACAAAAATATTAACATTATTTCGTAATTTGATGCTAAATGACATTTTTGTAAATAAAATTTTATTGATCGTATGCATAATTAAATCGTGACACTAAAAAAAAATTGACATTTGATTCTTTCGATTTGTATACCGTAATAATAAATATTTATATATATATATATATATATATATATATATATATATATATATATATATATATATCGCCTTGTTATATATAAGTCAACTGAATGGGTTTATAGATTAACAATAACACGTGTATTGTTTTATTCGTGCTATTATTCGTGTTACCCTTAACCTTTTAACCATTAAAAGTAAATACGAAATTAAGCCGTGATGGACTTTTGCTAGTGTGCTCGATGCGATACAAAAAAGCAACGTAAGTTGTGAAAATATTTAATGAGCAACGAGCAATTTAACGGCATGTTGTACGTTTACTGACCGAAAATCTAACGAAACTCACACAGAACTAAAAACATTCTTGAAAGAGGTGTTAGTGGTAAAAATATAAGTAAGCAATCAAGCAGTTATCTAGCACTTAACTAGCGATAGTTTCAATTAAAGCTGAATCATCGAGTTCAAGATGCTAGCCTTATTGAAACGAAACAAAATAAAAATAAAAGCTTAGTAAATATAACTTTTAATTTAATAATAGCTTTTACTGTTCTTAAAACTAAAAGCAACGAAATTTTAACAATTTTAGTGAAATGACTTTACAGATAACCTTCTGAAGTGGCTTTTCATATGTTGGCAGCAAATAAGAATTTTACTAAGCTTTAATCGAAACAAGAAATTAAATTAAATAAATTTAAGTTTAATTTAAAGCAAGGAATAATCCACTTTTTCGATTTTAATTATTAAATGAGCTTACAAAATCTCTAATTTCTTTTTCTAATCAAAGATCTAATCAAATTAAAGAAAACACTAAACGTTGATCAAACTACTAAAAACTGGGAGCTTTTCAATTATTAACATGTTTACATTTTACGATCGTGTGAGCTTATATTTTTTATTCTACAAGTTGAGAATTTAATTAAAAAATTAAGCTTAAATGATTGAATGGTAAAAAGAACTTTAAGCTTCGTAAAAGCTCTTAAATACTTGTATAAGTTTAGTTTATATTTGTATGCCTAATTTAAAACAGAAATTGAGGTTCATTTAAATTTTTGAAAAGATTTAACATTAAAAAAACTTCTAAAAAACATTGGAAAGCTTTTAAGATTTTTTAAGCTCTTGGTATTCAAACAGTTTATAGATAAATATTTATGGTATTTATGGTAAAGTGATTTCATTGATTAGTTTGTCGAAGTGATTTTCTTATTTAGGATACTCTAATTTAAAAGTAGTTTTGAACAGCTTTTGAAATCACCAAACTAAATAACCTTCATACTTTAAAATTTTCAAAACTATGTTTACACAATTAAAATTTTTATTATAAGCTTAACATTTTTTTGAGATTTAACAGTTTTTGGAAACTAAAATAAATATTTAAGGAACTTTTACTGAACTTTTATGATTTATTGTCACCAATAATCCAAATATTTATAATTTATCGTGTTCCACTATTTCTCGATTTTTATTTTTAAGTGAGCTTACAAAATAAAAGCTTTTACTTAATAAAAGCTTAGCTGGTGTTAAACCTAAAAAAACGTTTGATTTTACAAATTATAAGAGCTACAAAAAATCAATATAAAGCTTTCAAGCTTTAATAGCTCATTAGCATTTAAACAAGTTATGTATAAACTTTTATTAAAATGGATTAACTGTAAACTGTAAACTTTAAAAGTGGATGTTCCAGCTTTCAGCTTTCCAAAGCTACATAAGCTTTTAAAAAGAGAAATTCAATTTACTAAAGTTAAGTTAAACCAGTTTTCAAAAATAAGCTCAACAAATTATGTTCATTTCCTTAATTTTAATTAATGAATGAGCTTACAAAAAAAGCTCGATTGAAAGCTTTCAAAATAAGTTTTTTACTAAAGCTTTCACAAAGTAGGGTTTTGCTCTCTTGAAATAAAAATGTCCACCAAACTTTGATTAAATTACTGAAAACTTAAAGCTATTAAACTTTTAACCCATTACATTTTATGTTCAACTTTGATTATTAATTAAGCTTACAGACAATTATTGGTTCCTCAATTTCTTTCTGAAATTTTGATTACTGTAGCTTAATTTTTTCCAAATGTTTACAGTCAAGAATTTAATTCAAAATTTAAGCTTAAATTTTTAAAGAGCTTTTAGTTATAAAATGTATAGTAAAAAGAGCTTTAAGTTTTTTAAAAGCGCTTAAACAGTTGCATAGTTTTACTTTGCATTTTAAAGCTTAACTTAAAACGGAACCTAAGCTTCGGTCAAAATTTCAAAAAGCTTTTAAAAAATGTTAAGCTTTAAAGTTCCGAAAGCTTATTTGCATTTGAACAAGTAATTGATAAACTGTTATTAAAGTGATTTAACTGAAAAAAATTTTATATTTTGTTTTAAAAGTTTTAGTTTTTAAAAATGTAAAGTGTTTAAATTTCATTTTCAGCTTTCACAAAAAAAAGATTTGGTTTTAAGCAAACAAGGGTTGTAAAAGCCCTTAACATTGTTCAAAATACAGAAAAATGGAAGTTTTTAAAACGGGAAATGAAATTTATTAAAGTTAAGTTAAACTTGTTGTCTAGTAATAAACCAAAAGTTTATCTTATGTGTGCTTACAAAATAAAAGCTACCATTTAACAAAAGCTTTCACAAAGGTATCGTTATATTCTGATTAAAAAAACTTTCTTTTTTGATCAAATTACTAATAATTGGAAGCTTTTAATTTTTTTTAAGCTTAAACATGTGACACTTTAGAATCGATTTTGATTATTAAGTGAGCTTACAGTCAAATTTTGGTTCTATAATTTCTTAGTTAAATTGTAACTTTTGGGAAAAATTGAAATTTTTTGATTAGTTCAACTATACTGTAGCTTAAACTTTTCCATAATTTCACAGTCAAGAATTTAGTTAGTTTAAAAAATTAAAATTTAAGTTTTTATTTTAAAGCATTTTAAGTTTATAAACCAGAAAATAAAATTACTTAAAGTTTACTAACTTATTGTCACCAATAATCCAACAATTTATGAACTTTACAAACTTGTTGTTACAATAAACCCAAAATTTAACTTTTTTACGATTTTAATTATAAGTTGAGCTTACAAAATAAAAGCTTTCATTTAGTAAAAGCTTTCAAATTAAGTACTTGTGTATACAGCTTTCCCAAAAGCATGTTTAATCTGATCAAATATAGACTTTCACTAAACTACTAAAGCTTTTAAAGTTGTACGTTACATTTTAAACTCAATTTTGATAACTAAGTGAGCTTATACAGACCATTTTTTCACAATTTATCATTTAATTAATTATTTGATTTTTATGAAAAATAATTTTTTTTTTGATTAACTCAACTAAAAGAAAGTTTCACAGTAAAGCATTTGATTCAAAGCTTAATTTTAAAAAATTAAAGAGGTTTTGGTTATATAGTTTGTATTTTAAAGCCTAACTTGCTTTTGAGGTACTTAAAGTTAAAAAACTTACAAAACTATCAAAAACCACTGGAAAGCTTTTAAGTTTTTTTAAGCTTTCAGTGTTTAAACAGTTATGAAAAATTGTTTGCAAATTTATTTCACCATTTTGTTTGTCGAGGTGCTTTTCTTAATTAGAAAATTCTAATTTAAAAGTAGTTTTGGGAAGCTTTTAAAATCCTCAAACTAAATTTAATAAAATTTAATCTTAATACAGACAGTTATAAGTTTTTAAAACATGAAATAAAATTAATTAAAGTTTACTTTGACTTATTATCACCAATAATCCAAAAATTAATAATTTTCACAATCCCTAGATTTGTATTATTAAGTAAGCTTTCATTTAACAAACGCTTAATTGAAGGTTTTAAAAATTATTAAAACTATAAAAAAGTATGCTTTAAAAGCTTATTATAATTTAAATAAATAATGGATACTTTGTTAAAGTGACTTAACTATTAAACCTTGGTAAGTGATTTAAAATATTTTAGTTTTCAGCTTTCCAAAAGTAGTATTATGTTATAAGAAAAGAGCTTTTAAAAAATGGAAACACGGGGAATGAATTTTTTTTAAGTTAAACTTGTTGTCCCCAATAAACTTAACATTTTTCATGTTCACCTTTTCCTCGATTTTAATTATTAGTTGAGCTTACAAAATAAAAGTTTTTATTTAGTAAAAGCTTTTAAATTAAGGTAAATAGTTTACATAAAAGAAGGGTTATATTCTATTCAAATAAAGGCTTTTACTAAACCTTGATTTTAAACTTTTAACATGTTACATTTTACTCTCGATTTTGATTATTAAGTGAGCTTATAGCCAATTTTTGATTTCAAAATTTATTTTTTGATTCAATTATACAATAGCTTAAACTTTTCCATGAAGTTTCACAGTAATGAGTGTACTTAGTTAAAAAAGTAAATTTAAATTTTTTTTGCGATTCTAGTTATTATTTCATTAGAGAAAATAACTTAAAGTTTCGTAAAAACTCTTAAATACATTCATAATGTTACTTAATATTTTTTCTAACTTAAAATGTAAAATGACCATTCGATAAAAATTATAATAAATTTAACTTTAAAAGGCATTTTTGAGGCACTTAAAATTCAAAAAATTACAAAATGTTAAGCTTTTAAGATTTTTAAAGCTTTTGAAGTGCGTTGGCTTTTGAACTCACTAAACTAAATTAAACGAAACTTAAATAAAAAAAATTATTTTTTTACACTTTAAAAGTTTAGTTTAAGTCTAATATTTAACGTGAGCTTTACGAGAATAAACTTTTTGGTTTGGTTGTTTGACAAATTTGTCGTGACGGTTTAGATTATTTGAAGTTTGATTTTTATTTTTGTGATGTATTTCACACCAAAAGAAGTCAAAAAACAAAAGAAAAATCTGGTCGTAATTTGATATTTTAAATGAGGTATAAGGTTAAACTGGTGGTCAATACTAGTTTATGTGGTGACATATGGTAGACTAAGATGCACCAGGCTAAATTGATTACCAGGTAGCGCTCGATAAATATTTAGTAAATGAAGCCAATACTGAATTACCCTTTATTAATATATATATATATATATATATATATATATATATATATATATATATATATATATATATATATATATATATATATATATATATATATATATATATATATATATATATATATATATATATATATATATATATATATATATATATATATATATATATATATATATATATATATATATATATATATATATATATATATATATATATATATATATATATATATATATATATATATATATATATATATATATATATATATATATATATATATATATATATATATATATATATATATATATATATATATATATATATATATATATATATATATATATATATATATATATATAATACAAAATTATCTGGAATACGGCCTAAACGATTCGCATATTCGAATTCAACCAAAAACAATAAATAGAATTTAAAAAAAAAATTTATCAAAAATTCAATTCACGATATATTTTTTTTATTTTAAAACCAAAATTATAATTTATTCAATTAATTAATAAACTAACGCACGTTTTTTTTATTCATTGTCTCAAAAAACTACTTTGTGTGTTTTCTTAGCTTTAAATTTGTTTTTATGTCTTTGTTAGTTTTTGGTTTTTCTCTTTTTTGTTTTTTTTTTTTTTTGGTGGCTAAATACATACGACGAGTATTATAAATTCTTGACAATGGACTTAACAAAAAAAAATATTCTTTAAGTTATTTTGTCAGACCTCACCTTTGGCTGGATGTTATGACCTTATGTATGTATATATATATATACGAAAGTATCGACAAACGACCAAATACAACGAAAACATTGTGTGGCTTAAGATGATTTTTATCATCTTATATATGACTGCCGTGTTTTAAATTTTTGTTTTTTTTGTTTCGTCCATATTTGTTTTAAAGGTGCAGGTATATTGTGTATTAGACACTGGTTGGGTGCATGACGCCTAAATATGTTTATATATATATATATATATATATATATATATATATATATATATACATATATATATATATATATATATATATATATATATATATATATATATATATATATATATATATATATATATATATATATATATATATATATACAACTATTTTCATCGTTTGTAAATTTCATTGCACCATCAGTCGCCTATTTCTTTAACTTTTCTTTGGACAATTTATTCTGCATGCTAAACTCAGCCGCATCGAAAACACATGTAATTCGATAATGCTCTTAAGAAAAAAAAGGATCGTGCATATAGCTATTCGTTTTTATGACATCAAAGGAACTACTCAGTGATTTGGATCCTAGCTAATTATGACGAATTCAGCTGGCATTAGTTACAGATTTCGCCAAACGGTGTTCATGCAACTTCCCAGGCTTTTCCAATGTTTTTTATTGCCTGGAAATATCTCCTTGATCCATCGGCTACTTTTGGTATGAAAAATTTTTGAATTTTGTTGAAGAATCAGTCTAGTCATCCACGCTTTAATATTTGAAAAATAGTGCAATAGAAGCATGAGCTTATTTTCAATTTTTTAACGCTCGTGGATTCTTCGAATGATGAATCAATAATGGTTTTAACTTATAACCACCCAATAAAAAAGTGACGCAGTCCTTTGAAATCTTGAAACCTGGCATTGAATGTGTTCCGCAGTATTTTTATGTATAGCTTCGTTGGGGCATTTGTTTGCAATAAAAAACTTGTTTCATCCGCAGTAAATATTTGTTCAGCCAAATGATTTTCTTATTCGATCATTTCGTCTTCTTATTCGATCTGAACATTTAGATCTTTGTTTAAAATTCTGGGACTATCCGCTACTTGGAAAAAACATATTTTCGGCAAATTCACTGTTACCTTTCTTTAAGTTATTAAAGAGGCTAAGTGCTTTCGCTTTAATTCGGCTAAACTTAGCTAACCAACTAAACTTATATTACCTTATATTACCTCGGCCAAGATGGTTTAACATTTAGAGATATTAGAAACTCTAAATGCATTCGTCAGTGCATCTCTGACGAGTATTATTTGCCACGTATAGTGCTAATGGAGAGAATAGAAAGTTATTGAAATTTAAGGCCAGCCAAAACGAGACAATTTTGGGAAACTTAAATTAGTTCGAACTGCGATTGTATATAGCTTTATCGAGAAAAGATGCAAATATGCCAACTTCAGAAGGAGCTCTAAATTGTCTTTAAAAAAAGTTAGAAACCATAAGAAAGATAAATGTTCTTTATGAACAGATTTATAAATATTTATAAAGAAAAAATACGCAGTTCAAAAGCTTTTGAACATATTTTAATAAACAAAACTATACACCAAACAAAGCAATGAGAAAGCCATACAAAAATTTACCTCGGTCATATTGAATAATACCAACATTTTGAAGGAATAAAGAAAACGAACAATAGTTCCATTAGAAGAGGAGATAAATTTTGAATTTGTTAAAGTTTTAAATGATCCTAAAATGAAACAACTTTCACATTTAAAAGAATTTCTCACCTTTAAAATTCAGAACATCGAACAGAAACGTTAAAAAAATTTTTTTGTGGAAAACTCAGATCTCAACCTTGAAAAATTGAATTATTTTCTTAATTTGTCATATTCGAAAACCGATTCGAAAACTGCGGTTTTACAATTTCCAAAAACGAAAACCACGCTGTCTCAAAGTCGAAAAATTTACAAACTCTAATAACGTATGTCTTGAAATTGATTCGTGTACAAATCATTTTCGCATTTCTTTATGCTTCCTCATACGAAAAAACATGGCAGCTTTTTCTGTGGTCGTGTAAGTAGAGCGTACCATTTTAAATTAATTACGAGCTAAAAATAAAAGACTTAAGCCGCTTTCATAGAAAAATCCTGCAGAATTTTTCAGTAATATTTCTTCGGCAAAACATGACGGAATTAAATATTGTTTATCTTTTTTAGTAAATTCCGAAAGTGTTTACCAACTTAAAATTAAATTTTATTATTTATTACTAAAAAATTACTAAAAAAGATAAACAATCTAGAATTTTTCTATGAAAAGAATTTTTCTGTGAAAATTTTTAATTTACTATGTGAAATATAGTTCAAATTTTGACAGCTGTGAATCGTATATGAAAACAATATACAATATACGCCAACTATGATTTTAATTTTATTATTTTATAACTAACCACAGTGATTTAGTCAAAAATGAGGTTATGATTTTTTTAAATATAGCACCATCTTGTGTATCCCTTTCTACACCTCAACTGTGTCTTTAATCGTATTTTTGGTAGGGCACAAATTTGAATCGTACAAAAATACATGATAATGACATTTATCAAATAAATGAAGGGTTGGCCATAAAATTTCCTAGAGGAAATTTTAAATTTTAGTACCAATGTAACAAAAACAACAGCAAAAGTTCTCTTCATAAGTACAAATCGGTTGTTTTTCTATAAATCGGTTGTTTTTTGTTTGCATGTGTAGGTAATACATTTTGTGTTGAGACGCAATTTTTGTGATAATGTATACTATTCGTGTGATGGTGCGATGTAAAAAACAACCAACTTTTTGATGGAAACGTACACTTAGACCTAAATTTTCTCTGTTCAATACCGACTCGGATTTTCCTTTATTAAATATTATTGCTAAATCTGACGAAATAATCAAACCGATCGAAGACCTAAGAGTTAAAGACATTACACGGGGTAAGATAGCTAATATTATTTCCAACCACACCTATATCAGATGCAGACAACACAAGGATATTATAAATATGACACTTAGACATATATAGTAGGACTACCCAATTTTTGAAGATTACTGATGATTTGATGATAGCCATTAGTGATAAAATAATGGCTGTTGTAGTCATGCATAAACATGAATACCATCGGAAGTTCAATTTCTGTTGAGTGACACGAACATATATTCCATTTTAAAAACTGACCCTACAAACAGACCTCAAATTGCAAAAGAAATGTTTGATAGTAAACTTTTTGACATTAAGACAAAAATCTCACTTGTAACTTACAATACCACTGCAACTTCAAAATTCACAAACTTAACATCCCAATACGACCAGTTGTTGCGTCGATAAACCTGTGTTGTGTTGCATCGTAGCCTTTTGATGAGTGACAGTTTCATAATTAAGAACTCTTTTTAGTTTCTAAAGGCAATACCTGGTTTGACGGTGAGTTCTTTGGAAAATATGGTTAGTTTCAACATTGTGTCGTTATTTACAAACATTTCGGTACATCTCGCCATCAATATTGTTGGTGAGCATTGGAACAGATTATGCACAATTGCTGTTATTCCAAGAAATTTATTTCTCAGAATATTACGTTTCTGTATACTGGATGCTAACTACAGGGTGTCCGCCGGGAAGGTATACTACTTTGTTTGTTTATAATTTTTGATTAAATGAAAGAGAATGGATCTTATATTGATAAATGTTTTATTTAATGTCGGCAATTATGTATGGAATACAATATCAGATAAATGTCCGCCTCTGTTTGCTTCACTAATGCGAGCCCTTTTGAGCACATTTTTCATTACATTCTCACACATTTCACGCGGTATTTCATTAATTTCATCACGAATATTTTGTTTGAGTTGCTCAAGCGTTTCTGGTTTGTTTGCATAATTCTTGCTTTTTAGATATCCCCACAAAAAGAAGTCCGGAGCAGTCAAATTAGGCGACCGTGGAGGCCAATCAACATCACTATTTTTTTAAATAACTTGTTGTGGAAAGAGGTCTCGCAGTAATTCCATTGTAATCCTGGCTGTATGCGATGTGGCACCGTCTTGTTGATACCACATGTTAATCAAGCCCAAAGCATGTAGTTGTGGCGTTAAAAAGTTTTAGTTACCGTTACGCCGTTTTGAATTTCAAAAAAGTAAGGTCCAATGATTCTTCCTGACCAAATTGCACACCAGACTGTCACTTTTAATGGATGTAAAGGTGACTGATGAATAATTTGAGGGTTTTGCCATTGCCTAGAACCGACTATTCTGTTTATTCACATATCCATTTAAATGAAAATGTGCCTTGTCACTCATTATGATTTTTTTCATGAAAATCGAGGTTGTCATGGGCGAGCTGTAACATCCTGTTGGCAAATGTACGGCGGCGTAAATGGTCTTGTGGAATAAGCTCTTGTATCAACTGAATCTTAAATGGAAACAAATGCAAATCCTTGTGCAAAATTGTGGCTAAACTTGTTATTTGAAGACCAAGCTCCGGAGCACGGCGTCGAATTGAGGTTGATGGATTGTTTTGAACACTTTTTTGAGCTGCAGTAATGTTTTCAGCCGATCTTGCAGTACGTTGTGGCCCATGCTTGGGCCTATCATTTACAGACCCTCTTTCTTCGAAATCATTTACTACACGATAAATAGTGCGTTTTGTTGGCACGTTGTTTCCCCCAAAAATTTCACGTAACTTTCTCATCGTCACAGTAATCGATGATTGATTTTTAATAAAATGTTTTAACGATTAAAACACGTTGGTTTATCGAATATTTGTCCATAATAAATTTGCCACGTGTCTACTTTACGACTGCCAAATATGAACTGTCAATACTAACGTTTACCAAAATGGCGGCAAAACAAAGTAGTATACCTTCCCGGCGGACACCCTGTATTTTGTTTTCAATGACGTGTACTCTAAACTAATTTTTAGTATGCCCTCTATTTTGGCAACCCTCTGTCTTCAGTCATCGCAGATATTGTAACTTCTAGACTTCTCGAGATTCTGCTCAAGTATACGAAGATAGTATTTTTGAAAATGTACCGATATCATCAATAGAAACTTAAATCATAGGTCATATATAAAATGATATAGTCCTTCCATAATCGGTCACATCCTGGTGTAAAGCAACTGCTAATTTCAAGTAAAAATGTTAAAAAACATTCAAAAGTTATAGAGCAAAATAAATGTACCGGTTTCTAAAAATCATTTTCTTTAACTAACTCTTACAGGGCTTTAGAATATAAAGGACTAATAAAATTAAAATCCTAACTGTAACGGCATTGACGAAAGAATATGGTAGTTCGTTTACAGCACATTTTAAAAGTTTAAGACTAGTCAGATTTTTTTATTATAGTTTATAGTTTTAGTTTATAATCCTCAGCTTTATAGTTGCCAAATAATGGTCGAAGTGTCTTACTAATTGCATTGCTATTAGTTCAACACGGAAAATTTAAATTGTTTTCATTTTTCATTTAGAAGAACATACCTATTTATATACAGATATGTAAATATATATATATATATATATATATATATATATATATATATATATATATATATATATATAAATATAAATATATATATATATATATATATATATATATATATATATATATATATATATATATATATATATACTTATATATATATATATATATATATATATATATATATATATATATATATATAAATATATATATATATATATATATATATATATATATATATATATATATAAATATATATATATATATATATATATATATATATATATATATATATATATATATATAAACCTCCATGACCTGTTACATGTCACAGAACAACCACCTACAGAAATTCATTTTTCTTAATAGCAGGTGTTAGTTTCGTTGTATTTCTATCCATACGAAATAAATTCAATAGTCTTATTGTTCGACTACAACAGACAATTTATAGACATATAGACTCTATCATTTGCGATTTATGTATACGTATGTTCGAGTGTACAGTTTTTCACAAAATTATTTAGGCCTATATACAAAAAAAAAATTAAATTAACTAAAATGTCCTGATAAAATTATGTCAGTAAAAGACGGTGGCCAAAATCTGTTCATTCGTAAACGTTTCACAAAATTTTTGTGTAAATGTATCAAAGTATTACGAACTATACACAGAATATGACTATAAAACTTTTATTATTTGAACTTATATCAATTTTACACTATAACTAGATACATTGTTATCTAATTATTATACATTTACAAATAAAAATATGACTGTAAATAACAACAAAATGTAACCTAAAATTTACCGTTATAAATCCCATTGCATTTTTTTTTTGTAGTTTCATATAAGCGAGATGATTTATACTTATATACATTTGTTTCTCGATTACATGCCCTGTCAATTAATACGCGTAATATTTTAAAAAATTTTATAATTTACTTCTAGTTTTAAATAAACCACAGACCAACATTTACAGATCAACAAGTTAGAACAGAAGAATTGGTATTTTTTGTTTTTAAAAATGATATATGTAAAACTTTAGCTCTCACTACACTACATCTCTAGTTTAGTTCTTATTATTTCAAATAACAAACAAACAAAAATTCTCAAATATTTTTAAATGCACAGCCTACTATGTGAAAAACAAAAATTTCTTTTAATAACGAACAAAAAAGGAAATATGTTTTTTTTACAGATTCGGCTTTTTTTTGTTTTTTTTTTATTACGTACCGTAATATCAGTGAAGAATTGATTTAATTTTTTTTATATATGGTCCGGAAATTCTCGTGCAGGTCTAAGATAACTTCCAAATCTTTAAGCGTCAATACTAACAAAAAAATTAGATTATCGATCAAATCAAGATTCTAAATAATTGACGGCTAAAAAGGAGATTAAATATGGAATAGGAAATATACGATATGCATAACCAGTTGGTCAGAAATTGGTTTCTGTATCACAAGATTCTGTATCATATGTTTATAGGCAGCAATAGATTTCTTTAAATATATATATATATATATATATATATATATATATATATATATATATATATATATATATATATATATATATATATATATATATATATATATATATACAAAAAAAGTGTACCTATACAATTATCTTTTTTTTTCTATCTTCGGTTGTCCCGTTATTTGAAATCTAAGTTTTGACAGTTTTTGAATTCTAATTTTTGGGTCACACATAAAGTTTGGTATTTTTAGTTTTAACTACAATACTTTCAAAAGTTATACCATTTTAGAAAGGGAAAGGTAGGTTCAGTCTAAATGAATACGTTAATTAATTTTATAAAGTACCGTTATCTTAGGTGTTATAAGTATCGTTTTATTATCTTTTTTTTATATATTGGTAGCATGTAACAAAAAAATTACTTTCAGTATAATTTTACCACCACCCCAAATTTGCAATAGTATCAGCAACCGTCATTTAAATAGATACACAAATTTATTATTGAAAGTTCTAAGTGGTTTAGTGAAATATTGAAGTCAAAATACAAGATGGTTAATCCACAATGCTGCAATCTAAAAGGATTTCAAAAATTCGATTCAGGATCCAAAAATTTGAGACAAAAATCTTTTAGTTAAAAATTATCTGAACAAGCTTAAAAAATTTTAAATCGTGAAATAATAAATGAAAGAGTTTGTAGAAAATGCGGTCTTAAATTGTACCAATTAAATTAAGTTGTAGTTTTGCTAAACCCAGCTGCAACACATTGTTCAACATCGTCGTCCGAGTCAATCGGAAAAAATAATGTTACCACAAGAAAATCTACAACCAGTGTACCAATATAATTTCTCTAAATCATGTGTATACGATTCGGTAGGTCACCTATAAGAAAACACAGGCTGTCAAAGTCAGGATATCGCCATAAGCAACTGGAAATAATTGTAAAACTCACTTTTAAAATGTTCTGCACGTTCCGGTTTCCGTGATTGTTGGATTCTCTAAATATGCGGAGCTTAGTTCAAAGGAAAGTATATCACCTGGAAAAGCCGGAACACATAATGTATGTGTGTGTATTATTTATCAGAATAAAAATTTGTTATGTCCAGTTGTAACAACAATTTTACGATGTGATCCTGTTATTAAGATTGAAAAAGAAGTGTTGTTAAAAATAGTATCCTGTGAAAATTTGATATGGGACTGCCTTGAAGATAAATGTGAAGGCTGTAATGTGCTTGTAGATAATTTTTTGAAAAAAATTAAAGCCGCCGCAGAAACTGAAGAACTGGGTGATGTAACATGCAGCTATTGGAAGCCTGATGATTAGACGTATAAATTGGAAAAGATTACATCTTCAATTGATAAAATTGTCGAAATTTTAACAAACTCAAAGTTTGGTCTAGCAACATTGCGTAAACACGATAAACCGTAAAAAATAATCTGTTGGGAAATATGTTGGGGAATATGTTATGATTTTGGATTTTGAATTTCAACTTCCATCAACATGATTTCACCATAGACTGGGAATGGAACTTCTTCAAAGGTTCAAAGATGGTGTTTGAAGTAACCCCATGCTAAAACGGCTTACTACCTTTTTAATACTGCAGAAGGATTTTTTAAATGGTTTAAAGATAAAAGCAACATAAAATCTATTAATTTCGGTTATGTCAGCAAACCAGAACATTTATTCAAATTTTTGTTGACTTTAAGCTACTTTTAGTTCAAGAAAACTGAAAAAAGACTATTATTTCAACTTTGAGGCCCTCTAGTACCCAAAATAGGTCTACTGAAAACGTGATTTTAAGCTTGTTTGAAAGATTATTTCCTTTTAAATCCCGTATTAGGATTTTTATGATTTTGGTAGCTACCCATCTAGCGGATAAATTCAAAACCCACATATATCTTATTATAACATCTAAAATAACTGTACAGAATCAAAAACAATTGCACGCCAATTTAGCATGAGTCTAGACCTTTTCTTAATAGTACAGCTTACGAATATATGTTTTATAGAACAGAAACTAGAATATTTTATATATGAATACAATATTATAAGTATGTCCAATAACGGGACACTCGGAGGTAAAAAAATAAAGAAACACGAGTCCCGTTATTTTGAATGGGGAACGCAAAAAAATAAAAATCGAAATCGAATAAATCGAAATCTAAGAGATTAATTTCGAATATATATATATATATATATATATATATATATATATATATATAAATATATATATATATATATATATATATATATATATATATATATATATATATATATATATATATATATATATATATACTTTTGCTTCTATTATCGGAACATGGTTTGGATAATATTTCTGAACGAACACGAATTATAGATTCATCTGCAACATGTATTGATAATATGTTGCATCGCTCTAATTAAAGACATTTTCTGCTAGTCTCCCATAGAGTTTTAGACTTAAAAATTTCTGATCACCGCTTAATTGAAACGACAGTAACAATAATGTAAATTTTAAGATCAAACCTACATCTAGAAATATCGCTCCTACTTTGCGAATTGATTATTATAAATTAAAGGAATTGTTATTATTTGAAGAATGGACTGATGTCGATTATTTGCGAGATGCCTCCATGGCTTACGATAAATTTGTTTATATTTTAAAAGGTCATCTAAATACATGTTCTATTGTAAAGCCGGTTGTTAAACAATTAAAGAAGCTGAAGGCATGGATGACTGATGCCTTCTTGCTAAAAACAACCAAACCACATAGGGTTAAGAAACTATAGTCTGACGTTATGTAAAACAGTAAATTGTCGTTATAAAAGAAAAATACTATTCTCATAAATTTTTCCATAATGGTAAGGATGCTCGAAAAAATTGGAGTACATTCAATGGATTAACTAGTGGGCATACTGATCCAGTAAAAATAAAAAAAATAATTAATCTAAATAGTTGTAAAATTGACAAATCGCAAATGGATTTAATGAATTATTTACAAGTGTTAGTGTCGCGGATAGTGCTACTCTTCCAACGAATGAAATACAAAAGAATAAAATTGTTACAGAACAACTCTACTAATAGTTTTGTTTTTTTCTGAAATTTCTTCAAGTGAATTGTTTTTCATTATTCTCTCTCTAAAAAATAAATCAACATCTGGTCTGGACAGCCTTTCTAATGCGGCCGTTAAAAAAATTGGTATTTTTTTAGTTGACGTGTAAGCTTATACTTTTAATTTAAGTCTGGTAACTGGGATTTTTTTTTGTGTCGCTTAAGTAGTTCTTAACAACTATCGACCAATTCCTCTTCCTTCGATATTTTCTAAATTATTTGAGAAAGCAATGGAAAGTAGGATGGTTTCTTTCTTGAATAAAACTGATCTACTCTATCCCGAGCAATTTGGTTTTAGAAAATATAGAACCACTGAACAAGCGCTATCGTCATTCTTGGATAATATTTCAAAAAATAGTGATAAAGGACTATTATTTAACGAAGGCATTTGATAGAGTTAATCATGACTCCCGTCTTAAAAAACTTTTTTGCTGTGGCTTCAGAGACAATATCCATAAATGGTTTGGCTCGTACTTGAATGGACGAGCCCAAATTGTACGTGTTAATAATCATCTAAGCAGTGAACTACCGGTTAATATAGGAGGACCACAAGGTTCAGTGCTAGGACGTTTTTTTTAGTGTTTGTAAATAATGTTTTTCAGCAGCAATTTTTAGGATCTCTACTGCTTTTGCTGATGATCTTTATTTTATCTACGCTAGCTTCGGTTTTGATGAAAACATCACTCGTTGTGAACATGATTTAAATATACGCTCGGAATGGCTTAAGGCACACAATTTTGTTCCGAGTGGGAAAACTAAGTTAATGCATTCTCAATCAACGAAATTTCAAACAACATACCATACCTTTGAATGCCGCGGTGACCTACAATGCCCGTCAAATGAATGCCTTTTAATGAATTCGGTCAAATGATTTTCGCTACCTAGATGTTGTAATAGATAGTGATTTGAATTGAAAAATGCACATTCAAGGATTAAAATCTAGACTTTTAGCTGTCTCTAGGAAAATGTATCTTCTGCGGTTGTATTGTTCTCCATATTTACTACGAATGATATATTTTGCCCTTGCAGAGTCAGTTTTACAATATGGTCTATTATGTTGGGGTGGTGCATGAAAATCTACTTTACTACCAATATATGTTCGTCAAAAACAGTTGCTGAGAGTTCTAAGCTGCAAACCTTCATATTCGCCTTCGTGGCCTATATTTCAAAAGTTAGATATTCTCCCATTAAGACATATTTATGTTTTTAAGGTACTTAAAATATAAAGCGAAAATTATTTTATATCCTTCGCTCCCCTAAATGGGATTTTGGGAGTCAATGTCTCAAAAATTGTTCGAACTATATTTTTTCGATTTATAAACAAAAAAAACTATAGAAGAAATTTGTTTTCCTCTCTCTCGCTCTCGAGTTACACTTTCTTACTCTTGGTTTCGACCAAAATATCGTTTGTTTTTTTTACAAAGGGAAATATTTTATTTTTTTTTTATGTATATGAATTGAAATTCTATGTATTAGAATCATAAATTTAAATATTTGAGTTTTAACGTTGATTTTTTCACAAAAATTTATTGTAAATGGTTGCAAATCTAAAATGTTTAAAATTTAATAAAAAAAAAAATGACTTTTAGTGTTTTAAAAAAATAAATAACTTTTATTTAAATTTGAATCGCAACAAAAATACATGATAATGACATTTATCAAATAAATGAAGGGTTGTCCATAAAATTTCCTAGAGGAAATTTTATATTTTAGTACCAATGTAAAAAAAAACAACAGCAAAAGTTCTTTTCATTAGTACAAATCGGTTGTTTTTTCTACAAATCAGTTGTTTTTTGTTTGCATGTGTAGGTAATAAATTTTGTGTTGAGACGCAATTTTTTTGAGAATGTGTACTATCCGTGTGAGGTGCGATGTAAAAAAACAATGAACATTTTGGTGGAAACGTACACTTAAAGTTGTTTCACATTTTCAAGGAGTTTTGAGTACATGTATAACGTTTTTGATCATATTTTTGGAACGGTTTGGCCGATTTTGGGTTTCTTAACGGTTTCTTAAATCAAGAAAAATATAAAAAATCATGAAATTATTAGTTTTTAATACTTAATTTTTAATTTTAAAAGTTTAAAGATTCTTTGAATCTGTATTTCTTCTTACCTCCATAACAAAAAAAGTGTTTTTTTCTAATTTTTTTAAATTACCGTTAAATCACTTATAAATAATGACAATTTGTTTATAAAAAATTCAGCTTGGCACTAGAACAAAAATTTTAAGGTACAGTCATTTAAACTCAAAATTTTATATCCTTCCGTAATGAAACTTATCTGTTTTCGGAATTTTCTAAATATAAAACTTTTGAGACCTATGAGACCTATGAACTTTTGAGACCTATGAAAATAGTTAGATTATGTCAATTAAAATATACTTTATACAAAGCGTATAGAAGAAGAATTTTCAGTAAGCAGATAAACAAGCAGGCAAGTGAAACAGGTAGTTACTAACAAAGGACATTATAGTTACCCAGATCCTATTAAGGATAATCAATTATCAGACGATGTAAAATGTGGAATTTTGGAATATTATTATGACAATGAAGTAAGCCGAATATTACCGGGCATGAAAGATACAGTGAGCGTCCGTGAAGGTGCAATAAAAGTTTAAAAAAAAACAAAAGGCTGCTTCAGCGACAAGTGCTTCAGGGACACATCCAGTGCGTGTTTACATTACACATCAAAATTTAAATTTAATATACTCAGCTGTCTCCAATTTAGTGCAACCAAGCGATACCAAAGAAGGTACAAAATATTTAATATGCAATGTTGAAAATTATGATTCCTGCTCAAAGATATGTTCTGTTTGCAATTCAAAGCTTGGTGATTTCATAGCGGAGATCCAAAAAAATTGGGCCAACAGGGTACAGAGGAAATTAAATGCCATATGTGAACACACATATGGCTTTTTTCTTGAAATTCTAATCTATAAAAGGATGCAATCTGAGTATCTTCGAGAAAGAAAGGAAAACATTTGCCAGGGAGCATACGTTATTATTTGCGATTTTGCCGAAAACTGTTTGTTTCTAACACAAGAAGAAGTACTATCAAGTCACTGGAATAACCAACAAGTAACAATATTTCCGATGGTTGTTTATTATAAGTAGAACGATGAGCTAAAACACGTATCATTTTTTGCAATGATATCGGAGGAACTTAAACATACTACAAACCAAGTTTACTTTTTCCAGAAGAAGCTAATAAATTTTCTCAATTCTAATAGTCAGATCTTTCATGCACTCACAAAATTTACTTACTTTTCTGATCGATCACCAGCACAACTCAAAAATAAAAGAAAATTCTTTAACATATGCAATTACAAAGTGGGCTTCAGTATAAAATCAAAATGGGTGTTTTTTTACAGCACATGGAGAAGGAGCAGCTGATGACTATAGCACGAGCGAAATCCTTGAAAACGCTAAAACACGTTTCTCCAATGCTTGCAAGTTATTCAATTGGGCAAAGGACAACATCCCTGGTATAAATTATATATATATATATATATATATATATATATATATATATATATATATATATATATATATATATATATACATGAAATGTACGAGTTAATGACACCATTGCAATGTATACAAACACTATATGCATTGAAAGAAACAAGAACACAGAAAGTAGAGATGATCAACACAGGAGAAACCTATAACAATAATATGGGAAAGTAAAGTTCTAAATCCAGAGAATCGGATCCAAATACAATCAAAAATGATGAGCATAGCATCTCCTTAAACAAACTTTCCTACCATATGCAATTGCGTCTATAAGCTTTAAATATGCGCGCAACTTATAAACCGGGCAAAAAAACTTATATTTGATACATTACTTAGATTATGTGAGAAAGAGAGTGAAATATTCGATGTCATACAATCATTTAGCCTGGAGGAATTTTCGAATTCCATTCATCTCCAAAAATCTGACTGGTCAATAACACTTAATGGTGTTCGTTATTGCAACATGATTATTCCGTTTTTTTTTATACTTAAATTGCAAGATATGGATGAGGAGGACATGTGCAACAAGTAAACGCCACATGCTATACAGCTAAGAATCAAATACATTGCTGCAAGAGTTCGCAAAAAAATTTCGCAATAAATTGATAATTCGCAACAAAAAAAAGCCGATGGTAAGATGTACAACAGATTATTGGACGTGAGTGTAAGAGATATCGTACGTAAAAAATTAATAAAAGTACAATTGGGATTTTCGTCACAAGATAATTGATTCTTGTTAAGCCCAAATAGTTTTGTGACGGACTGTATCAATATAATAAATAAAAACACTTTAAAATTTTATAAATAAATTCAATGAACTTAAAAATAAAATATAAACGGTAATCAAATATAAATGGGGACATGTAACAAGTGACCCAACCCAAAACCAATTTCTTACTCATCGTTAAGACTTTTTTTATGAAACGAACAAATCCTTTTATTAAATTAAATAATAAAAAAAACTCATCAATTAATTAATGGATTTTATGAGTTTATAAACTGTGATTGGTTTTGTACAATGGATCGGGGCCAGGATCAGAAATTCGAAAGTTGCAGATTAATGACCTTAACCGGTGTATGCTTAACCGAACGCACACAAACATATGCCCATATCAAATTGTTTTCAGTGAAAGCATATAACCCAATTAAATTGACAGTAGCGTACGGTGACATCAAATTAACGTTTATACGATCTTACCATATATACAATAAACTATCAATCAATTTTATTGATGACACGCGTATCAAATTACTATATGTATACTTATAGTTGAACAGAATGAATTTAAGTTTTTTTGTTGTATACAACACATAAATATATATGTACGGGGAACTAAATTAACAAATTGCCGCGTCTTTAATTTCTATTGATAATATTCTTAATAGACATTCTTGTATATTATAATATACACATATGTTAACTGCTCAAAATCGTAATAAAAATAATTTAGAAGTCATGAATTCGTATATGCAAAGTATTAACAAAAAAAAAACGAAACCTGTTCTCGTAATACTCAAAGACGGGTCAAATTCCCAATAATATATACACACAAACAAATTCACCGGTACTATTCAGCGTTCACATACTATATACCTATATATATAATATACTGAATCGCAACGGTGCGACTTAATGATATAAGTCATCAATTTGATTGCATCAAGAAATTTGCTTGCATCAACTCAAAAAAAAAAAAAAACAAAAAAAATTAATTTTAACACAAATTAATAAAATCGTTAAAAAAATTAATAAAAAATTTGTTGACGCCACAAAATATAAAATTTAGCGCGCGCGGGGTGCGCGGAATTTATAATAAAGAAACGCGACGTAACAATAAAATTTAAATAAATTGAATTGTAATCGAGATTTCAAAAAATAAAATTTAAACCCTCGACCGGGTCTGGTTTATATAATGAAAATGTATTCCAATACTATATAGCCGCGTGACCGGTGTTGGGTTATAAAACGATGATTTTTATTAACACGCTGTCACTATCAATATCTGTATATCGTTGTCATATAGAGATGGTCCAAATATGACACTCGTTTTGGTAATTACAAGATTTAAAATCTGCTGTGCTCATGGCGGGAAAGAATTCGAATATTAAAATTATCAAAAATGTACCGTAAACTGAACAACAAGATCTTACCTGTGGGGTTGGTGGAGACTCAAAAAAAGGTTGACCCAGAATTGAGGCTTAAAGCCCACATTAGCCTCTTAGTGCGGCTTCCTTCAAAGCAATTCTTAGAACGTAATTTAGTTTCCATTTTAGAACAGGAGATTTAGATTGTTGCCATTGCCTTCTTATTCTTCACTTTTCTTGAACAAGTTCCTGGATGTCACAAGGCAATTTATTAACTTTATCAGAAATATTCTCGGCTAAAGAATTAAACAAAACCGAGATGACTTATTATAGACCTTAAAATGGCTTCAATGTCAGACTTAAAAACAGCAAGATTTCTACTTGGTTAGAAGCTATAGGAGCTATAGGAGTACTTTGTATGTGAAAAAACAAGATTACGAATATTAAAATCAACAAAAAATGTCAATTTAGGATTGGGCCTGAAAACTCTTCTTAGTGAAAACTATAAGCTAGATAGCTCGAACCATTAACCTTGATCAGACCAACAACAATTCAGCTACCCAAAGTCGAAATACCAACATTTCATGACGATTACGAGCATTGGAGCTCTATCAACGACATCTTCATGGAGCCCATCTACGGAAACAACCAGCTATCATATACAAAAAAAATGACGTATTTGAAATCTCACGTGCTGAAAGGAGCAGTTCAACTTGTTAGTCATTTATCAACAACGAGTGGCAACTGTAGCAAAGTTTAGGAATTATTACAAAACATATACAACAACCATAGACTTTTGGTAGGCAAATATTTCAATTCGCTAATAACAGTATCCTCGGTACAAACAGAATCTGCTGGAGGAAGGGCTTCAGGAAAGAAAGGGCTTTACAACATCAACAGCCTCAATATAATTAGTTCTCCATTTCATGCATTCATATTTGTCCTAAGCAGAAAACTACATTCAGAATCCAGCAGGCTATATGAAGCATCATTATCAAATCCTAGAGAAATTCCAGAAATACAGGGATTATTTAGTTTCATGGAAAGAAGATTCCAATCGTTAGAAACAATAGGATCTAGCAAGGTAAACGGCGCACGGCCTTCATACATGCCACCCCTAAGACGTTTACATGCTGTAACAGTTAAGTGGCTGGTGAAAGGATGTCAAGGTGGTCATAAGCTAGAGGAATGCAAAATATTTAAGGAAATGTCAACACCGAATAGGAAAAAATTGGGAAAATCACCACATTGAGGACACTAAACATCAAAAAGAAGAAGGTTTATGTGAACATGTCAGGCATAGGCGAAAATAAGACTGGCGTGAGTAAGCATGTAATCAACCTAAAAATAGCCCTAAGATTCTAGGGAGACTTTCGATTAGTGCGGTTGAAGCCATAATATTTGACAAATTAACACAACAACCACCCGAGACAAATGTCGATACAATCAAATGGACTTATCTGCAGAATATCCAACTAACAGATCCATATTACTACCAAGTTCAATCAATCGACCTGGTACTAGAGGCAGACAATCGACAAATTCCATTCAAGGACGCAACCACGTCAAATCAGGAGAATCGCGGAAAAAGGACGTTGCAAGGTTATTATACAAACCGAAAGAAGATTTATGAAGGATTCTGCTGATCAAAGAACTTTATCATAAATTCATGCAGGAGTACATCGATTTAAACTACTTGGAGTCAATCCAAGTCTCGAAAAGCGAGGCGATGATCTGGTGTGATCATAGAAGAGAGCACAACAACCAAGCTCCAAGTAGTGTTTGATGCATCCTCCAAAACAACGAATGGAGTGTCTCTATGATGACAGGTTTCAAACTACAGAAAGAACTAGCCGATATAGTGCTACGTTGGCGAAAACACAAAATTGTGATTACCGCAGACATAGAAAAAATATTTCGTCAAATAAAAAAGATCGAGACCAACGAATATTATGGAGAAGTGACCCCAATTAGCCAATGAAATCTTATAGAATAAATACAGTAACATATGGAACTACTCCAGGCAGCTATATAGCAGTAAGATCTTTATTACAACTATAGCCCAAGAAGAAATCTATCGGTACACATCCCACCGCAGCAAACATTATTATGACAGTATTGATGACTTGCTCACAGGCGAAGATACTGCCAAGGAGGCACTAACAGCGCTACCTGAACTAAATGAACTCACAGCTCAAGGTGGATTTCTATTAACAAAAATGGACATCAAGCTCGCCGGAAATTACAAGGCAAATCCCCCACGAGCAACAAGCCGATACGGTAACATTCAAATCAAACTAAACGAGTGCATCAAACCTTGGGAATTTTATACAACCTCCAAACAGATTGTTTTGAATTCGACATAGCCCACTTGCAGTTAGCTAACAACCTCTATTTCTGTTTAAAGTTAAATCAATTTTCCTCGACAAAACTCAGAAATGAAGTGGGTTTGGCCAAAATAAAATGGGGATTTTACAACACATATCGCTTTCTAAAGTCATTTCGCTTTCGAAAGTTCATTAATATTAAAGCAGTAAGTTACAAATTTTCTAATGGTAAGTTACAAATTTTTGAGTGACTTTACTACGTAACAAAACAAAAGACTTGAATCTTATTTGCATCGTAAGCGACGAACCCGATTTAATCCTCACACATATTATGTAGTGTAAACATTTAGGCGAAATTATACAAATTTTTAATTTTAATCATTTTGACCATAAATTTACACTAAACAATTAATCGCCCACCTGCTTAAGTATCCCTAAATCTCGGACACCAATACATAGATTATGTATATAGTTCACCAATTTACCAGCCATTTATGTTTACTTTAAAATAAATCCTTCTGAGAATTTTATATATAGTTGACCCTTTTGAAATGTCTTAAAAATAAGGTTGGTGGTCAAATATTTTACCTGATTGTTACTGACCCTATACTTGACGACAAGACATTTTTATGCGATTGATTGAAAGTTGAGTATAGTATATATACCTTTCGAAATAAAATGGCGGCGAGTGGAATTTCTACCTTTTTATAAGCTTGTGGTTGAACGAATAATTTTTTATTTTATTATTTTCGTTATGGTTTTCGGTTACGGTTTAACGCAAATTTTAAATTCTAATCGGCGGTTTATAATTAGGTTTATGTATATATATCAAAGTTCTAACAATCTAACACACCTTTCTCTTTCACAAAAATCATGACACTCACTTTCAAATCAAATCAAATCAAATCAAATCATATATAACTTTATAGCTGTTCGTCTTAACGATACATTTGGAATACGTAGGAGTTAAATTAATTTTGTCTTCTTCTAAGTTGGTGTTGTTGTTGTTGTTGGTGATGATGGCGCGATAAATATATAATCATGATGATGATACTTTTTTTTCATTATTATTGTAGTAATCTTATAATCATATACCTCGCATTTCATCGCAGTATCGTGATTTCTATCGTTCATCATCATCATCATTTGAATATATAGCGAGAAAGACAACGAAATATTTTAATGGATGTAAGAAAAATTATTAATAAAAAAATAAGAAGCGGAAAGGTAAAACTAATTAAGTGAATGCAAGGTAATTAATCAGACCGATCAAAACATGCACCCGCATTATATATGGATGATGATGATGACGCGATGATATTGTGTATATTCTATATAATATAGTCGTACCAAGATTTTATTAAGTATGTCGTATATATGATTAATGAAATATGTTGCATGCAACATTATGTTGAAACAGTTATCTAATAGCACCATAAATATAAATAGCTATTGCTCGATTCATCAAAAGATCACGCATCCGATGATTTCGTGTGAACATTCCGTTTCCATATATACAAAATACATAAATTTAACTTTAATTATCACCTCGCCCACGTTGACCGAACATTTTTTTTATCTGCATGATATATGATCGCGCACAGACCCCAAATAATTTAACATTTCAACCAAATAATGACGAAAGTTTGAATATCAGTCACGAAATGTCGATTGTAAACGATTTATAAATAAAAAAAAACTAATATAGGTGACCCTCTTAAAACACGTTAGATAGGTTCTTAAAACAAGTTAAGAGCGGGACAAGTCTCATGCCAACAATTTTTGCCATTATTTATTTCTAAATATAGGTTTTCAATAAAAGCTTGATCACATTCAGGCGAAAAATTGAACAATGCAACTCAAAACAACATTAAGTCAATCCGTGTTATTTAGGGGTCACCTGTAATATATACATTTTATTATTTCGCTGTAACAATGCTAAAATGTTTTGTAAATAAATTTTAACAATCGCGAAATTATTCAAAGTGTTTTTTATTGTTATATATATATCGAACCGAAAAAATTTCTTATACCTTTTTGATGTCGTGTCATTCAAATCATCGCGCACAAATTTTAAAAAAAAAATAAAAAATTTAAATATAAATCGCGATATTGACAAAAAAAATTACGAAAGTTCAAATTTTGCGCTGAAATTGGATTAAGGTGCGTGCGCATATTTGTATGCCATGTATATATATAAATGTATACGCGATAATTTTAAATTTTAACCAATTTAATACATGACGTGTACCCACCACCCGACCGAAGTGTTTATTTGATTAATGATTTTGTATCAATCACATCCATGTTATAATATAAATAAAACATTTCAATTTGACCATTTCAACCTGACCATCGAGACCATCATATTTTTTTTTTTTTTTAACAATTAACCATAGATATACACTGTCTACATACAGATATATTTTACAGGTGCACGCGAATATAATATTTTTTCTAAGATGCCAGCTAAAAGATAAATGTTTCAATTTATATATGGTGGATAGAGTACTGACAAAGGTAATTATTTTCACCTTTCATTTCTGCTATTTTCAAATTAATTGAAATATACGTTTTTTTTTGTTTCTTACTCGTGTTTATTCTTCTTATGCTTCTTCTTCTTCGTCTTGTATTCATTTCGTCTAACGTCAATTAGAATTATTTATTTGTGAGCGCGCGGCGCGGTTAAATTGTAGAACGGTAGAATATTTTCAATTTTTAATGGTAATCATTGGGTAGTTAGGAAAAACAAAAAAATAAAAAAATTCGCAGTTAGAAAATTTATGTGACGATGATGGCTGGCTGCTAGAAGCTTATTAAAATTGTTGAATGATTTATAGTTGAGGTAATAACTCATTGGGTTTTTATCATCGTTATATGATTATATGTTAGCGCGCGATATATAAATGTTTGCAAATATTTATAATAGTCGTACTACGGTTTGATAACTTTTTTTTATGTTTGAACTAATATTTTTGTCTTTAACCGTAGCCTAATTCTGAAATTTCAGGGGATGTGGTGATATAGTTATTTGAAAGTACCACAAAAAGGATTTAAATTTGACTAACATTCAATATCAATAAATGTATAATAATAATTCATGATTAGATTACAATTTGCTCAATTTTTTGCTCAAAATTCTATAATACATATTCAGTAACTGGGGACATTTTAAAAAGTCAAGGCTAACTTGATTTTGATTTTACGTATAACCTAGTAATTATATATTCAACAATTAGTTGCTCAACAGCTTAAAATTATAAAGAATTTTTAATGTTTAAAATTAAAAAATATGTAGCTCAATTTTTCTTTCTAAATTTGTACTTAAGTTCTGTTATTTGAGGATTTTAGTTTGTTGCTCAATTTTTAATTTTTTGTTCTGTAGGTTTTTAAAGAAAAAGATTTTTTTAAGGTAAAAAAAATTAAATTATGAAAAACGTAACTAAACTTAAAAGTAAAGAAGTTGAGATAGGTCCAGTTTTAAAGTTTGTGCCATAGATTACAAACTAAAAAAAATATGTTTTCCAATCTAAATCTTAAATCTAATGAAAATTTAAGAGTAAAACCATAAAGATGAAGGGTAAATAAAACATAGCCGAATAAAATGTACTTATTTTTCAAAATACAACTTGTAGCTCAAAATGTATACTTTAACTAATTTAGATAAATTAGAAGTTTATAAACATTTTGTATTAAAAAAAACTCGTTTGAAGGTCCTGATTGGTGTGAACAAAATTTTTTTAAATTTTTGTTGCTCAATTTTATTGGACTTTTAATTCATTTCAAAATTTAAACATAAATAACAATTAAAAAGTTCTAACTTTTAAATAGTAATTCAAAAACCCAGGTCTCTTGAACTATAATTCTTGAGAGAACAGATTGTTTTTAAATTCTAATCATAAAAAAAACCTTTAAGATTCTGTTGCTCATTTTAAATGGACGTGGGAATACAAATTAAAGCCTAAATTTAGTTTGCTCCCTGTATAAGAAACTATATTTTAAGGTCAAAATTTATATTTAACTAAATTGGATAAACCTGTAGTTTTTTATTGCTCAATAATTATAAAGCATTTAAAATCGAGTGTTTTTATAAACAAATGTTGCTCAGTTTTGTTTATTTGTAATAATTATTATAAATCAGTGCGAAACAATTTCTTGGTGTTTAGTAATCAGAGTTTATTATTTATATGTTTCTGAAATTAAAGTTTGAGTAGCTCATTTCTCAACATATGTATTTGATGGATGATTAACTACTGGAATCTCAATCTGTCCAATTTTAATGGATTCGATTGACATTTTGGAAATAAATAAAATAAAACCACTATAAAATATTAAAGTCGGCACTTTTTATTGAAATTTGGTTTTTTGCTCAAATTTTGGTAAGCAAATAATTAAACTTAAAAAATTGTGAGAATTTTAAAACATTTTTAACAGAATTATTTGATCAACTATTTATTGAAAACTAAGTTAAATACATTAAAATTACAATAAAAGTTGCTCATTATTTTTAGCTCAAAATTTGCTTTAAAGTTTTATGATCATATAGTTAAAAAGTTTTAAAATTTTGAGTGGCTTACTATTAATTATTGAAACCAGTTTATTAGTAAAGATTCCTTAATTCAATTAACAGCTAAACTAATTTGCTCAGTTTGGTAAAAACAAATATATGAAAAAAATTAAATCTTGTTTGCTCATTGTAAGGTACACCTTTTTTAGTTTAATATTAAAATTAGTTTAGCGGAATTAGTTGCTTAATTTTTATCGAAAGCTCAAAATCACGGCTGTGATGAATTCTGTAATCAATAAAATTCGAATATAAGAACTTTTGCTACTCGTTTAATTTGTTTTAATAACCTGATTTACTTGGTAAACTGTTGATATTGTTAAAAATAGTAAACTTTAAACTGTATCATTTAAAAAAAAAATTATAGCAAAAGTTGCTCAATTTATTAATCGGTTGCTTAATTTGATAATTTTTTACAAACAAATAAATAAAGTTAAATTTATGATTTTCCTATTTGTTAGAAACACCGTTTTTAGCCAAATATTAAAAAATGTTTAGCTCAATTGTTTATAGAAGAATGCTGGAAAATATATTAAAAAACAATTGCTTATTATTTGAAATACTATTATTAGCATAATTAACAAAATTACTATGAATAAATTTTTTATAATAAACAAAGATTAAATCTGGCGTTTTTTCTACTAGTAGTTTTGCTCAATTTTTTTATAAACTTGTTCAGATTAGTAAGAAGTTAAAATATAAGTCACTAAATAGTTGTTAAACTTTTTAAATTTTGGAAGGATAATTTTTTAAAAATGAAAAAGCTCTTAATTTTGAATGAAACTACTTATAAATTAGCTCATTAATGTTGGTTGCTCAATTTATTCATCAATCAAACTTAAATAAAATTAAATAAACAGCTTTTAGCTCAGTATTAAAAAGTTAAGCACAATTATTTGCTCACTTTTTGCAATTAAAGGAAAATAATTTAAAAATTCTGTAAAAGTTGCTCAGTTTTTAGAAGTTGTTAAACCAACTAAATTCGAAATTACAGTTTTGAAAACTGCACCTATTTTAATAAGCTCGATTTCATGGCTAAGCAGATGTTTAGTTGCTAATTTGCAAACTGTAAATTAGGCGTCATTTGGTTTAAAAACGTAGCCCCCCTGTGATAACACAGAACTTCTTCATATAGGTGAATGTTATTTCGCGTCTAACTCGTGGAAGAAAAAATGAAGTCAAAACCAGTAGAAGAAACATAAAGACCATTTAAACCAAACTTAAATGTGGCAAGTTCCTTTAACCATCCTTAACTGATGACGCTTTACAGTTTGAAAAGGAAAATGCGAAACTTTGCTCAAAAATTAATGAAATTGAAAAAATGACCAATCAGTTTAAAACAAAATGTTGCAGCTGTTGCATAAAATGAAGAATTGAAAAAGGACATTTTAACCAAAGCCAATGTTGAAACTCAATTTGGAAGAGCTAATTTTGAAGAGATAGAATGGATAGACCATTTGGAAGAGATAGAATGGATAGACCAAAGGAAGAAACGTTTAAGGAAGAAAACTAGAGTGGAATACTTTTCAAAAATAGTTTGGAACTCTCACTAGGTAGGAAACAAAAGGAACACCTGGGAATAGTCACCAGTGTTACAGCATCGAAGAAGAAACAGCATAGCGGACCAAGATGTATGAAACTCTCCGGAAGTTGCTTTATACTCAGATATGTACTGTAAATAAATATTTTCCTCCAACAAGTGTAAACTGCAAAGAATATCATCCTGCAAATTTTAGGGGCTGTATCGTTCCTAAAGAATTACAAAAAATTAGAGATAAATCAGGGCAAGTATTATCATATTATAAAATGCCAGTAGTAATTAACAACAATGTAAATTAGGTGGCAGGGAAGAAGGGTAAGAAGAAAAGCAAGAAAATTAGCTTTAATCACATTACTAATCTAAATAAAAGCTTGTAAGTTAATTTAAAAAAGCTTTTGCATTAAGATAAGTTAATCAAAAAGTCTATAGGCTACACTTATAGGGAATAGTGAAACACGGAGCTTGTATAGTTTTAACACTAGTGCCACCTATGAATGAGTAAATCGAACTAATAAGCATTTTAGAAAAGTAGGCGATTTAGACAAAATTTTCGGCATACGGTACAAAGCATGAAGTTAGAATTTAGCTTTAAGTACAAATTATGGTAAACAATTGAAGAACGCCTTATCAGCCGTAAACAAGTAAATAAACATTTCGATTAAATATTTTTGATTTATTACTTAATTATAAGTGTATAAAGATACGAATATTGTTTACACCTCTTAATTCAAAAATTGAGCAACAAGTTTCAATTGAATTAATTGCCATGCATATATATCCATT
Source organism: Tipula confusa (assembly GCA_963556175.1). Lineage (NCBI taxonomy): Eukaryota > Metazoa > Arthropoda > Insecta > Diptera > Tipulidae > Tipula > Tipula confusa. The sequence goes on from OY744475.1 coordinate 31,543,842, forward strand.
AATTTTTCATTTTATAGACAACATATCAAGCAGCGTAAAACAGGTGATCACACATACCATAAATCATGTGTGTTTGAAAAGCGCGCGCTTTATATTTTTTTATTCTTTAATCTTGCGCAGCGTAAAGCCTTAATACACACAACATTGAAAGGTGAATTAATTTTGTATAACAAATTTTCGAAATTTATTTCTAATTTATTGATTTAATTGGGGTGTGCTATATATATACTATTATACATATTTGTGTACATACATATTTAAATTTCAAAGTGTTTTAGAATATGTCATGTCGCTATGACATGTTAAACATGTAAATTTTTTTTTCTTAAAGGTGGGTACACACTCTTTCGGTATATATATAGTCGTATATATACAAAGAAGGTAGATTTCGATTAGGAAATATATAAATACATAATTAAATGTCAAATGTTATACTCACACATACATAAATGTATATACCTACGAACTCGTACCAGGATACACCATTACCTCAAAAAATTCGATATCTTTTGTGTATCTTACATATGTATATACATTTAAAAGGGTTATCTTAAGTAAAATAAATAAAACGAATATTTTCTCTTTTCTTGTCTTATTTCTTAAATAAATATATAATTTAAATTAAAATTAACTATTATAAAATCCGAAGGTATACACATACCATACAACCATATATATATATATATACTATATACTTTGTCTTCGTCAGTAAAAAGAAATATTTCTTATATTATAAAAAATACACTGTGTGCACGAATATTTAAATTTATACAATTTTGATTTATGCTGTCAAGAATATCAATTAGATGTGTTTTGTACTTCGACCAAACTTATTTTGGAGACAACCTGCTTGTTTGCATTCGATTAGAATACTACATGTATATATAAACGCTAAAACAGGTGAATTTTGTATTTGCTCGCGTCACACTAATTAATTCGTTCGACTTGGGAAATATCCCAGCCATAAAAAATATATATATAAAAAACGGTGCACCTCATTGATTCCACCCATACAAATGGCCAATTTATAAACGCGCGCATATATGCGGTCAGCATCGTATGTACGTACTTACTTATGTATTATCAGATATGCGACACACAAAAAATTATTCGACGTCTTTTTTGGTAAAGTTTTTTTTTACTTTTTTTAGTTTTTCAATTTCCAGATATACCCAAAGTACATGACAAGAATATTAAAAAAAAAAAAAAAAATTTAACCTCACCAATATTTTTGATATCAAGACAAGTTTAATTTCTAGAATTTAAATTACGAAACTTTTTTTTTTTATTGGTTATCGAAGGAACGTCATTGGAACTTTATTGGCTGTATATGAAGGGCATACATACTTAAGGTGAAAATAGTTATGATGGCTATGTACTTGCACGTCTCGATAGATCGTGAAATACTAAATCTTTTTAGCTGAACCCTAATTAACCTTAATACTATATCAACCTTTTAAGTACATAGCATGCAACGTTATATAGATATTCTTACCTCAGCTCATTAATAATTTGTCGTTAAATTTATAATTTATTGTCGAAGTTTTTTTTTTATTTTATTTTGTTTACATCTTCCCTGATGTCATTCTGTGTGTCTATCTCGTGTATACATATACATATAATATGCATACATTTAAACGAAAGATAATAAATATATACAGAACTTAAAAGAAATTAAAGGTTAGAAATGACACAAAGAAAGGTGAAGATGTCACATATACATACAGACGTAGGTAGACGGAATATAAAATGTTAAAAATATACAAAATAACAGGGTTGCCAATTTGATATTTTTATAGTTAGAACATCCTCGAACTTCAAAATGTTAAATCGACCTTAATATGGTTGTGTTCACTTAATGTCAATTAAAAGATTTATTTTATTGTTAAACCAATAGTTCATTAATATTTAAAGCTTTTATTTGGGAGCTTTTGAAAACCATTTAACAAATTGAAGCTTCCTATACATATTTTTTGACGTTTTCTTATAAAGTGAGCCGTAAAATAAATTCGACGCCTATTGTAAGAGATCTAAAAATTAATTTAAAATATAAGCTTTAAACTTTAAAAGCTTAACTTAAAAATCGGACACTAAGTTATGGGCTTAAGTTACATATTTTGAAATAAAAGCTTTTTAAATTTATTATCTTCCGAAAGATTAGAATGAGTTTTTGATTAATAAATAAAATCGATTTTAAATCATATACCAAGCTTTTAAAGTCTTGAACAATTTTTCAGCTTTTTGACAATTTCAATTTTCTTTTAATATTTTCAATTTAAAGTGTAAAGAATTAGCTTCAGAAATAACATTTTAACCATGTGTGCTTTGCGTTTTTTTATTTTCTTGTAAGCCACTAGTTCACAAATATTTAGAGCTTCTTTTTAAAGCTTTCAAAAAACTAATACAATTTCTAAAATTTGAAGCCATACTTTATCGAACGCTTGGGGTGCTTCCAGAAAAGTTCCTTTTAAAAAGTGTATCTAGTGTTTGGCTTTTTCGAGTTTCGTTTCGAAGAATTTTTGTTATTTTCTGTGTAATGAAAGCTCATGTCTTATAACTTAAAACGTAGCTTTTAAAATTTTTGATTAACTTGCGACCTTTTAATTAGATTAGAAGATAATTTAAAAAACTTGTTCTAAGTCATGAACTTAAGTTACACATTTTAAGTTAAAAGCTCTCGTAATACTTTTAAAAAATTTGATTGAACTTTTGATAAATAAGTAAAATATAGTTTCTAGATCTTTAACGAGAATTTAATTTTGTCTTCTAGCGATGGTAAAATTTAAACCTCCAAAATAAAAACTTATCAAAGCTTTTAAGCTTTGTAGTCATTTTTAAATTGTGTCTAGTTTCTGTTTTTTCAACTTTTATTGCCATAATCAAATAATTTTCAAAATAAAAAGGAAATGTTTCCATATCCTTCTAATAATAGCTTTTGTAAGCTTTTAAGGTTTTTAAAAACTTCGTGTGTTGAAAGTTTTGAAATTCAAAAAGCTTTTTACTAGTGAGATTTTGTAGTTAAAACCGAGTTTTACTTTTGGATTAATATGAATAATACAAGCTTTCAATTTTAGCTTATATTTAAGCTTAAAACTAATTTATTTTGAATGAAAGCTTATGCCTTTTAACGTATAATTTAACTTTTAAACTCTATAGTTCAATGTCAAAGCTTTTGAAGGAGTTTTTAGTTTTTCTAAATTTGGCCAAATGATAACGAATTATGAGAGCTTTCAACTCAAAGAGGTAACCGTAGTTTCGTAAGTAAAGCTGCATTGAGCTAATTGCATCACAGAGTCGAAAGATTAAATTTTACAATATAAAGCATAATGTTCATTCAACATAAATAAGTTGAGCTTAAATAAAAACTAAATAAGAAAGCTCGTTTTATTAAGAAATTAAGTAGCTTAACTTATAAAACTTAAGTTACCTTTTTGATTTAAAAGCTCTCATAATTCGTTAATTTTTGATCAAATTTAAATCAACTTTTGGTTTATAAGTAAAAGAGGTAGCTCTAAGCTGCAAATTCCATTTCGTTTTCTAACGATAGTAGTATTTTATAATAAACAAACTTTTAAAGCTTTGTAATTTTTTTTTGTTTTTTGATTTTCCAATATTAATTTGATCGCCTCAATCAAAGGGTTTTCATAGTGTGACGAAATCGCCAATTTTATTTTGCCCTCTAGTGGTAGTAACATTTTAACATATACCAAGCTTTTTTGCAAACTTTCAAAATGTAAAGGGCTTTATGCCATTTTTGATTCTCATTAAACTGACCCCATTAAATGATTTTAAAAGAGTGAAGGATTAGCTTTGATTATTTTAACCATATCTGCTTTGCCGTGTCTCTTTAAATCCCATATAACTTAAAATTTAACCTTATGATTCAATGAAAAAGCTTTATTTAACTTATCTAAGCTCAACTAAGCTTAACTTAACTCAACGCAAAAGCTTTAAAAATTAATGTGCAAGCTTTTAATTAGCTGAGTACCTTAATTTACAAAACTGCTTCTAAGTTATGAGCTTAAACTTAATATTTTAAGTTAAAATCTTTCGTTATTTGTTGATTTTGAAAACATTTTATTAAGCTTTCGGTTAAGAAGTAAAATAGTTTTCAGATTTTTACCGGCACTTTTTTGATGGTTGTAAAAATTTAGCTTACACAAAGCTTTTAAAGTATGAAAATTTTTTCAAAGTAGGTCTGGCTTTTTTGTTTTTTTTTCAACTTTCGTTTAACTGTCACAATTAAATGGTTTTCAGTGTTAATAAGATCTTGATTAACAATAAGACTCTTGATAAGCTCAATACCTAATTTAATTTGAATTAAAGCTTATGTCATATAACTTAAAGTTTAACCTATAAACTTTGTGACTAACTTAACTTAACACAAAAGCTTTAAAAATTAATGTACATGCTTTTAATTAGATTAGTAGCTTAATTCACAAAATTAGTTCTAAGTTGTGAGCTTTAGTTAAGTATTTTGAGATAAAAGCTTTCGTAGTTAGATGCTTTTGGAAACTTTGATTGAGCTTCTGTCAAACCAGGTAATTAATTGTAAAATAAGTGTAAGTTCTTAAAATTTTTAAGCTGAAAGCTTTTTTATTCAAAAAGCTTTTTACCTGGTGAGTTCCATCGTAGTATAATAGAGCTTCAATTTTGGATTATTTTGGATAAAAACGAGCTTTCATGTTTAGTTTGTGTTTAATCTCAAAGTTTATTTATTTCAAATGATAGCTTGTGCTGTGAACTTTGTGATTAACTTAGCTAAATGCAGAAGCTTTCGAGTATTTATAATAAAGTTTAGTAGCTTAACTAACACAACTACAGTTATTTTTTGAGTTAAAATCTCTCGTTATTTGTTATTCTTTGGTCAAATATGAATGAACTTTTGCTTAATAATTAAAATATTATGATTTTTAAAGTTTGATAGAATTGTTTCAAAAATATCTTTCTAAACATAAGTGTCTGGATTTTTCTCATTGTCTTCAAAAGCAAGTAACTCACAAATACCAAAAAGCTTTTATTTGAGAATTTCATTAGACGCCATTTAATTTCTAAGGAGATTTACCGTAATACGAGCTTTTATATAATTTCAAAATTTATTTATTTTGAAGGAAAGCTCAATAGATAACTTAAAGTAATCTGTTATGTAGCTCAATGCAGAAGCTTTAGGAAGTTTTCTAATGCAAAAGTTTAAAAAAAACTTTTGTAGCTTAACTTACAAAACTGATACTAAGTTTAGGGCTTAACCTACGTCTTCTTGAACTATTGGCTTATAAGTGAAATAGTTGGATCTTTTCCGCAAATTTTATTGTGCCCTCTAACCATAGTTTTATTTTAAAATAACCAAAGCTCTTAAATAATTGAATATTTTTTTTTAAAAGTTTATCTAGGTTTTTGATTTTCTCAACTTTGGTTTGATCACTTCGAATGATTTTCGAAGTGTGTTGGAATAGAAGCTTTTAAGGTTTTTTAAATCTACAAATTAGTAATAGTTTTTTTAATACTGAACAGAGCTTTTAACTAGGAAGATCTATTGTAGATTAGTAAAAGTGCTTTCCTTTTTTGTGATAATCCAAGATTTAATTTACTTTGTAATTTTTATTTACGTTCAGTTTGAATTATAAACTCATTGATTAATAAAGCTTAATACAAAAGCTTTAAAACCAAAACATTTTAATGAACTTTAGAAGTTTAATTTACATAACTGATACTAAGCTGAAAGATTAAGTGTGAGTTAAAAGTTTTCGTTATCTTTGGACAAATTTAAATGAGCTTTTGATTAAAGTGAAAAAGTTTTTAAAACTTTGCCAGCATTTAGACTATCAGACTAAAGCTTTGAATCTTTTTTATAAGGTTTTGAGGTTTAAATCAGGACATCCTATAAATAGGATGTCATTTCAGTTTAAGTTGATTTAGAAAATGAAAGCTTTTATACTAAGCTTTGTATTTAAAAGCTTAAGTTTCATATTTAAAAACGTAAGGAATTCTAATCAATAGCCATTATGACTTTAATGGCTTTAATTTATTGGGAGCTTACTGTTGGTGAGGTTTTCAAGGGCTTTTTTTATTTTATCTTTGTTTTTGCCGTTTTAAAATGTGAAATAAAGTTTGGCTCCGCGAAACTTTATTTCACATTTTAAAACGGCAAAAAGCTTACAAATACCCCATAACTTCTTACGCTTTAGCTTACAAATACCCCATAACTTCTTTTATTAAGTCAAAATTATATGAAGGTCAAACATTACCTTAAGTTGAACATACAAAGCTTTCGTTGCTAAAAGCTTTTAATTCTCTTTTAACATTATTTTATAAACTACTAATCAAATTGGGTATTGTCTTTTTAAATTTCACCATACAAATTCTGATTAACTTTTAACTTATCAAGAGCCAAAGAAAGCTCAAATCAATGAACTGCATTGATGATGTTAATGAGAGCTTAATTTTAAAGTAGGAATTAAAGTAAAATCTTTGATTTTCAAGAAGACAAATTGGTTTCTATAGGTAAAAGCTTATAAAGTTATAAGCAACTTTAAGTTTAGTTTTTTAGTGCTAAAGTATTTTTGAATTTTCGTAAAGTTTTAAATGTTTTAAAGTAATAGCCTAGAAAAAAATTGTTTAATATTTACTGATATTTATAACATATAATGAGCTTAAAGCTTTTATTATGTTTGGTGTATAATTTTGGAAATATTTGTACATTTGAGATTTTGGACTATTATCAAAAGTTACTTTTTCAAAGCTTTCAAAAAAATAAAAACTTTTAGAACTTAAAATATGTATAAAATAAAATAAGTTTTTTATTAGTTTACAGAGCTTTTATTAATGAGGAAAGACTAGGTATAAAATATTAGTTTTATGTAAAAGTAAAAGCTTTTTTTCGTTATTAGTGATACCTACAACGTTTATCTCCAATTATTCTATAAAATCCTGTCAGTAAATTGATTTAGCAAATTGAAAATGTGCTTTTCACAGCTGATTCTTTCTTTTTTAAAATATAAAATAATTAAGCTCAAGTAATTTTTTCTAAGTCTTTAAATTAAGCACCCAAAGCTTTAAAAGCTTTACTTATTTAGAATGAATATTTAAAATATATTTTTGTATTTTCAGTTAAAAGCTTTTATACGATTTTCTTTTGTTTTAACGCAATCAAAGATCTCAAAGCTTTAATTAAATAAAAATTATATTCTTAATTTTTGGTCTAATTAAACTGCCTCTTCCAAGTCTCAATACTATAGAGGTTATAAACAGATATATATTTTGTGCTTATAAAAAAAGCTTTATTTTTTTAAAAATGTACTAAGCTTTACGCGTTACTGGTGAGCTTTTGTTAAATTTAAAGTTGGTCGTTAATTAACAATCGTAAAATTTGTTTTGTCTAAAGCTTTTAATAATTTTTTATTGAGCTTTAGTACCGTTAAAAGCTTTTAAAAGTTTTTCCAAAGCTCACATGAGCTTTCAGTGGGTTTTGAATAACTACGAGACTACGCACTACGACATATTCCTGTATCCGATGCCATATACAATTCTGATCATAACTCATTTTTTTTTTCGTTTTTGTATTTGTATTTTATTTTGGTTTTGTATTTTTCAGTAAAAGTTGTATTGTATTTGGTTAATAAAGTAACATGAAGTAAGCAGTAAGTAATCAAGTTATATACGTTCAAGTATTTATGGCACATACAAAAAAAAAACAATTACAAATTTCAATTAAAACGTCAGTTACGACGAAAAGATAAAGGCATTTCAATTACTAACCGTATAGACCACAGCATAAATCGATAACACAAGATCAATATTATGTATATATGTAGATACAAAACATAAATTATATTTTTAAAAAAATGTTGAAATTTATGTTCGATAAATTTTAGATAATGTTCACAGGTGGAATGTACTAAAAAGGTATACAAACTTAGCTCGGTACAACAACAAATAAATTTTAAGTTAATTCCAAAATTTACACATATATATATATATATATATGTCACACATGACTTTTGCATATATGTAATTCGAAAGTTCAAATAAATAAATTAAATGCTTTGTTCGCGCAATATATGTGTACATATATAAATTGTACAATAAAAATCCATTAAATACACCCACCCGCAGTCGCTAATTTTGCATTTCATTGCATTCACCACTATACGACTACCACTACCACTACCACTACCAAAAAAAAAACACTGTAAATTATCCACCCACACAATTAATTATGTTCGCTGATTTTTTTTTTTTTTTTTAAATAGTTTTACCTTTTTTCGACCGTCGTATATCTTGTGTGTGTGGTGCAATGTAATCATATATAAAAGTAGCGTAATCCCGATTAATCAGTTATATAAATTATAAATGTCATAAGTATAATCCAAAGGTCATCTGCGATTTTTTTTTTTTATTTTTTTTTTGTAATAGAGAATCAAACATTTATATATCAAGATCGAACTAAATCACATCACATTACTTAGACTAGATCATTGATCTGTCATAAAAAAAAATAAACTGAGATCATCTTATAATGATCTCATAATAATATTTAAATTGCATAACAGCCGATTACATATTCACACGATCGTTTCAATATTGCACTACATAAAATTATGAATCAACATCTGATTAAATTTTGTGTTTTACGATTACGATCGCGATCGCGTATCCTTGACTCTTGTCTATATAGTATTTAAACGAGATAACTTGTGATCAATCAACATTTCACACCTATACTATATACACATAATATACGAGATTATATAATAGAATGATCAATATATAAATTTATTTACCGATCCGATCTAATCAAACGATCATGCTAATCGATAATGTAAATATAAATCTAACTCCATATACAAATTCTATACGATGTGGCGTCTCTAGCGCATACACTATATATACAGTGATCGCGATCGCGACGAAGAGACGAATTTATTAAAGAATTTTAAATGTAAATAAATCGGGAGGAGTATGGTAAAGATGTTTAAACTTTCTTTAAAAAAAAAATGTTGTGTAAAGACGAATCGATCGTTGGCTCTGAAATGACTTTTGTATGATAATTTCGAATTTGATGTAAGTGTGATATTTAAATATTGGGAATTGGTATATGCATATTGTTACATTGTAATTGTGAAATGGGATGGGTTTTTTTTTGTCTGTAAATGCAACGTGTGTGGTGTATCGTTATAATGTCTATGCTACTTTGGATCGGTTTATAAAATTATTGTGTGTTCGGTTGAATAAGCTTAGAACGGTTAAAGTTTACATTTGAATAATTTTAAAAATTTCCCATCAACGACCTGTTATATGTGAATGTTGAATTAACTGACATAGTGGTGACATTCTAAAAAAATTAGCATAACTTATTATTTTTTTATATAGGCTAAGTAGATCCGGGTCTAGTTCTTATAATTAAACCAAGATGTATATGGAACTGTTCGATACTTTGGAAAGCAAGAGCGTAAAGTAAGCCAGCAAAAGAGTTTATTATTTGTAAATTTTAATTATATTCTGCTTAAGGTCATTACGAATTCAGGTACTTGAGATCGGGTTAAAATCGTTAAAACTTTAAGCACATATTTCGGCTAATAAAAATCAACATAAAAATCTACGAAATTAAAATTTTTAACCAAATTAACAAGGATCTTAGACTAATTGAGCTTGTTTCGATGCAGAATGGACCAAATATTCTATAAAATGCACCCAGAACCCATTATTAACGGATTTACGGCCATTATTGTAATGATCGGCTATTCAAAATCAACCACAGTTTTTATTTTAAAATTATAAAATCCCCTCTAACTCCGCTGTTTTATTGGATGTACCACCGTTTGAGATCGGGTGTAAATCGAAATTTTAGTGCTATTTTTAGGCTGTATAATTTGGCTTTTTAACCAATAACCACAGGCTTATTATATTAAAGCAAAACTCTACAAGTATTTTTGGTGCTGAAACTTGGGATTAATGGTTGATTCACTAATTTTTCAGTAAAAGTGTGTTCAGTACCAAATGTACGAATAATGCGTTGAATGCTGTTGTGCTTATAGGCCTAAAACGTATTAATTTATTTGTTTCTCTTCACGGTCTAGAATTAGTCAATGCTGGAAAAGCTAGAGGAGCCAACATAATTTTTGAAGTTCTAAATCTACAAAACCAAATAATTGATGGATTGCCGATTTTGAAATCTTCAAGTTTCGATTGGCTGATATCGGGATCAGATAATAATACAGTGCCAACGGTAGCCAACCTCCACATCATCACAAGGACAAGTAACAAATGAAGAACTGCATTTAGTAAATGTATTGAATAAATCATCCGTAGGTACATCCCAAATACTGTAACAACTGCACATGTGATCAAGAACAATTTTCATGTCGATGATTTGTTGGCTAGATGTGACAGCCTTCTAAAGGCAATACTACTTAAGCAACATACTAGCGACATTTTGACAAAAAGCGGTTTTAAGTGCTTGACAGTGGAATTCCAATTCTCATGAATTGTTGGATTCATTTTCTCAGTACAAAATTGAAAACATCCTAAAATTAATTGAAGAGGACTCAACAATCAAAATACTTGGAAGTCTTTGGAATTTAAGCAAGACATGCTTTCGTTCAAGGTGCAAAGAAATATACAGAAGTAAACTGGATTAAGAGGAAAATTTTATTAACGTCTTCTAAACTATATAACGGTCCTGTTGTGCAAGCTACTCCAATTTTATTTAAAATCTCTATCTTAGTGATCCACTGGTTGTTAGATGTACCTCGATGGCAAAGTTTTATTAGTATTTGAACATCAGTAATTTTAGAAAACATTCCTCGAAGCACATTAACTAATCTACAACTTTCGTGGCAGGGGCCTTGTTGGAGGCGATCTAAATTTATTAAAGTGCAAACAGCATCAAAGACTGAAGAATATGTAGTTTCAAGGATACTTTGATCAAACTCTCGTCATGGTTGAAAGCACGCAAGGTATTGGTTCACATTTTGAGATTTAGAACACATTTTTGCTTCGTCCAGCAAAGTAACCAAAGTAGATGATTTGTAAGCACAGAATTGGATTATAATGGACCACTTTACATCAAGAGACCAAACGTAAAACTGCCCCAGGCAAAAAAGGTTACGTAGCAAAGCTTCGTATGTTTAGCTGTAAAGGCAGTACATTTGAAAGTGGTGAGCAACCTTGACACCGCATCATGTTTGGCAGCTGTTAGATATTTCCCGACGTGGAATTCCAAAACAAAAAACCACATGAAGCGGCAGATAATAAACCAATCAAGTAACCCATTAATAAATTAATTTCTTTTACAGAGAGATAAAACGTTGGTGGATTATGGGAGTCATCAGTCAAATCATTCAAATATCATCATAAGAGGGTCATAAATATTATTCTATCATTTGAGGAAATGACCACCCTTTTTTGACCGAATTTCAAGATTGGCGAACAGACAACAATAGAATTTACTATTTCAATGAAGAAACATGAATATCAACTCATTAAACCAGAGAGTCAGTTAAGGCCAAGAGATTTTAATTCTATTGCAAATCAAACTAACAATCCTAACTATCCTGTGATAATTGGAATAATAAAACAATTTTTATCATTTGCAAAAGAAGGACTAAGAAGGATGACGTATAGTTGGTCATACAATCATTCTAGCGATTTAAGCAAAATTATTAGACAGTTTCGCCAGCTGTGAAACCTAACATCAATAAAGAAATTCGACGAATTATTTTTTTAGAAGTCACAGAGGAATCAAACAGTGTCTTCTCGATGACACAAGCCCAATGGAAAGTTACGTTTATGATTTGATGTCCGTAAACTGAACGAAGTAACTGTCAAAGAGACTTTTTTCGGTTAATGGATCGAGTAGTCTCAAAAGTTATCCTACAGTATTTTTGTCTATTAAAATGACCTTTTTATTTTTGATTTAGGTTTGAAAAGCACTTGCACTTATTAAAAATCCTTTCTGGTTCACTGAAGGACACTGATTTAACAATTAATCTCGATAAAACCGATTACCTTCTCAAAAATATAAAATGTCTTGGAAGGTAGTATAAAAGTTTGGCTACTGCCAAATTTACTATGTCAAATGCACTTCGAAAAGTGGGAAAATTTCTTGGAATGGCAGGATGGTATCGGTATTTTTTTGTAGATTACGCCACTATTGCTGCTCCATTACCAGACTTGCTCAAAAAGGACAAACAATTTTGCTGGTCTATGAAAGTAAAATTCACTTTTGGTCAGTTTTGCTTCATATTTAGTACACTCCAATTGTATACTAAACCATTTATAAAACAAGGGCTTATATTGAGTGCCCAGAAAGATCTAAGCGGGTAAATCTTGCTAGATGGAGCCTAAAACTCCAACCATTAAATTTAGCAAGAAGCTTTTTTTTAGTGTTTATTCCATGCAACCTGTTGCATGGCTCCAGAACAGGTTCTGGGGCCGAACTTCTTTTGACTAAGTGGGTAAATGTCCTAGGTCCTTGATTTTTAATCTAGTGAAGAATGTCGAAAACATGTCGAAGAAATAAAAGTCTGTTCAAACTGCCTACGAGCCAATCACCTAATTGCGATAATTGTACTGTTGAAGATCGTTTTTGCACCTGCCATAATCTCTTTCATATTACTAGCAGTTTCAAAACTCAAATTTCGCCAATAGGAAAAACTCGTTAATCTACCTTGCTATATCTTTACCATCTGAACATAATTTTGACGCTTCATTAACCTTTCTCTTATAGCAATACCTCAAATTTTATTTACCTAGCTACCTCTCGTTAAAATATCTGATACTAATAATCGCACTATCGTTGCAATACTAGATTCTGGTTCCATGGAAATTTGTTATGAAATTGCTAGCATCAAAATTGGGTTTGTGCAGAAAAATTACTAGCTTCAATATCTTGCCGAAAATATTTAAGTATCTGAATATCATCCAACCCTCTGAGTCAAATTTTACTTATCGCAAAAAATTGTTTTGCTCATTGGCGCTGAACAATTTTTCAAGCTATAGACCATTAAAGTAAATATCTTTTATCTTCTGAATTATTGCATGCTTAAACTTGCCTCGACATCGACCGAATTAAAGGTCGTATTTGAGGGCTCTAATAATTATGCTTCGATTTAGTTTGCATGCCAGCTATATAGCTATACTCGGTGCCTTCTTTAACTGGCACTAGATCGTAAAACAGAATATCAAGGAAAAAATCTCGTTCTGCCGGGATGTCACTCCAAAATGATGTCCAATGATGTCGTTGCTAACCGTATTTCAACGATTCAATCTTTAGTTTCAACAAAAAAGCTGGTTTAACGTCAAATTTAAGTACAATCCAGCCGATTTAATCTTCCGTGGATTATTACCGGTTCAAATAATTAGTCTGAACTGAGGTGGTACGGTACAAGTTTTGTACCGTAACCGGATTTACAGCCATTTGAGATCGATTGAAAATAAAAAATTTTATTACAAATTTAGCCAATATACAAGGCTATATAGACTGTCAAATTTGGTCAAATAAATCACAGATTTTTTCTAATGGTAGTTAGGTGTACCCGAATGAAAAAGTTGACTGGAAAACGAATGGTTAAACTGTTTAGGCGAAGTTAAAAATTCGTGAAAGGAGTGAAAAGGCATTTTGATTGAGAATTTTTCGATTAGTAATGTGGTAACTATTCTTCGACAAAAAGCAGAGAATTATAAAAGAACACGTGGTATGGGCATCTCGATATATACAGTGAAATTACAGTGGTAATCGTAGAAGACCAGATCACCGATTCAGAAATTTTTTGGGTCCTCTACGTAAACGGATAGTATAATGGTAGTAATGTGGCATCAAGTATAGTGACAGAACTCATGCAAATACTAGAAACACGATCTTTGCGAATAGAACCTTCAATAATTCGAATGAACCAAGTAGACAAAACGAGGGAAATTATAGAGACGCACCTAATTTTAAACAAAAACTCAGCGACTTTATGCGTTGAAATTAATCAAAATAATAGTCCTCAAGACTTCCGACCAGGTGTATCTGGTCCAACAAAGATCAAGTGCTTTTATTGTTTTAAAGAAGGCCATTTTATTAGAGCTGGTCCCGATTGAAATAAATCAAACGTAATGGACGTTCATTATGATACGCATCAAAAATATTTTAAATCTGCGGTAAAACTATCCAGCTCAGCTGAAACAAGATCGATTGCTATATAGACTTAGGAATCAGTTACACCATATCAACTGTGAATATCAACTGTTCTTAGTTATTATTAGTGGGGCTTTCATTTACGGAGAAGTCACAAATTAGCATCAATGCCAATTCAAACGGGCTGTATATTCAGTTTGATGAAAATCAACTCTTAAATATCAAGTCTCGTTCATTCTACAGTCTGTTGGTACTCTGAAAATTGTCTTTTCGAAAATGTTGCTCATGTCCAATGATGCTCATGTGCTATGGTTTAAGGTTTCTGTATTCTGTAATCATTCGACGAGATCTGGTCTCAAATATACCTTTCATCATAATATCTAGAACCCAAATATATTATAAACGGATTTAGTGCCTTTTGAGATAAAATAAAAATCGAAGTTTTTTATAGAAATCTGGCCAAATATTCAAGGCTTTAGGCTGTCTAATGTGGCTTTTTTCGGCTATCTAAAATCGAACAAAATATCTTTTAAAAACATAAATTCCAACCTAAGCCAATTAGTAATGGATTTACGATAAATTGAGGTCAGGTAAAATTCGCCGTCTGAATACGATTTTTATTTTCTGTCAACCCCCGTCGTTTGCCAATATAATAAAATTCGATGGTTTACCCATATACGTGAGCACGCAACGTATCCCATGGGAGAAATATGAATTTTCTAAATCCAGTTCACAAATTTACTTTGTCTGAGATTTGTTACATTTTATTGCAAATGCCAAACAAATCGAAAATTTAAACTGGAGAATTGTCTCTTTTCGAGAGTATTATTGGGATTCGCGGCAACAGAAAACTTTTCGTTCAAAAAGGTTGATTCAATAACAATATCCGTTTGATGACCAAACGTGTACCTTTGCATAATCTGGGTGGGTTTAAATTATGAAGTAGAATTACCGGTGCAGTGATCTTCGATCTAAGATTGTTTGGTGACATTTTTGGCAGATATATGCCAAAAATGTGAATTTTAAAAATATTGATTGATTTGAGGGACATCAGTTTGTCTGACAACGACTCTTGTATCTGGAAGTTAATTTCATCAACATCAACATTATTTGCTGCTAACAATTCAGCCTAAACCTGATATAATTTTAAAAAATGGTAACGTAATTACCAGCGGGCATATCGAAGTAGCTGAAGAACTCAATCAATATTTTGTTGCAGTTGGAGTTTCCCTTTTGGGGCTGTTTTGTAATAAAGAATTCAAACAGCGACTCACGATAGATAGCTGATTTTCTAGACGTACAAAAGGTATTCGATATGGTCAACATCGATATACTGATAAAAAAAACTTCAAAGCATCGGAATAGGTGGATCTCCAATAAAGTGGCTATCATCATTCTTAAATAATCGATATCAAAGGCTATCATCGTATGTATTTTCAACACTAATTCTGCACGACCACCAATAAAGTGGGAACCTCTCAAAACTGGACATTTTAAAACTGGGTATTTCAAAATTTAATATTTCAATACGAGATAAGGTACAAAACGAAATATGGTACAACACTGGATATTTCAAAACAGGATATTTCGACATGTGATTTAAACTAAAAATGATTTTTTAAAAAAGTTCTGGAATATGGCCAATTAGGGAGGAACTCGGCGAGTTCTTAACCAATTTTGATGAAATTCGATATGTAGGATGAAAATGGGATTTTAAAATGATTTGTTGGGAAAGTTCTGGAATAAGGCCAGTAAGGTTCCATACTTGATTATTTCTAAGGAGAGAAATAGAATTTTCCTTCAATGAATGTTTTTTTTCTTTAATTGTATAATTAAATTTGATCTTAAAACCTCTTTTAGGAAAACCTCTTTGGGTTCGTACCCTTTTTATTTTGGTCGCTAATGCTCCAGAGGCCTGGTGGAAATAGTAGAGCCCTACCATTTTTCCCGCATAATACAAGTTAAACCAGTCGGTTAACGGGTAAAACTCTTCACCAAGTTCACTTCTTATTTCTTTTAACCATTCTGGAATTTTCTCAGAATCCAAGAAACATAGAAATGCAATTTGGCGGACTTTCAAGGCAAACTCTATTTCGCTCCCATATAGAATTTCATCATAATCGGTTAAGAACTCACCGAGTTTCTACCTAATTGGCCATATTCCAGAACTTACCTGAAAAATCATTTTAAGTTTAAATCACATGTCGAAATATCCAATTTTGAAATATCCAGTTTTGTACCATATCTCGTTTTGTACCTTATTTCGTTTTAAAATATACCAATTTTTGAAATATCCTGTTTCGTCAAATCCAGTTGCGTAAAATATCCAGTTGCGACCGGAACCCCAATAAAGTATAGGGAGTTCCCCA
The DNA here is from genome assembly GCA_963556175.1 of Tipula confusa. NCBI lineage: Eukaryota > Metazoa > Arthropoda > Insecta > Diptera > Tipulidae > Tipula > Tipula confusa. Next base: position 31,560,330 of record OY744475.1, read on the forward strand.
ATGTCGTATACTTGGACCAGTTTTATTCCGATTTTTTTTCAATGATCTTGCATATTTACCACTTACTGGGAAGCCACATATGTTTGCAAATGATGTAGCTCTTTTATACGAGGCAAATAGTAATGATAACATGGAAGCAGCCATCAATGCAGATCTAACCATTTTATCCAATTCGGCTAAAAAATAACAAACTGTTATTAATGAAATATTTTTTATCTATTTTTTGCAATGCCCTTCATTAAGATTTCTCATTGGGCTAAAAAAAAAAAATTATCACATTAACTTTTTTTTCATTCATTCTATTCTAACATTCTAAATCGAATAATCAAACTCTTTTGCAACATTGCAGCCATCCCAGTTTTTTAATGCTACACATTGCATTCGGTTTTTTATGAACGTCTAATGACAGTTTGAGTACTGAGTGTACCGTTCGTCAACCATCTAACAAAATGACATCAATGCCTGACGGTTTAATAGCCAAAGCAATTTGCTGCTGCGAACATATCTTTGGCAGGGTAAGTGATGTTAAAAACAACTTGCTGGTTCCGCCTATGGTGCATCCATGAAAAAAGGGTTTTTTCAGAGTCTAGCATGCACCAATATCGTGACACTTGATTTTTATAAATTAACAGGATAGACTACCAAATGTAACCTTTTAATCGGCAACGAATAGCTTATACAATCTTTCAAGCCCATAAAATTCACTCACAAACCGTTTATTAAAGGATTTACAGCCATTTGAGATCGGTTAGCCAAATATACGAGGCTATAGACTGACTAGAACCACTGCTTGTCACAAACACAAAACTGGTGCAAATTTGTCACCAAAATTAAAATACCTGATAAAAAAATTTTTTAAAAAAATTAACGATATCTAAAGTTAACAAAAAAAAAAAAAAAAACATGTCCTCTCACATTCTATAAAGTTAACCACTTGACCAAACCTTAACTCGATTCGATAACAGAAATAGGTCATCAAAATCAAAAACTCAAGTGTTTTGTGTCATTCGTATCAACATTATGACACCTCAAATTTTATAATCATTATCGTCTATAGCAACAGAACCCAATTCGATTCAATTACCTAAAAGTTCACGTATAGAAACGTTTACAAAACGATGAATGAAACTAGACCTAAATTTACATTTAAAATCGAAAATGACGGGTCATTTTCGAAAATGTGTTTCGCACACCATAGAGTACGAATCACTGCTCGATACAAGTTAAAATCCGAAATAATTATGACTTAACCTTTATAAAATAATACACAAAGTGAAACGAAACAACCGAAATTATAAAAAAAAAATCTTATCCCACCAAGAAAATTTGATATATTTTTAGAATTAGATTTGGATTACACAACTAGATATATACACAACACAGACAGACACACAAAAGATCTAATCTTATAAAATAGAAAATCATCTTATTTCATAACCCTACATACAATTAATCTATAAGGTGAACTCAAAATCGGTCGTAAGTAAGCATATATCATATACATCGGTCGCGCACTATATATATATATATATATATATATATATATATATATATATATATATATTCGTTTGCTTTATGTGCGACGGGTTAAAAGTTAAAATTCCAAATGTTAAATTTGAAATATTTTTAGAATTTAATTCGCGGTTTGGTATATATGTATATATCGGTTTGTGTATGTGTGCGCGGTTACGTATGTGTGTACATCACGTTGTGTATAATGCGAGCACATATAAGTATAAGAAAATTTATTTTTAGGAAATGAATTCTTTGACTTGTGGGAGATGATGATGATGAAGAGATGATGATGATGATCGTCTTCTTATTAAGTCAAGATGATTATGAGGAAATAATGTAAATATTTAAATTGTATATATATTTATGTGTGTGTGTATATATAAATTGTAAGTATATACGAATAAAACGAAAAGAGGTCAAAGTATTTTACTTGTCATAAATGAATCATGCATCCGAATTTTACTCACCACGAAAAATATAAATGAATTTCTAAATAATCCCAGACCCAACCACTTACAGATACACATTTGTATACAATCATAAACAGATCGCATAACCTACGAGGTCAAAATGCCAAGAAAATACTTAATATTATAAGAATACAAAATGTTGTCTGAATATCAAAAAGGTTATGTAAAAAAAAAAAAAAAAATTCGAATACTTTTATACAGAATTAAACTACTTTTTAAACTCGCGACTTTAATCTTTTAGTGTACAGTATATGTAAGATGTGTGTACGTATGTAAGTATATGTCAAAGTAGTATATAGTTTTACACAGTACATATATATGTCGAAACATGAGTATGATGCTCTACAAAGTAAAAAAAAAACAAAATACAAAATGTTAAGTCACATATATACTCACATATACACTATACTGATTAATCGATAATGGTTTATGTATACAGTGGGGCAAGTGGCATTAAAATAATTTTGCATTAATTAATAATTAAGTCGCGGCGCGATAATCGATAACGATTTCATATAAATTTTCTTGCAATTTGTGTATTGTTTATTGAGGTTGGAATGTTTGCGCGGAAATGGACACATATTAAGGTCATGCATTTTCAAGGTCTCTGGGAATTTTAGTAGCGAATACCATTTTTTCTAACAAAACAGTTAGCTTATAATCAAGTATGCGACATAATGAAATGGAAAGCTTTTAAAAATTTGCTAATATAAAAATAGCAAGAAAGGAGGTCAACAAAGAAACGAAAAACAGTTGCTATGTACTGAAATTCATCTACTACTGAGGATGTTATGTCCTCAGTTCGTAAGCGGTTCCGTGCCCTGATGTAATTAATGGTACGTATATGACCTGCTAATTAATTAACTAACATTAAAATAATATTATTTTTTTATTTATAAATTAGCTCATTTGTGCAAAGAAACCACGCCTGCTAAAAAAGGACCCGATATGATTGAAGAAGAGAGACAGAGAGTCTTGCTAAGGATAGATTAGGTAAATCGAAAAAAAGGTGACTTAAACGGAACAGCAAAAACAAAGCAAACGTGCAAAAAATTCAAAAAGAATAGCAGAATCCCGTGCTACTCGGTTGGAACGAAATACGGCCAGGAATGCAAAGTCAGAACAGTGGACGATTACACCGCATATATTTTGACCAATGTCTGTTGAGAGCATTGGTTGTAGATCTTTAAAGGCAAAATAAAATTCCTACTTGATTTTAACAAAATAATGACGCACAATTCCGATACTAATCGAATCTAATTTTAAAACATTTTTTTAAATCACAATAGTTTTTAAAGTACAATAAAACAATTCAATACTAATTCTTAAACTTCAAAAAATTTAAAACTTATTTAAAACTACAAAGCATTAATTTTAAACATAAAAAGTTTTGATCGAAAATAAAACCAAAAACCACTTAAAATAAATCCTTTTTGTTTTGGCAAATAATAAAGAAAACAAAAATGATATATTTGGTCGTACTAAATTTAAACATAAAAGGTTCAAAAAATCCAAAAAATTTTAAATATTTAAATTTAAAACATAAAAGTTTTAAAAATGTCCATAATTATTTCTCAACAAAACATAAAAGTTAGGTTAACTTTTCCATATTAAAAAATTGAACGCATCGTAGGTGTAATAAATGAAATTTGCATGGTTTCTTATAATTCACTAGTACAACGTGATCATACGAAGTATAAAAACCTAGTATGAATCAATAAATTTTTGTGTCATTGTTTAGTTACCCGCTGAACAATATTGACGTGTTTTTTAAAAATTAATAATTTTTTAAATTTTCAATCGAATTTGAATTTAATCGAATTTGAAATTTAAATTGAATTTGTTATTTTTTTGAAAATTTTTCAATATGTTTAAAAAGTTGTGTGTGAAATATTTCATAATGGCAAATAGTGATAACTCAAATGAATTTCAAGTGGTTACTGATAACAAGAAAAGAAAATCTGATGCGGGCGCAATAAATGGTGCCGCTAAAAAGCCACTCCCGCAGTATACCGTTCCGGTAGGTAGCCGTTTTGAACATCTTACTGTACTCGTGTTGCAGACCCTGTCGATAAGGCAAAAACCCTTCTCATCATTGTGGACTGCAAGATGGAGCAGAAGGTCGAGTCCTTGCTTGCAAAATCCACAAGCTTCATCGGGATCATAAATTTTACTGCCAAAATTCTTAATCGCACCGGACGGCTGCGATTAAATACAAAAAACCATGATCAACATCAACGATTGACCCGATATCTGGGAAGACTTTTACACCACTTTCAATCAATCATTCGCTCCCGAAAGTGAACGAGAATACACGGCCATAATTCTCGGCATTTATAAAGTAGAGACAGAGACTGTGAAGTTGGCCATCACCAAACCAGGAGTTGCAGTCAGTGGCAAACCGCAAAACCAAATCAAATATACGGTTGTTTGTTGTGCGTTTTATCAGAGGGAAAACGAACATCAAGGAGCTCCAAGAGAAATGTGGGTTGCTGTGTAACTGTGTAGCCACCTAGACCAGCATTATATGTACCAGCTCCTGCACTACCTGTTAATTTTTGGAAAACGAATGTCCAAAACCAGAACATAAACTTCCAGAAAAGCCACCAACGGCTACGCCCAGGACCAACAACAAGAAACATTTTTGCAGAATTAAAGGCCCAAGTTGAAGATTTACAGCAGATCCCGAACATAAAGGAAATCATTAATGAATTGAAAAACCCCATCATGATCATCAAAGATTTCCCAAAAAGAGGCATCATGTATCTAATAGCAATATTAAATTCATGCCTTTCTTATTTTCCTTTTGGAAACAAGCCAAAGTCACCCCAATTCACAAACCAAATAAGCCATCTTCAGATGTGTCCAGCTATAGACCAAGCAGCTTTCTTCCTGATCTAGGAAAAATCATTAATTCTCACTAGAATACTTTCCCATGTAGAAAGTTTTAAAATTCTAGCTGATCACCAGTTCGGTTTCCGATCGGGTCATTCTTCTCACCAACAGCTCGTTCGATTTGGTTAGCATGTTGCCTTAATGTCAAACATGAATAAATCTACTGGACTTATCATGCTTGATATTGAGAAAGCATTTGATTCAGTCTGGCACGATTGACTCCTTTGCAAACTCCATCGGATGAACTTTCCAATCTTCATAATTAAAATAATCCAATCATTCCTTCATAAGCGCTCTTTCCATGTTCATGTACAAAGAGAATCTTCAGGAACACTCGATATCCCATTGGGTGTGCCGCAGAGCTCAATTCTCTTCAATCTTTTCTCCAACGACCTACCCACACCCAAATCTTGCCAATTGGCTGTTTTTGTGGACGATACAGCAGTATTTTCTTCAATCACCAAAGGTGGATTTCATTTACTATCCAAAAATTGGAAGCGGGACTCCTTAAAATTCTACAGTTTTATAAACTATGGAAAATAGCGAGGGCGGAAAGCCAAGACCATTATCAGGAAGGTGTAACGAATTGCGATGCTTTTAAAAATACCGAAATTTTTCTACAGACATTCTTAAACACTATTTGTTTAAAAAAAAGATTGGACCCCCAGACTTCAGCGAAGAGAAAAAGTTTTTAGTATAATGTTTACAGTGGGGATGAATGACCCCGAACGATTTTATTTGAAACTTGTCTTGCTACAAGTGAGAGGAGCAAAATCTTTTGAATGTCTATATGGTACATTTAAAGAGGTCTACAAAGCAAGAAAATTACCTGCTGATGATACTGAGTGGTATAATTCCCTTAACAGAAGCAGCAAATTTTCAGTCGCCAAAAGAAATCAGACTTGCCTTTGCTTTTATTTGCGCATATAGAGTTCCAGTAAACATTTTGTCTCTTAGGAATAAACACAAAGCAGCTATGACTGAGGATTTTGAACATCACCGGATTGCCGCAAACAACACCAATTAATGATATACCGTCTGAATACAATTTGAACTTTAAACGAGAAAAAATAGAACTTTTTGTATTTCAGCTCAATTGTCAGCAAAAAATATCTACGACATGCTGATAAAAGCTATTGACGATAAGAACGGGCCGGACCGGTTATTCTTTATTAACGGTTCAGGAGAAAATGGGAAAACGTTTTATATAACACTTTGCTAAGTGTCTTAAGAGAAGAGGGACAAAATGTATTACCGGTAGTTTTAACTGGAATTACTGGAACTCTTTTATAGAGTGTACAGCATATCACTCTCAATTTAATTTAATAGTGCCCTTAACGGATACAAGCTTATCAATAATTCGAATAAAATCTTCAGAGGCACATATGATAAGAGCGGACAAACTCGTTGTTTGAGATGGGGCTGGAATGACATCCGGAATCGCACTTGAGGCTAGAGAAGATATATTTGAAACATCCGAAGAGTTCATGCAAAGGATCATTGATCCTTGAAATTTTGCAAAAAAGTTTTCTGCTGTGAAATCTAAATATTTTGCCAAACGAGCAATATTGTGTCTTTTAAACGAGGACCCACTTAAAATAAATGATGACGTGGAGTAGAAGGAGAAAAGAAAGTATATTACAGTGCAAATTCTGTAACTATTTGACTTAAACTAAATAAATAATCAAAACGATATGTTGGTTTAACTGATCACTACCATAGGCTATACTCCACTGGAAGAGGTCTATATATACACGTATATATAGCTTTTTAGCCTTCTCGTGTAAAGACAGGCACTTTAAAAATCCGTTTTGCTATAAATTTGCGAAGCAGCTTTTAGTTAAGCTTTTTCTAGTTTATGCAGGTTAAAAATTACTTCGGCATGATAGGAGTAGTAAACGAATTGGAGGTGACAAACAAAATAAGCAGCAAGGGTCCAGATGGAGCACGAGAACTGTAGTTAATAAACAGCAACAAACAACAAGAATAATAATCCATAGGAAAACTTTTCCCCATAATTCAGAAAAGTAAATCACAGGTCGAGATGGACAATTATAGGCATATAAGTCAACTTTGGGACCTATAGGTAAGACCTATGAGATTAACGCATATATGAAAAAATACGAGCACGGACAACCAATTTGGGTTCCAGCATCACCTCTTAACCCTTCCCTCGATCACTAAGCTAACGATCGACACAGCTACGGATTGAAAAGTTGTACAATAGGACAGTGTAACAATTAACAATTAATAAAAGCCCAAACACATACTAGAGTATATCAAAGTGATTTGCTATCAAGTTCTAATTCCATTTTAACCAATTTGGTACAACTGCAACCATGGTGGCTCGAACGAAGTAAGTTCGCTAAGCCGGAAATGAATTGGAGGTTCAGCAGTGGCAAGAGATGCAAAGAAGATAGCAAATTGATAGATTACAAACAATAATATTGGTGGCTAAAGTCTTATGGTTAGACATCAGCCTAAGACCTTTCATTAAAAACCATGATTTGAGTTTGAACATTGGCAACACTTAAACAATCTGCGTTTAGCAGATCCATTTTATAATGTTCTGGCGTCTATTAATTAATTGCTAGGCGTAGATTATTAGAGTCAAATTATTTAACCCCAATTCAATTAAGAGACCAGCTGCAATGAACCAGCTGCTTAGCTTACAGAATTTGGATTGGTCATCTTGGAAAAAACCGAACAAAAAAACCAGATTAGGAGCTCAATCACACATCACATCAACGGAGATTGATGAATAGCTCAAAAATTGAGACTTTTTAAAAAAAGATAAGCGGCTTAAAGATGGGCGCTATGAAGTTTGTCTCGCTTTCCAGAAGGACCCAACAACATATCGTTAAATATCATAAACTAGGCCTTATGGTACAAACTGAGGAAGAGTCCAAAGGTGCAAATTACCTACCACGATAATGAAAAAAAAAACAGTAAACCAAATGTTAAAACCGTTATGCTTTCCACCTTAAGATCAGATGAACAATAACCTATTACTACAGATTCATTTTAATCCTTAATAAACGAGAATTATAATTAGAAAAGAGCTAAACAAATTTTGGTTGGCTTTGGAAACAAACTTGCATGTGGCACAACAAGCAGTTTATTATGGTATACAACATGGCATTTAATACCGCGCAGTAGTCTTCATTTCACTGGAATTTGGGAATCTGGCATCAATCTTACCAAAAATCATTCAAAAGGTCATCGATGAAACAACATTGACTTATAAAGAATTCAGCACTGTCCTTACACAATTTGAGGCATGCCTTAACTCCAGGTCATTACTTCCACAGTCAAGCGATTTGGACGATTACGATCCCCTAACACTAGGTCATTTTTTAATCGGCAGATCACTAATTCTATCTCCTGAGTGAGAACCAACTTTCAAAATTGACCCAGAGATTTTGAAGTTAACAACAAAAATCCAAATGGACAGTTTCGAGAGCCAGCTATGAGATTGACCAGTTAGTGCTAATCAAGAATGAAAACAGCCCATACCTAGAATGTAAGCAATGGTAAGAATAATAGATACTCACCCAGGATATTATGGTCTGACTGGAGTAGCATATACAAGGGGTCTTACAAATATAGAAAATGTATAAAGCATTTCGGGTAGTTAAATCAACAACGACCAAACCGACCATAAATTAGGTCACCAAACACAAATATTAAAAAAAAAAATTCATCGACCATATAATCCCGGAACCAAAAATCCGGTACGACATTGACTTTTAATCCAAACTTGATTTCGTTCGCGTTTCAATTTACTGTGTGTACACTTTCAAACGAAACGAATTTACATTTTAAATTCCATCGTGATAACATGCCCTCCAAACTAAGTTCACCCCAAAAGGTCATATATAAAAATAAAATGAAAAAAAAAAAATAAAAAATTCTCGTACAGTTTTTTTATATTTTTTTTTTTATTTTTTCAGTCAAGGTTGAATACATAACTATTATGAGTGTAATGGTCAAATCATGTCCATACGTTATAATCGTTAATATTGTGTTATGCGGTGCGGTACACTATTTTTTCACATCACTATAATTTTTTTTTACATACCTTATCAAAATAACGTATAAAATTCATCAATCATGCAAAATCGTATATACATACATGTATAACGGGTATGTATGTAAAATGCAACATAACATCTAAAAAAAATTATGCAGAAATTCACCTGCCAATATGATGGATGATGAGTATGGAGAAATTTATATGAAAAAAAAAAATTTATTGGATCACTAAAGTGATTAAAATCTTGTATCAAAATTACCGTTACAAATTCTTATCGCCGCACGTCCGATAACGAGTTGATTATATATACATATATGTTTGTTTATATATATGTGTGTGTGTATTGCGTGAATAATAAATTATTTTAAAACGTTTTATAATCAGTAAACAAAACTAAAAATAAATTGCGTAATGCAAGCGCAAGCATGGATGAGTGCGCAACTTTAGATAAGATAATGAAAAAAACGCGTAACCCTACCCAGCGCCGAATATAAAACCATTATAGCGTTTAATCAAAACAAATCACTATGAAACATGGCTAAATTACCTTATCAGCCATTCTCTCGTCGAACTATATACAAAATTAGACCATTATTTTTTTTTTGTTACTAAAATGCACACAACAAAAAATAAATTTGTCGCTGTGATAAGCTGTTATCAGTTCACATATATATAAAAACTCATATATAAGAATTACATGTACAACAACAACATATAAAACAAGGTTATTGATACTCATTTATATACTCGTCGTCCAATTTGACATTTTCTAATTGATCGCGTTGTCGATCGTTTTGCTATCATACCACAACAACATTGTCCTGATTTTCAACACTTTCTTTTGTATAATATAATTTACATATACATAGATTGGCTAACAAAATACATACAATAAAACTATTATATGATAAATTATCTTATTAACGTGATCTTTAAATAAAAGCTAATGATCATTTCGATATCTTAATTTAATTTCAAACAAAACAACAGAAGAAAAAAAAATGTCAATTGATCGTTTTTTTTTTTTTGTTTTGTATTCTGTTTTCTTTTCCAGCCAATAAAACAAAGTTACACCTTAAAAAAAAACAAAAAAAAAAAAAATTCCAAACTTAAAACGACCGATCGAAAAGATCACATTTTCAAAATAAATACATAAAACGTATTTTTACGATCATCTTCTTGATGATCATAACCGTTTTTTTTTGTTTGTTTTGTTGTTGTTATTGTTTACACGAGTATGTGCTTAAGTGTGGTGTTGAGACTTTTAAAATACTTATACGAATACACGAGTAATGTATTTGATCGAGTTATGGGTTTTTGTGTTGATCGACCTTCAACTAAAAATCAACGTGAATAATATATACTAATATCATTCCCCTCACAAATAATTATATTTGAAATTACAAACACACACACAAGTATAATATAAAAAACTCTGAAAGGTTAAAATTATAATGATAAACTTTAACATTTAACCTTTTTTCTTTAAAGAAATACAACAAAAACATTTTAAAATATTATTAATACAAAAAATAGAATTTAATAAGAGGTTAATAGTATCAAAGATTTATTTATTTTGAAAAAAAAAAGAATGGAAAAATGTAAAAATATATTATATTTTACTTTACTTACAGGGTGTCCAATAACATGTTTTTAATTTTAGTAAGTAATCGTCAATTTTAGAAATTCACTAAATTTGAACGATCACAGATCTTTAAAATTAGAAGAGCAAATTCACAAAAGATTTAAATAAATGTCGATGTGCCTTTTCAAATTGAACTGATCTATAAAATTTCTGGAACCCGTGTCACACGATCGTTTTGTAACTAGGCCAAAAACAATCGAAACGCTGATTTATGATCGATTTGGAAAAAAACAAATGTATACTTGACAAAAAAATCGGTTTTTCAAATATTTTGACACCTTTTAAAATTTATCACAATGATCGAAAATTTCCAAAATTTTAAAAAAGTGTTGGTTTTTTATTTAAAATTTGAATGTCCCTGTTAAAAGGTAGTAAAAGATCATTACAAACAAGTTCTAAAGGTAAATTGAACAAATTTTGCCAACCAACTACGATCGTTTCGAAACTAATACGAAATTGAGCTGAGCATTCATTTTATATATCCAGGACCAACTATAATATCGATCATTATTTTGTTAAATTCTTTAAATTTTCAAATATTTTAGAAGTACAACGGGCAAAAAAAACCTAAACAAATATTTCTTTAGACACTAATAATAGTTTGGATTTCAAGTTTAGACAAAAACTAGTAAAGGACCCAGTAAAAGAAGGATTGAATATTTACATAAACCAGGAACAAGAGAGGTCTTAACACTGACCCTTGAGGAATCCCAGCCGTAATGACAGTTCCTCATTTAGATAGTGATGTACACACACTACCTGGGTACTTCGAAATCCAAGCTAATTCATTTTTCTGAAGAGAGTAGCATCATTTACTGTCGCCGAAGCTGTAGTCTTGTTAATTAAAAGAGCAGACGATTTAAATTTACGATCGACGCTCGCACTAATCTTTATAAGGTAGTTATTTAAACACTAATCAACACTTATCATTTATTTTTATTATTTATCAAGATAACTACAGCTCGTTTTAAGGCTGGCAGAAAAATCACTGTACTCACACTTAAATTCATAATAAAACTAAAAGCTTCTTCAAGAAAACGAGCCGTCATCTTATTGAGTACATTACTCAATAAGATGATGGCTCGTTTACTCCATCGATTCTTCGGGATCCATTATTGGGAAAGGACTTGAAAAATGTTTCTTTACTGATTCATTTTCTTATACTAATACATATTTTTTTTACATTGCTTCTTAAGCTAGGTTTAAACTTTACATAGTTGTATAAACTTATTTTAAATGACTTAAGTATAACTAATTTTTATAATATCGCAAAATATATTAGACTATGATCAATTACTTTTTTTTTTCTTAAAAATATTTAATTGGTTAATATTTACATAAATTTTCTTAGTTAAGATTCTTAGCCTATAATTTTTTATTTGTTCATACTAGGTTTTTATACTTAATATGATCACGTTGTTCTAGTGAATTATAAGAAACCATGCAAATTTCGTTTATTACACCTACGATGCGTTCAATTTTTTAATATGGAAAAGTTAACCTAACTCTTATGTTTTGTTTTTGAGTTGGAAACCATTATGGACAATTTTAAAACTTTTATGTTTTAAATTTTAATATTTAACATATATTTTTGGATTTTTTAAATCTTTTATGTTTAAATTTAGTATGACCAAATATATCATTTTAGTTTTTTTTATTATTTGCCAAAACAAAAAGGATTTATTTTAAGTGTTTTTTGGTTTTATTTTAGATCAAAACTTTTTATGTTTAAAATTAATGCTTTGTAGTTTTAAATAAGTTTTAAACTTTTTGAAGTTTAAGAATTAGCATTGAATTGTTTTTTTTATTCTATAAAACAATTGTTGTTAAAAAAAATGTTTTAAAATTAGATTCGATTTTTTACCGTGTATATTGACGTGTAAAAGACATAATGGGATAACCAAATATTTTTCACTGATGACTTAGGACTGTTTAATAAATTTAAAAAAAAAATTCATTTTGAATTTAAAAAATTTTGAAAATTTCAAATGTCGTTTAAAGTTTAACGAATTCCGTGTGTAAACAAGTGTACAAGACTAGTGGTTATTATTTCAAGCTTGATAGGATTTCAAGGATATCGCCGATTTAAGGTTAACGTCACATATATTTTGCTTGAAAATCACCAAAACTATTGACTTTAAAATGTCCTTGGAAGTCTGACCCAGTAATGTTAATAATTCAAAAGAAATACCTCTGCACCATTTTTGCTACCAATTTTAAAATATTTTAAATGAATATTTTGTCAAATTTTTTTTAAGAAAATGGCAGAAAAATGTAATAATTAGAAAAATCTCAAACTATCTGAAGCTTTAAAATTTTAACATTGGTTTAAAATGATTAAAAATCAAAAGGTAAAGGCTTACCTCAAAATTTGAGTTTTTAAAATTTTGGGTTTAAAATGGTTGAGGACTAGGTTTTTGTCAAAAAATGTATAAATAACTTTTGCAATGACTGTCGTATTATTTCAAAATTGTTCCAAATTTATAATTCTTACTCAAATTACAATTTTTGAATCGTTTATGATTAGTTTAAAAAGCCTATGAGTATCTCTAATCAGTGCTAGTTTCAAATCTGATGACCATGACTACAACTTCGTGAAACACCTTAATTACGATGAGTCAACTAAGTTATGGAAAAATAACAGCTAAAGCATCTGTGATAAGAAGTTCATTAACCTAAGAATCGTTAAAATACATTTTGAAATTAGATGCAAGGATTCTTCAAATCCAAATAAATTTACATTGCAAATCAAAAAAAATTCCCACAAATCCAGAACCAGCTGCTGGTACGGTGTAATAAGATCTGCATGACATAAGATTTCGAAACTAAAGGCAATGTGCAGAATCCTTTCATAAAATATAAAACCAGAGAGAAAGATAACAAAATCAAAATTTAAATCGTCATTCAGGCGATAATTATGGGACAAAATATGGTCACTAAACTAACTCGATATTAACAGATATTAACATTGGAATTTTAATTCGTTATTCAAACTTTAACTTTGGGTCAGATTAAGGTAACTTTTTAATAATTTTGAAACCACCATTTTGACAGTGATTATCATTTTATTTCAAACTTCTACCAAATTTTAAATCGCTATTCAAACTATAGTTTTGGGATGGATTAAGGTTAGTTTAAAAAAAATTTAAATAAACAATTCAAATCATTATCCACTTTTGTAGTCAGATTTTTGTATTATTTCAAACTTCTGTCAAAGTTTAAAATGGTTATTCAAACTCTAGCTCGGGTACCAATTATGGCTAGTTGGTCGCCTTATTTTAAACTGCTGTCAAATTTTAAATCATTACAGGACAATATACATTTCAGGACTGTTATTAACTTCTACTGTTAGGTTATTGAATTAATTCAAACTCTAGCTTGAAATCTGGTTACAGTAAATTTAATCGAAATTCATATTTCAAACTATTAATGATTATTGGAGTGGTTATCAAATTGTTTCAAACTTTCGACACATTTTAAATCGTTTATCATTATATTTGGAATAGGTTATATTTTTAAAAAATTTTAACTGTTTTCCACTTTTGCACCAAGATTCTTGTATTATTTCAAACTTCTGTCAAAGTTTAAAATGGTTATTCAAACTTTAACTCGGCTCCTGATTATGGCTAGTTTTCCGCATTTTTTTAAACTGATCAGATTTTAAATCATTATTCAATATAAATTTGAGACAGGATATTTTTTTAAAATTTACTTATTTATGTTTCAAACTGTTATCAGTTTTTTCAATTTTAAGTAGTAAATATTTCCAATTAATAAATTCAAATCTATTAATTATTATTCCAAATGTCTGTCAAAATTTAATTCACATTCAAAGTTTAATACTAGGACCAATTTTGTTTAGTTTAAAATAATTCAAAATTTATAGTTCAAACAAGTATCAAGTTTTGCAGTGATTGGTTTAATCTTTTAAATTTGGATTTTTTATTTAAACTCTAGCTCTGGCAGTGGTCGATTTTTAAAATCGAATTTTAAAATACATTTCAAACTGATTTCAACTTCTGTAGTAATTGTCGTATTATTTCAAACTTCTTCCATTTCAAACTCCAGTTTTTGGAATAGGTTACGGATTTTAAAAATTTCAAACAACTGTTTTCTAATTTTTCAGTTAGATTTTTGTGTAATTTCAAATTTTTGTCAAAATTTTAAATGGGTTTTTAAACTCTAATCTCTTTGAAACTTTTATCAAGTATATATTCGAGACAGGTTACTATTAAAAATTTTTAAACTTACGTTTCAAACTGTTATCAATTTATGCAATGATTTTTATACTAATTCAAACTTCTGTCAAATTTAAAAATAATTAGAATTCCACCAACTTTTACAGTTATATTGTTAGATTATTTCAAACTTGTATCAGTTTGAAAATTTTAAATCAATATTACTCGTATTTTGGGATAGATTGTACAGTTACTTTTAAAAAATTCAAAATAAACAGTTCAAACTGTTACCAACTTTTACAGATATATTGTTGTTTTATTTCAAATTTCTGTCAAGTTTTATTGCATTCTTAGAGGCAAGTCAAATTTTAAATCGTAATTTCAATTCCAATTCTGGAACTGTAAAAGTTACTTTACATAAATTTAAGAAATTTCAGTTCAAACTGTTATATTGCAGTGATTAATTATAGTTTTATTTCAAACTTTTGTTCAAATTTTAAATCACTGTTCAATTTTTAATTTTGGAATAGATTACGGTTAGTTTTTAAAATTTCAAAGTGTTATCCACTTTTGCAGTTACATTTTTGTATTATTTCAAACTTCTGTCAATATTTGAAATGGGTGTTTTAAAACCTTGGTACCGATTGATGGTTGATTTAAAAAACTTCGAAATCTACATTTGAAACTGTTATCAACTAGAAGTGTTTTTAATTTTCTTAAATGATTTTTTTACTATTTCAAACTTCTATCAAATTTTAAATAGTTTGAAATGTTATTGAAAATAGTGTATTGATAATCAAAAATAAACAAAATTGTTTGATTTTTTAAGCTTGTTCGGGAGCATTTCTCTCAATTCTGACACTATATTCACAAAGCAGTCAATTTTACCCGACGGCAATTATATTTTACTAAAATTTATGATATTTACAAAAATCTCATAAAAATTTACCAAATTTCCAAATATTGATTTGAAACACACAATTATATTTCTAAACAAAACCGAAAACCGACAAATTAAATAAATTAATTTTAAAATTTTCCGACACTTTGCACAATTACATAAATTAAATTTAATAATTATTGTATCATACACAATTTATAATTATATACGCTATAATCTGGACCAGCATTATAATATATTGCACCAAATTATGTGATTGGGTAATTGGTTTGATTTAATATAAAAATTTAAAATTTTTGTCACAAATAAAAAATTTGGGAAAATTCTAGAAAACTGAAAATGTTTTTAAGTCAGAAGCAGTATATGATAAATGTGTGTATATGTACGTAGGTTTCATCTTAGGTTACAAAAACCTACGAATTGATAAATTTTAAAATATTTCAAAATTTCCCTAGTATTATACTAAAATATTCAAAAAAATACATCGAGCAAAACATTACACACCGGTATTTCCAACCCACTTAATCAACCGGTATAAATGCACTCACTATAATAAAAAATGTTCGTGCTCAGCCCAGAAATAGTTTAACATAAAAATAAAATAAAAAACAAGAATTTACCTGAATAACACCATGCTGGCCATACAACAGGCGTTTCTGTATCAATTTCCCTCATAATTTTCCACACTATATAAAAACACTATATCTAGCTATATATACTTTTATATATATACACACATATATATTTAGAAAAAAAAACTATATTTTTTTTATCACAATCAAGCACACTCAACTATATATTTCATATATATGTATAATTAGCACTTATATATCGAAAACCCTCTTATCAAAAACTATGTGAAAACAAAACTAATTTTTTTTTTATCCATTATCAACACACAATAACAAAAAACTATTTTTTTTTCAATATAAATATATTCTTACTAACACTGCACTGATAATCACTTGAACTGTTGAACCATAATCGGGTTATTCAACAACACATCAGATTGGTCACACACAAATTTCCACTTTGCACACAGAAAACAACAACAACAACAAAAAATCTAAAATAGAAAATTCGGATGTTTACAGTTTTGTACCTATAATAAGTTTTGACAAAAACTGTCGAATCGGTGGTGGCGCGCAGGTACAATTTTTCAAGTCACACGGTTCTGTCGTTCGTTTTGTTTTTTGTTTGTGTGTGCGATGATGACACTGTGATAAGCGAATTATTAAATTCCCACCTTTGAAATGATTTGGACAACAACAAAAATATCGCCACTAATTGTGAATCACATGGAACTATACCATCGGTATATAGACAGACAGTTTTGTTGTTGTTTTTATTTTATTTTATGTATATATGTATGTATGTATGTATATAAGACACCGGAAATTAGCACCACTATACACTTTATAAACTTTAAGTTTTCGTTTTATACTTCGTTTAGTTTCTTCTGCTGTAATTAATCCTTGTAAAGGTCATTTACTAAAATTAAAGCAACAAATTTTCTCGTCTTTTTTTTCAACACTGCCGAGTTATTTCACTTCGTACTCTATAGAGGTTTCCGTATTGTATAAGTACAATCGATACACATATTAAGTACTAAAAAAAACTTAATTTCACAAACTATTTCACTGAACAAACTTTCCACAAAAAAAAAAAAAATTGAGTTAATTAGAAAAAAAAAATTAAAAAAAATTTTCAACACAAAAAATCCGCACACATGACCTTTATCCCATGACGTTTAAATACAAACTGATTTAAATTTAAAACAAAAACAAAAAAATTCTACCTTACACAAATCGCACACTCCGACAAAACTATTTCACTTACACACACACCGACGAAATAAAACTATCGTTGTGTATTTTTTTTTCGTATGAACTCACCAATACTACTAACGTCAACCACAATTCCATTCAATAAAATGTGTAAATAAAAAACAAATACCAACATAACGAAAAAACCCCGTTGTTGTATTTTTTTCGTTTTGTTTACAAATGTGTATAGAGAACGAAATCATTTCGGAGAGGTCGACAACAACAACAATAAATTTGACATTTAGCTCGCTCTCTATCTCCGTTTCTCTCACGATTTTAGTCGTTGCTCATCAGTGTGCGTGCCTAAATAATTTACCAATTTGATTGATTAATTAAAATGCGCTTGTATTAGTCATATAAACATTACAAGCTAATATAATAAATGTTATACTACTTGTTGCGTTGGATGCGCGTGCAACGTGACACACAACTATTTTTGTGTTGTGTTTTCTTAAACGTATTCAATGAAATTAAATTTTTTTTACGTAAATTATTTATGAATCATTTTTTTTTTTTTATTTCATTCACTATGAATGAAGAAAAAAAAGTTGTTGGTAAAGAATATAACAACAACAACATAAATTGGTTTTGTATATATTTTTTTTTTATAATCTTTGGTAGAGAAGAAAATCATGGACGTCGTCGTCGTTACATTAAAGGCGTAAACCTTAAATAAAATAAAAAATAAAAAAATCCAAAACGAAAAATAATAAAAAAAAAATCGTATAAATTACATGAAGATATGCTAATTATTTGGTTATAATGTGTGCGATTATATATATTATGTCTGGTCGTACAGGAGGTCAACAAGTTGGTATGATATTTGGCCAATGATGTTTCTTAGTGGAAGTAACGACATCCAACGATTATGATTTTAGTGGGGATGGATTATCGATTTCTTTCGAAAGTTGGAGCTCTATTATTACGAACTCTATTTTGAGGAGCTTTCTATTAAAGACAAATTTTATTTCTGCCATTAATAAGGCAAGTCACAAACGGTTTGATATGGGTAGTTTGAGAAGGAAATGCATCAGATAAAATAGAATCCAGTAACCAGAGTAAACACTAAATCAAATATTTTGTTCTCCACGCTATCAATATTCTGTATATTGTGAATGGTGTCAACAGGAACAACAACGAAATACAAAATGTCAAGCTTCACATCCTATATCTAGTAACAGAGTAACCAGCATGATTAGAGGGTTAAAAAATCCATACTACTTTGGAAATCCTTAATAAACAATGAAACCGATTTGGAATAGCCAAAGTCGGATTTCTTCACTAATCTAGATCCTTCAATTGTGGACCGTCTTTCTTGTAAGCAGTGTCTGTCATTCTCCTACTTCCTATAATTCTAATATGACAAGCACTATAGTCAGTGGGTGTATACAAGATTAATTGTAACTCACCTGGTCATGATATAATTGACTTAACATTTTTAAAGAAATTGTTACCTTATGTAATATCGCCTTTGACCTATCTTACTATTACTTGAATTATGTGATCTATGTTACCAGATATCTGAAAAACTAACATTGTCATCCCAATAAAAAAAAAAAAAGAATATCGATACCTTGGATAACCTTAGACCAGTTGGTATCGTTTCTATTTTATCCAAGGTATTTGAAACCCTGTTTTGTATGTCTGACAGGTAAGAGGCTTAATTAATAGATTGGTCACATGACCAATTAAAAAATGACCCGGAGTTACAGGATCTAAATTTTGCTGATGAAATGTGCCTTCATTGATGTGTTGCAGTATAAAAGATACCATCGATAAACCATCGATTGGTTCTGATATCTCCCAGCCCTTTTACGTTTTTTCTGATCATTTATAATAGTCTTCGCAGATTTTCTACGGTGAAAGTTCATCTCAGTCACAACCATTTCTGGAACACCATTTATGAAACAATATTTTTATTTTTATTTCTGCTGGCGACAACTTTATTTAAAACGCCCTTCTGGGTTTTAGGAATGATTTGTCGAGTTTCGCACAAGCGAGTCCCATCTTATCATATTAAATGGCAAGTTGGTTTAATGTTTTTGCGGCTAAAAATGGGGCGGAAGTAGTTCCGTACGAGGCAGTCTTTAATTTGTAGAACGATAGTTCATTCTGTTTCTTTTTTCCAGACGAGTTTTTGTTATTCACAATCAGTTGCAACCACCCAGATTTGCCTAAATATTTATTAATTTAAAATTGTCTTAGAACTAAAAGCTTTACTGTTTTTAAAATTTAAAAACCGATCAAATTTGAAAGTAATGATAATTTTTTCAGCTTTAAGAAATATTGGAAACGCCATACCGAATTTGAGCTTTATTCAAGTATTTTTAAAAGCTACCTCTGAAATATATTTAAACTTTAGAAGGTTAAACTTAGTTTATACAAAATTCTTACACCAAAATAATATCTACAAATTTTAGCCTAAATGAGCTTTTAAGTTTAAGCCAGGACTTTTAAGCTCAACTAGTTTTAAAAATGGTTAGAGTTTCAAAAAGCACTTTAGTATTAAGTTGCGTATAAAAATGCTTTTGAAAAGTTTAAAAGTTTTAAAAGTTTTTCAGCATTAAGCTTGAAATAAACAAGCTTTTTGTGCAAGTTCCATTTACAGAAAACTGCATTAAAATGAAGCTTTAAAAGCTTAAACAACTTGGTTTTATTTAACAACTTGACATTGCACTTTATTTATTTATTTCAAGGAATATCAGAAAATGCTATTAAAGCTGTATCTATCATTGTAGTAATAAATTGTATATAAAAATGCTTTTCATGTAGAAATTTTGAAATCGTACTTATGTTAAAAACTAATTTAAGAGCTTTAATATTTTAAATTAAAAAAATAATCATTGTAAAACATTTGAAAAAGCTTTCAATTTTTAAAATCGCATTCATGCTATGAGAGCTTCAAAATCAATTTAATCAGCTACAATATTTGAAGCGCAAGTTTGATATTTATGAAACATGAATTTTACTAAAGTGGCTTTAACATGCAGAAATATCAAACAATTATTTGAGAGAATTTATACTTTTAAACGAACTACGTTTAAGCTTAAAATAAATTTGATACTATTTAAATAGTTTCCACAAGTCGATGTGACCAGACAAAAAGTAAAATATAAATTGCATAATTTCATTGGAAGTTACATTTCTATCTGTCAAAGAAATTATAAGAGAAATTTTTAAAAATAGGTTCCACATCTATTGCATCCAAAACAAATCAAAAATCTTATTAATAATGGTCAAACCTGTATTATTTAATTAACCAAAAGTACGTTCCACAGTCAAACTGTATTTTA